>OU898282.1:104421023-104866023 GCA_918026665.1 Diabrotica balteata
GTGCTCATCATCAGCGTTTTGCCCCAAGGCGCGGGTTACTAATGCGGAAGGTTTCCCATTACCTGTTACACCTTTCATCTGCATGGTCACCTATTAAATTCAGAAACTATTTTAAGCAAATTGTTTTAAAATTTAAATGATATATTTGTATCAGGTGCAAAAGTTTTTTCTGAAAGATGTAAACTTTCGCACATTTCGTATAGCGCGTAGGACAAAAAACGATAAGATTAAATAATTCTCGATTATCAAAGCAAATAGAAACTTTATGCACTAACCGTTTAAAATTGGAAATAAGCAGGAGATATTAGTTGGCATTTCCGTGTTTGATATTGTATCAGCTCGAGTATCTGTCGAGGCAGGGATGTTAAAATGATGTCATAACACAATGTCAATGTGTCGTAACAACAGAGCGATATAAAAACCTATTTAGAAAATAAAATAGTACAAGAGCAAATATATATATATATATATATATATATATATATATATATATATATATATATATATATATATATATATATATATATATATATATATAACGGATTGATTACGGCTGTCACCGCTTCTCCGCCCCCAATTTCCATCTTTTTCTGTCATATGCAGTTGTCTCTTCTAGGTCGAACCCACTGCTAGGGCAAATGGCTGAGTCAGCTGAAAAATCGATATCAAATACATAATGAAAGCCTGCAAGAATAAAGCTGATATTAACAGATTATTGTATTTGGTTTACCCTCAGTTACCTAAGGATTTTCTGGAACAAATTGGTATACAGACATTCCAGGCCTGTACACCGTTACCTGAAGAGTATTTGAGATGCCAACAAAAGTTTTCGAAATTTATAGTTGTCATCTTGTCAAAGCATTGTAACGAAAATGGTGTTTGATAAAATTTTTTTCAAGAAGTGTAACAATATATATATATATATATATATATATATATATATATACAGTGTAGGAAAAAGTTTATAGTCGGTATGGACCTTACGTGAGATGGAGTGAGAAACAGCTGTTTAGAAAGAGAGAGGTATATTAGGTCCGCCCTTTATATCGCCAAACATTCCACATGCGTGGAAATAATAAAAAAGGGGAAGTTCAACGTTGCCAAACTTATTGGTTTTATTTGACATGTTGTCTTTTTTGCATTTGAACAATGTTCTAAGATAATCAAATTTGGGCGAAATTGATTTAAATGGCAGCTTCCTGTTTTTTTATTAAGAATATGCCACACGTTTACTTTACAATAAGTGTAATATAACATTTTGATTTCCCCTTCGGAAATCGTTTTATATAAATAAAATTTATTAATGTTTCGTATTTTACGTACGATTGAAGGGAGTAGAAGAAACCATATAGGTTGGACTGTATATTTTGCGCTGGTTATGAACTTCTTGTTGAAATAAACTTGAATAAATTAATTAAAACTTTGATAGTATGAAAAACGTGTTGTCAACTTGAAAGTAACAATTTATTCTGACATTTACAATGTGCCAATTTTTCACTATTTGGCGTGTAATTTGAAGTGCAAACAACGTTTTCCGAATTAATTAATCTAATATTATCTAATCTTAATCTAAACATCAAAATAAGCTTATTTTAAAGTCACATTTGTGCCTTATTCCCAATATGAAATAATAAACTACATACAATAACTGCATACAATATAATTTTTATTAAATAAAAAATGTTCATACACAATAATTATTTGGCAACGTCCGTCCGTCTGGTCAAAACACCAAGTAACGAGTAGTAGAGGTGGGTCGTGGTAGTTTTATCGTTAAGAGCGAAGACACAAAATTTCGGGCCAATATTTTTTAAATGCATTCATTTTTTTCGAATCCTGAGAAAACTAATAAATATTTTTGAAAAATTTAAACGCAGAATGAAACAATACATTATTACCTACGGCCGAAAGTCCCTGAAAACTTCTATAATGTTTATTTTAATAAGTTATAGGGGTGAAAAAAAAATTAGTGTGATTTTTTAATTTCAAATATCTCATTCAAAAATCTTTTTGTTTATTCTAAGGGACTTTCGGCCCTCGGTAATAATGTAATCTTTTATTCTGCATTTAAATTTTTCAAAAATATTTGTTAGTTTTCTCAGGATTTCAAAACCCACCCTGCAAACTTTTTAAAAGTTGGTTCTTCACCTATGGAAAACGGATAAAACGAGCCTTGGACTAAGTTTAGTAAATCTTGAAAATTAACCAGTACAAGAAAAAGAAACTGATAAAGATGACTAAAGTCCATGGTATATATTTGATGAATTAATTGGGCATGACTCATCTAAACATACACCTGTATCGAGAGATATAAAAGAAGTCGACATGTATTTGTCTGATGATATATTACTCACAAAAAATTTTGAACGGAGATTGGAACTGTCCATTACCGTGGTAGAAAAACCATCGCCATGTATATCCTAACTTAACCACTATATTCATAAAATATTGTAGTATTGTAACAAAATATTTTCCTTGTGAACACATGTTTAAAATCTGGTTTAATTTTAAATAAACTAAGAACACGGTTAACAAGAAAAGTGGAAAAACTTGTTTTTAAATGTCAATTTAGACGATTCGCGATTTAATAATGTGTAACGTAAATGTTTAAATGAATACGTTTTTAAAAACCTAATTTGGAAATATAAGGGAACAAACATCAATGGTCGCTACCTTAGTAATCTACGATTTGCTGATGACATAATCCTGATAGCTACTGACCTACAAGAAATGCAAACCATGCTTTAGAACTACATACCAAATCTTCTAAAATAGGACTGAAAATGAATTTAAACAAAACAAAAGTCATGCACTCCGAAGACACCGTGACAATAATAAACGATAAGTTATAGAAAAAATTGAAGAATATAATATATACGTAGGACAAACAATAATTCTAAATAGGGAAATCCAAACTGAAGAAATAAGAAGAAGAAGAAAGTTAGCTTGGGCAGCATTCGGTAAACTGAACTCTATACTCAGAAATCAACAAATTCAATTACATCTTAGATCTAAAGTTTTTGAAGCATGCATTATTCCGATAATAACTTATGCCGCACAAACATGGACAATTACAAAAAAGAATATGAATATACTTAGAGTCACTCAACACGCGATGGAAAGAGCAATGCTAGATATATAACTTAAAGACAAGAAAACAAACACATGGATAAGACAGAAAACCAAAGTCACCGATGTGGTGCAAAAATCATTAAAGTTGAAATGGGAATACGCTGGAAATGTAGCTGGGAGCGATCTAAACTGGAGACCATACCAACACAAAAGACCCAGAGGCAGACCTCCTATGAGATGGACAGATGATCTGAAAAGGACTGCCGGGAAAAATTGGCTACAAGTAGCGAACAATAAAAAACAATGGTAAGAAAGACTTGAAGAGGCTTATGTTCAGATGTGGACGTGAATGGCTAGACGAAGAATAAGAAGAAGAATGTAAATGTAAGTACTATTTGTATTGTTTAATTTATTTTTCAAGTTATAATAAATAGATCCTTCGTTAGGTTCTTTCACTTCAATACTTATACACATAAACGATAATAGCCAATATGTTTGTGTACTCGCTAATTTGAATACTGGTAAATCATCAACTAGTTACAGTTTACGAAAAACGGTTTCGATAAAAATTTAAAAAACGAGAGGACCCACCTCTAGTTTTTTAGGTATATTAGGATCGGAACCAGAGAATATGTAAAATATCTCTGATCGGAACTATTCGTCTCACTATTGGGCAATGAGTGTTAAAAATATTTATGGAGGGGAGACGAAGGGGAAATATGATTGTTATCTTTGTCTATTCGCTGAAAATATGATTTTATATCTGCGTTAGATATCCTGTTAAATTTTACCATACCGACCATAAACTTTTACCTACACTGTATATATAATGTGAGTGCGATTAAAAACTCACTGTAAATGGGGATATCGGTCAAGGAGAAAAAAAAAGTGAAAAAACTATTTCAATCTTTTAATAGAAAAGGTTTTGTGCAGTATTTCTGCACTTCTTCAGTTCTAATGATTGTAAAGTCATATATAGATGTCAAACAATATCAAATGCAAACGTTGAGTTTTTTTAAAATTTATACAAACACTAAAAAGTCATAAAATCATACTATGTTAACAAGAACAGTATAATATAATGCAATACTTCTATTATATCGCTGATGTACAATATATCGAAACATGAAGCCAGGAGAAAAAGTAACTTGTTTTAATTAGAGCTTAGTAAACAATTTGAAAAAAAATTGAAAAAAAGCATGGAAAGTTAACTTTATTGTTAGGAGACACCAAAGCAAGTAAAAAAAAATTGAGAGTAACTACTGACCTAATATCTAAATAAGTTTCAAGGCAAAATGATTATGTTTGTAGAAATATTAGTAGATAGAAGTTAACCTTGGGAATGTAGTGTCTAATAGGCATATTCTATGGGAACATCCGAGACGAGAGGTCTAACTTTGGTGTAAAGCGGTATTTCACGTTTGTTGATCAATTTAATTCAAGCATCGATCTTGAAGTGTGCAGTATTATATCAAAATGTGGAAAAAGAATAAACCTTTGAGTGAAGCTGAGTTGTATGCCTTACTCCTATCAGATAGTGAAGAAGATAATGTTGCAGAGCTGGATGAAAGCAATAGTGAAGCGAGTGATAATGACGGTTGTGAGCCAGAAGCACATGAAGGTAATTTATCAATTACTGAACTCGAGAATGAGGAAGTTTTAGCGACAACTTCTGAAAATATAGATAGTGAAAGATCTAGCGTATCTGATGTTTTGTGCGAAGGACGAACATGGCGTTATTTAGCTCCAAAAAAGGGTAAGACATTGGCATGTAATTTATTACAGAAAAACGTAGGTCTAACTAAGAAAAGTCAAAATATTGAGACATGCATGGATGCCTTCAATTTATTTTTTTCTGATAGTATAATGTCAATGATTCTTGAGTATACCAATAAGAGAGCTATTGAGTTCATAGCTGCGTATAACAGTAAGAACGAGAAAAAAATGAAGGATTGGATTGAAGTTGATCTAGTCGAACTGCGTGCTTTTTTTGGTATACTTATATTATGTGGAAGGTTCAGAGAGTCCCATGAGAAGGTGCATAATTTATGGTCCAATACAAATAATGCATTTACGCGTCCTATATATAAAGCATCTCTAAGCCGGGATAGATTTATAAGTATTTTGAAGCATATTCGCTTTGATAATTTGGAAACGAGAGCAGAAAGAAGAGAACGAGATAAATTAGCTCCTATTCGAGAAATCGCTGATCTATTTGCCCAAAATTGTAGGGAATCATACGAACCATCTGCTTTTGGTACTATTGACGAGCAGCTTATAGATTTTAGGGGACGTTGTCCATTTCTGATTTATATACCAAGTAAACCAAAGAAATACGGTATAAAGGCTTGGACCCTATGTGACGCTGAAAATTTTTATTGCTGTAACTTTGAGATATATACTGGACAGATTGGTGATCAATCTGAACGTAACCAAGGCCCAAGAGTTGTCAAAACACTTGCAGAACATTGGTATAGGTCTGGTCGAAATATTACAACTGATAACTTTTTTACCGATATTGCTTTATCTGAAGAACTGTTAACCAAAAATTTAACTCTTTTGGGTACTATCAGAAAAAATAGGAAGAGTTTACCCAAATCATTGCTTGAAATGACAGATCGCTCACTGTATTCTTCAAAATTTTTGTTCACTAAAAACATTACCTTAGTTTCATATGTAACCAAGCCTAATAAGTTTGTTGTATTATTATCGACCTTACACAATGAACATGAAATTTCTGATGAAAACCAAAAATTTAAACCAAAGATTATTTTGGATTACAACAAAACCAAAAGTGGAGTCGATATTTTAGATAAATTGATCAGAGAGTACACATGTAAAAGAGCAACAAGAAGATGGCCCTTACGTATATTTTTCAACTTTTTGGATATTGCGTGCTACAATGCTTTCGTTCTCTGGAATACGAAAAATCCTGAATGGAACAGCCAAGTAAATATAAAACATCGCAGAAAACTATTTCTGGAGGAGCTTGGAAAACAATTAACCTCGCCCAATATAAAACGAAGAGCGGAAGCAATACAAGAAGAACCCACCGGATACCCTAAATCCGTAATCGCTGCAATAGAGACCACCGGTGTTAGTGTAAAAAAGCAAATCGAAGTGCCGAAATCTGCAACAAACGAGGTCGTTGTTATTCTTGTAGGGGTAGTGACAATAAATATTCAAAAAGGTGTGACATGTGTAAAAGATTTGTTTGTAATACTCATTCAAAACGCGAAGAAGTCCATATTGTCAAAATTAAATGCAACTACTGCCAAAAAGACCACGATGGTGAACCATCTTAAAAAATTTAAATACAAAAATTTGGGATCATAATTTTTATGTTTCTTTGTTTTTTTTTTGTTGAATTAAAGATACTGTTTAATAATACTGACTATTAAAACATCCTTATAAATAGAATGAGAATGGGTCACGCTTGACCCATCTTCGTAATCTAAGTAAGTCAAATAATAACCGTACTCCGAAGGTTATTATTTTATTTTATTAGCTATTTTTTATTAATGTTTGGTATAAAAAATAATATGTTTTGTAAGTGCTCTATATAAGTTATAAAGTAAATTTATCTCCTTACCTTGTTCTCATCTTGAACTTTACTTATATAAATTCAATTTGTTACAGAACAGTTTATTTAGCAAATAACTTATTTACGACTACAAACATTTCATATAAATATGTTTTATGCTATGTTACAGTCACAGACAATGCATTCATAATTTACGCTAGTTTGAGCATATGTGCAGCCGCTGTAAACTCGAACAAACTTTATTATTGCTTTGTAGGTGGATGACATCAAATGTGGCGGACATAAACCCTGGTTTCAGGAGGCCTGCAATCAAATGGATTGCCCGAGTTGGATAGTAGGGAAATGGTCGGGGGTAAGTACTTACTGGCTATTATGTCAGAGATCTCAAATCTTTGTTATACACAACTTTTGGGATCGTAATAAATTTGTACTTGTAAAACAATCGATTAGAATATCTGTTTCACCAAATACTAGGAGCAAACTACATTTTATGTGATTTTCATGCAATTATTGTTAGGTATACGTATATAAATATACAAAAATACTAAAATACCTATCTTAAAGTTATCTAAATTTGCCGTTGCTTAGTCCAGTCGTCAGAGAGTTGACCCCTAAAAATAATACGAATAAGCTGAATTTCGCAGAGAATATTAATTTTGGGACACCAAAAAAGGTGCAAAAAAAGTTTGCGACTTCTGCCTTAGGGTTCCCCCCTTAGACCATAAAAACTGATAGACACGCCTTGTACCGAACCGTTGAAGCAAAGACCTTCCGCGAAAGTGACGTCACAATGAGGCAAGAGCCCGCTTGGATTCTTAGCAAAGCACTAGTATAATTACCCAATTTTAGATTAATTTTAATATAACTTCAATATTTTGTAAAAAATATGGAAGATAAATTATTTAGCAAAGTAATTAATAAATATTTTTGCCTTAAATTGTAAAAATAAATGTTTTATTTGAAAGTACATACCTACATATATTATTATATATATCGTTGGTATATCACTTCTTGTTTGATATTCAGAAATAAATTTAAAGGAGAATAATTTTCTTTTGGGTGGAAGTTTCAGGATAGGTAAAAAAATATGTAGGAAATCTATTAATTTATTGACCACAAAACAAAATAGCTTTTGTTAACTTACTTCTAACTCTTATTACATTATTTAGTTTTTCACCTTCGTGGTACAATCTAATGTTGCAATAATGGAAACAAATTATCTTTATTAGATTAAACAAATGGTTTGTTTCAAATTCATGATCAAACATATGTTCTTTGTATGCGTTAAACACAGAACCATGCACGTTACTCATGACATTTAAGATCAATTTTGTCATTATTTTGGAATCGTTTAATTTTTTTGAATTGTACATAAATTTAATTTCGCTTTCAGCAATTTTGCAAATATGAATGACGTCTTTAGAAGGTTGAATTAAAAAATCTTTTGACATGCTATAATTTTTGTGTCTTATGAATGGAGATTGTAAATTATCACATTCAATTGCACACAAACATATGTCACAATCTAATGTTTTCTTAACTTTCTTAACGACAAACCCAGCGATATAGTCAACAACATCACAAACATAAGATGACAATGTTCTTGAAAAACTTAAAATATTTACAGTATAATCCTGATCCTGGTTACTAGTTATTGTTTCCCTATTATTTTCATCAGTTATAAAGTTGTCAATGAGTTGATGATCAACAGTTTTCATTTTCACAGTATTTGTTGTGCTCATTGCTAATATTATGGAAGGTGCCTGTTCTATACAATTAGCCTGGGTAGATCCTGTAACACTTGTGTGCATTAATAGTCTTTTATATGCAGCTTTAAATTGTTTTGCCGTTGGGTTGTTGTTGTAACCTCCATGACTCCTAATAGAACTAAAGAAAACTTCTAAGTGATCTTGAGAAAGTTTATAGGCCGAAAGATACTTCAGACCTCCATCCATATCCTCCACGTAATTTTTCCAAATTCCCATTAGTGATTTTAAACTAATGATCATACCAATAAAACCCGTCTTTCTTTGGCTTAGATATAGGGGTTCACCATTTTTGGAACACTTAAGTGAACTAAAATATTTTATAGATTCTTCAGTTTTTTGAAAAATCGCTTGTTTATTATGATGCTGTAAACTAGATTTTAGGTGTTTTGCCAATAAATTTCGTCTATTTAAAATATCAAAAATATCATTGATATGTTCAATGAAATTTTGAGTAGCTTCGCTATGTACAAATTCTTTTGAGCTTTTATTTCTCAAATAATGTATTGCCTTAGCAACTTTTTGGCTGAACGTTTGGGCAGCTAATTTCACTTTCATTTTTTCCTTATACCAATTTAAATGCCTTCGCGTTATCCTAGTTGCAAGATAAAGGCCTTCCTTCTCTTGAATGTCTACTAATTTTTGCAAATATTCCCATTTAATCGCTTTATTATTCCCGTCAAAAAAAATTTGGTAATAACCTAAAGTATTGCGAATAAGTTTCAACATATGTGGAGGGTCAAACATTACATATATTGGTTGATTTGTTGCTGGATGTAGAAAATATACTTTATTGGAATTAATCGATAAATCAACTCCAAGTTGTTTAACCATGCTAATATTTGATGCTGCACCATCAAATGTTAGACTGGTAATTGTGACATCAGCTTCGTGCATTATTTTTAAGCACATTTTTATTAGATTACTTTTTTGAACACCTGATAACCCAGCGATTAAAAAGTATCCTATCGGCAGCTTCCATGAATCATTTAAACTATTAATTAAGAATACAATTGCTTCTTTTGCTTTAATTTCGGAAGAATCGCTTTGAGGTTTACTTCCTATGTCAACATACCTAAAATTAATGATTTCAATTATTTAAATAGAAAATATAATGTTATGATACTTTTTTTAATTGCTAATAAATATTAAGCTACACTTACCCTAAAAACTTTTCACCATCCCATTCTATTTTCTGGTGTATAGACATTTCATCGACCATCAAAGCACAAATACATGATTTTCCTTTATTTCTAAGTTCAACTACTTTTTGTTTTAATACATTCACTGCTTCTTTTCAATCTAATTATAAAATGAAAATTATATATAAGGGAACAAAAAGTAAAATAATAGGTGCTAAATTTCTGGTATGTTTTTTCAAGTTTAATTTGTGAATTTACTTACCCGTGAAATGATATATCTGTCCCTTTTTTGTCGCTGCGTACAATTAAATGCACTGCAAGATGCCACCATAATTATAATATTAATGTATTGGAAAAATTTTAAATTTAAACACTTTAAAACGTTTACAACGCGTATAAACACTACTAATCTCTACCGTTTCTGCCTCAAACTGACGTCACCCACAGCTGTGTGAATCGTTTTATGTTGGCTTCACTCCTCGAGACGAGAGAATAGCATTACGGCGCGTCTATCAGTTTTTATGGTCTAAGGTTCCCCCTAAAACTCTTTTCGGAGGGGAGTAAAAGGGCAAAAAAATCAATCATGTGTACACCGTAGAAAAAAATATTTCAAATCAAAAATGAAGCTGAGATTATTTTAAACAAAAATGTTGTAACCTCGGAAACCTTTTTGGATGGTGCTAGAAAGGTCACCAATGGAGACACTGCGGACGGCAGTCAGATGGTTGGTGGAGAGCGAGTTGTGGGTTCGAAACTAGCTGTTTGGAACCGGGAATGGGTCTAACGGACGAAATAAGTAGAGATAGAACAAGATAAGATACATTAGAAAAGATACAGAAATAAAGAAAAAAGATAGATGGATAAAATTACCAAAGATACGATAGAGATAGAAACAGGGCGCCACTCAATTTTTTGGGTTTTAAGGAGAAAATTAAGAAACCTTAGAAAAAAAAAGAGGTTAAGGAAAGATATTTAGGTTCAGAGATCAAACCCAAGAAAAAATATTAACAGTAATTATTAAATAAATTTGGCCAACACACTATATAAAACAATAATTAATATATTAGGTGGACTCCGTCCATCTACTTACCTACGAAACTTAATCAGCCTGATCTTTCTCCTGGTCAAAGGTATAGTAATAATTAAAGGTTAAAAGCAAATATTCAGAGTTATGGTTATATCAGGAAACTTGTACACGCAAGTAATAAAAATACACCATCAATTATGAAATGGTGGTATGCATATAAAAATAAAGTTGATTAAAGAAAGATCTCTCTTTGCTGTTTAATGGGCATATCCCGAGATATTGGGTTAAAAATTTATAACAATTATAGCAAATAACAAAAATTTTTCAAATCTAAATTTACAAGAATTACAACAAGGTTACAGAAATAAAAATTTAACCAAACCGCACTTGGTCGTAGTGAATTATCTATCTTGCACTGTTATTTAATGATCGAGATCTAAATGTTCGTAATTATTATTTATTGAAATTTCATAGTAGCTGATGGAACGTTCGTAAGAAAATATTGAATGTTCTTTAAATTGAATACAAAAATCAGTAGTTACTCTCCACTACAGGTGAAGACATGGATGACTTTAGATTCGTCCAGATAATGGAAGATGATATGATACCATACCATCTTTTTTGCCCAGATAATTGAAGATGCTAATGATTATTTACAGTAAATCTTGATGACTGCTGCACTAATTCACTAAAGCTATGTACTATACTCGAATACTTTACTTGTATCCAACACTGAAGTTAATTAACATTAAAGGTACTTTATAACTATATTCAATATAATATAGTATAAGATCAAAAAACTCAAATATACAAGTGTATACACACTTAGAAAGAAAAATGCACAGAGAACGGTACGATAACAGAGACGATAATATGAGCGAAGCGCCCCACGAGAAGTCTTTCCTCAACGAGTGCCCACTCAGAACTGAATCTTTCTTCTCCAAAATTTACCAACTTACCCACAAAAAGGTGAGGATATCTCCCACCTAAAAATTGGGACAGTATCCATTTCCAAGAAGGTAAAAAGCTCTAACGCACATCGAACATAACGGTAACCTTCTAGCTAGAAACGTGATGAAATATAAATTCCCTTGGATTAATTAGGTTATTGTAGAAAGAAAATATTACAAGGTGCCTTCGGTCATATCTAACAAATTTATCAAAAGCCGGCCTTAAAGCCGGAAGGAATTAACCAAGGATTACCTAAACCGTAAAATTCCCGTGACATTTCGGTAGTCGGTTAGAGTGCAATAAAATTTTCCAATCGTAAACACAACCATCGGCGTGTCATCCACAGGGGTGAAAGAATTAACATTTATTTAACATTTTAATCATAAAAAGGATGTTACGAAGTTTATTGGCAATTTTGAGTAGAATTAACCGTTCTTTCAGAAGTAACTTCTGAAACTTCTTTCTTGAACTAACCGGTGATTTTGCATGTCAGTTACGCGAGCAAAATCTATGTTCACCAAATTTGTATCAGCACGACGGTTCGAATTCGATATATTTTTATACAAATGTCCTATTGACAAAAATCAAGATGCGTTTTAAATAAAAAGAGTGCAGCTGTTGTACGCATGTTTTGTATTTTGCCAAGAATAAACTCAGTTTTGATAAAGGTGTTAAATAAATTAACGTGGCGTGATTTTTGCCATTTTTTAGGATTCTCGTGAGATTAATGAAATTAGTCACTTTATTGACCAGTTTTAGTAAAATTTTAAAACCTATAACATGAAGTTTTAATATTGAGTTGTGCTGAACAGATATGAGGCATTTGAAATATGAATAAAAACGCAGAATTTAATGTTTTACATTACAAAAAATCACACGTCACGGGAAATGCAATTCAGAAGACGGTTTTGGGTGTAGTTTATTACAAATTTTTGTTCTTTGAAAAACATACTAGTGTAATTAAAAAAAAAGGGTTGAATATTTTAGATCATTTGTTGTTTGGAAGTTTAAATTCAGCGTTTTTTTAAGCATACTTCAGATGCCTTACATTTGTTGCCAGAACTTAAAACTAAAATTTCAGAGTATAGATTTCATAGGTTAGGCTCTAGTTCTCGAAACTTTATAATGGATAGTCAATGAAAGATACAGATTGATCTCGTGAGAATCATAAAAAATTGAAAAAATCGTGCCACGCTTATTATTTAACACCTGTATAAAGTCTGAGTTTATATACGGCAAAAATACAAAAACTGCTAACGAAAGCTGCACTTTTTATCTTTAAAATGCATTTTGATTTTTGTCGATAGGTTAATTAATTCAAAAGATATCGAATTTTTACCACCGAGTTAATACAAATTTTATTTAATATTGATATAGCGCGCATAAGTGACATTCAAAATCGCCGGTTACATCAAGCCTCATTTCTAAGACAACGGTTAATTCTACACAAGAAGTCCTAATAAACATTTTTGTTTAAAATTATCTCAGCTACATTTTTTACTTAAAACATTTATTTCTACAGTGTACAGATTCTTGTTAAATCGATTTTTTGCGTTTTCACCCCCTACGAGTGAGGTTTTAGGGGGAAGCCGGGAATATGCTCGACAAAATTAAGCTTGTTTTATGATTTTTATAGGTTCATTGGAATTTTCATCTCTGACTACTGGAGTAGCTACCAATTTTCCACTTTGATTTAGATTAAAAAGAATATTTCTCTGTGTTGGTAAATGTTGTCTGTGTGAAAGCATTTCACGAGACATAGGATTGTATGTAATACAAAAGTTCGTTTTACAGAATGTAATTAATAATTAATTAAACATATATTATTTGACTAGTACAGGGATGGCCAACCCGCGGCACGCGTGCCACTCTGTGGCACGAAGTCCTATCAGTGGCACGCGTAGCGTTCCACTGATAGGACTTTTAAACTGATCAAACTTTCAAAAAAATTAAAACTTGAAAAACAAAAAATAATAAGAAGAATACTTGGTAGGTTTTACGGAAGTTACGATAGATGCGGCATCATTGCATCCTCTGGCGAGCGATATTGCTGCGATTGGTGCACGTGATCCAGCTGTCGTAATGTGCAATAGGACTGCGTTACCCTTGCTTAGTTTATTTTAAACTACCCCGTTGTATGTGCACATTTTGTCATCGCGCATTGTTTCTTTAAAATTTTAAAAGTATTTGTTCGATATGTCCACGAGTAAACCTTCAACTTCAAAACGAAAATACGAAGATGATATTGCAATTCGCGATTTTTAAACCTGCTTGGGAAGAACAATTTTTATTTACTAATCGCAATACTTCAAAGCCTGTTTGTTTGATATGTGGATTGTCTGTAGCAGTTCCGAAAAAATTTAACCTGGAATGACATTATAAACAACTGCATAAGGACTTCAGTTACAAATATCCTATTGGTTCACATTTTGCGAGCCGACTTTATTGAAAAAAAAAAGAAAACCCTAGCCAGCCAACAGTCACTGTTTCAGAAGAGAAGTGATGAAATGGAAACTATGGTTAAAACATCATATGAACTTTCTCTGCTGTTATCCCGGAAGAAAAAAGCCTACTCTAATGGAGAGGAGATAATTAAAAATAGTCTGGCAATATTTGCTAAAAATGTGGGAGATGTAAAGATCAAAAATATGGTCGATAATATTGCATTATCCCGAAATACAGTCATGCGCCGTATAGATAATATGGGCCAGGATGTTGTTTCCCAAATTATAAGTGGATTTCAATGCTGCAAATTATTTTGTGTAGCGTTGGATGAAAGTTGTGACAACACAGAAAATGCGCAGTTAAGCATTTTTGTCCGTTATACCAATGATAATTTTGAAATGCCGAAGAGCTTCTGGATTCGCTCCAACTAGTCACAACAACAGGAGAGGGTCAACAAAATAAATGGTCAAAATTAGATAGTGTTTGTACAGATGGAGCTCCTTGCATGGTTGGTAGACTAAAGGGGTTTGTTAATTACTGGAAAACTATTTGGGAAGAAAAGTTTTTAAGTACCATTGTATTATTCACCAGGAAGCTCTTTGTGCCAAGGACCTAAACATGTCATCTGTTGTTGACCCTGTAACACGCTGCATTAACAAAATACGAGCTCGAGCATTGAATCGACGACAATTTCGAGAACTGTTCGCGGAAGAAACGGAGCAAGATGGAGAGTTACTTCTCCATTGCAGTGTGCGCTGGCTCTCCAAAGGAAATGCACTCGAAAGGTTTTGGAACTTGAAGGAGTGCGTCTTAAAATATTTGCAAGAAAACAATGAACTACCCAGTGAGTGCTCGTTACTTAATGATAAAGATTGGCTTTGGGATTTAGCTTTTCTCACTGATATTATGAGACATTTAAATCTATTAAATTTAAGATTACAGGGAAAAAATTGTATTTTTCCTACTCTAGTTGGTCATATATCTTCTTTTGTGAATAAACTTATGCTTTTTTGTAACGATTTTGGAGAACAGAGATTGACACATTTCACATTAATGCAGGAATTAGCCAACACGGTCAGTAGAACTCCAAATTATGACAGATTTAAAAACCTTATATCTATTTTGCTAGGTTCATTCAATACCCGGTTTGAAGATTTTCAAAAAGACAAAATACATGTTGACCTTTCATAAATCCTTTTTCTATTTCTCTGCAATATATCAATTGTTACTCAGCTGAAATACAGATCAAAATTATTGATTTATAGAACCACACTTTACTAAAAACCAAATATAGGGAAATTATTTCAACTGTTACTGATCCCAATTATATTGAATTTTGGAAATTTGTACCAGAACAATTTTCCTAATTTACACGAGTTAGCTCTGAGATATTGTTGTAGATTTGGTTCAACGTACGTTTGTGAGCAAATGTTGTCTATTATGAACATAATAAAATCAAAATATCGGTCACGATTAACTGACATGCATTTAAAAAATCTAATTCTGTTGGCTAGTTCCGAAATTAATCCCAATATAGATGAATTAATTAAAAAAATACAAGTTCAAATACCACATTAAATAAGTAACTGTTTAATAATTTGAATTTTAGATAATAAGAAAATATTTAAGTTTTTTTGTTTAACGTTTTATTTTATTTTTATTAACAATAAAGTAAGTTTGTTGTTATGTTTTACTTATTACGTTATTTTTTAAAACCTCCACTATCTTGACTAAATGGAAAAATGTGAAATTTACATAAGAAATACATATTGTACCGTATATTATTAATATATAGTATCCATATTAGTATGTCGAAAAATTTTAGTGGCACGCCAATTTTTTTTGTTCTCATATTCGCACTTGACTTAAAAAGGTTGGCCACCCCTGGACCAGTATGACCGTATAGTTTTAGATCAGACATTAATTTAAAAAGATATAATCTGGTTAAACTTGCCTTCTCCATTTATTTTCGCAACAGTTATGTTCCATGTTCTACTGCTGTGCTATTAAACTGCGTTTATGTAGATATTAATTCTATGATATTTAAATACTTCATAATTTATCATTATTGTTTTAATTTTTTTGACGTTTATGTTGTTTTTGATTTTAGTTATTGTTAATTAATATATTTTATAGTGCTCTTTGCGCATTAGTGCATTTCTCTTTTATAGTGCTCTGTGTCTTGCGGTGAAGGTGTTCAAGTCCGAAATATAGAATGTAGAGACGACGATGATAAATTTAGCAACTTGTGCCCATTAGAAACGAAACCTTTAAACACCAAACCCTGCTCCACCGGTATCCAATGTCCTTTTACTGTCGAAACCAGTGAGGAATTACTGCCTGGACTGTACCATACGCAACCACTGGTACAACCATACCCTCCACCTCCAATTCCCGAGAGACTAATTGGGGAGCAAATTGTACCATCCGAAAGCACGTAAGTAGTTTTTAATACTGTATATATACAACATCAAATGGACCAAGAAAAATATTTATAAAATAACTTTGATTATTACATACTATAAATGTTAATAAAAATTTGGCAATTACTGTATACTTAAATACCATATGCTATATACACATTATTATATTAAAAAATTGGATTTACTTCACTTTTATTTTGAAATTACTTATTTAATACCAGTGTACATCTGATATGAATAGCAGAATAAAACTTTTCCTTTTTATTGTCAGATCCAAAGATCTGTAAATATTTATGAATCGATAATATATCTCTTATGTGGACCATCAACTATCCGTTCATCTATTCGGCTTTTTTTCTTTCAGTTCTCGCTAGCTTTCTCTCTAACATAATTATCGGTAGACTGTGTTTCTCCATTCTTTTTGCATGACTATTTTCACTACTCTCTATATTCCCCATTTTGCAGCCTCTCATCTCATTATTTCATATCTCTTATAATTTGGCACTTGCTAAATATATTGTTAGTATATATAATTACTTTATTCTAAGCATACTTTTGGTTTAATTAGTGTCTATATTGTCTGCTTCTATGTATCGATTCTTCTTAGTTACATCCTTTAGTCCTCCTGACAAAGCTGCTATTTTTTTATAAGCCCACTGTTATTTAATTTATATTCAGATAGAATATTTAAAGAAGCGCTGCATAATTTGGAATGGGGCGTAAAAGTTAATGGAATTCTGATAAATACAATCAGATATGCAGACGATACAGTTATTTTAAGTGATGACATGAATGGATTACAATGCCTTTTAAATGCCATTGATAAAGTGGGAAGAGAGTTTGGCCTAAACATAAACTGTTCAAAAACAAAACACATGGTGTTTAGCCGTTTAGCACATCAAGATGCACGATTATATGTTGATGGTCATATAATTCAAAGATGGTCCAGTTTTAAATATCTTGGTTGCCATATTACTGAACAACTAGATCCAGATCAAGAGATAAAATGTTGAATCGAGATTGCCCGCACGACATTTTTAAAAATGAGGTCATTCTTCTGTAATGATAACTTGCAACTTCAACTTCGGAAGCGCATGTTTAAATGCTACATTTGGTCAGTCCTCTTATACGGTGTCGAAGCATGGACATTAAAAATATCCACGATTAATTGTCTGGATGCCTTTGAGATGTGGCTGCACAGACGTATACTAAAAATTCCATGGACGGCTATGCTGACAAATGTGGCAGTCCTTGAAAGAGCAAATGCTGCTCGCGAGCTGCTTGATAACATCAAATGTAGAAAGATGGCCTATTTTGGACACGTAGTAAGGGGAGACCGATATAATATTCTTCAACTTATTATGATGGGTAAAATCGAAGGACGTAGAGGAATTGGTAGAAAGCAGGCCTCTTGGTTGAAAAATATCAGGGAGTGGACAGGAATAAAGAAAGCTGAGCAACTATTTAGAATAGCTCGAAACAGAGACAGTTTCGCCATGTTAATCGCCAACGTCAAGGGGACTTGATAGGGCACGTTAAGAAGAAGAAGAACATCTCTTAAGGGGCGGATGGCCACCTATTCGGCTATCTTTTCGGCTGCCTTTCTTTGGTACGTGCTGGTTTTATCTTTAGTGTAGTTATCGGTAGTATGTTTTCCTCCATTCTTCTTACATGATTATCATTTACGACTCTCTACATGCCTCAACTTGTAACCTTCATTGTATTTTTATCTTATAATTTCTTAGGTGGTCTCTTATAATTTTGCCTACTATGATTGTTAATATATTTATTTCCTCTGCTTGAAGCATCTCTATCTATCTAATTAGCTTTTCTTCGGTCCATCTTTGGACATAAGTCTCCCCAATCCTTTTCCATTCTTCTCTGTCTGTCGCTACAGTCATCCACCTAGAGCCCACTTGCTTCTTGATATCATCTGTCCATCTCATTTGGAGCCTTCCTCTGCTTCGTTTATATTCCCACGGTCTCCAACTTATAAGAATTTTGTTCCATCGGTCCATACGGTTCCATACTTGAAGCATACTTTTAGTTTAATTCGCGTCTTATCTGCTTTCTATTGCGTATATCATACTAGTTCTAACGAAAGTCTTATTTATTCTAATTTTTATGCCTGACTATTGGGATATTGTACAAAATTCAATATGCAGTTGTCTCTGCAATCATCGGTTTCGGCTCTAATTGCCCCGTCATCTGCAAAGTAGACCATGGTGAGTGGTTTATCGTTCATTCTGTACGACATTTCACGGGTCAAATAAGATCTTACTGGCCTCTTCTCTGATGGATTTAGCTTTGACTAATTTTTTTTTGTTTCTTCTTTTATTTTTGTTGAGTCATTTACGTTTCTATTGTATTTTTTAAAGATTATCTTTATTATTATTGTATTTACCTCTTGCAGTGGCACCCTATCGAATTTTTACTTTTTTAATATTGGGAGTGTTAGAGGGAGAGTCTAACAAGAGGTGAAAATAAAGGTCACATCTTAAGTTACCAGGGAGACGTGAGCGGAATCAAATTTAACATACACCATATTTTTTCACCCATTTTTCACTAATGTATTAATACCTTAATTGTTTTTAATATTTTCACTGTACTCTATTTACAACCAAAATAAAAAAGTATTCTGGTAAGCCCTTACTAAACTTTGACGTTGATACTTTTTCACCACTAAACCAATCTTCCTGTTAGCTTAATATTCAAGCCAAAGAAGTTTAAAATATTTTGTTAAATACCACAATGTTCTGCTAGGTTTTTACGAATTTATTACCACCCTAGTAATTTTTCACTCCTCAACTAACCCCTGTGGGGAGTCAATAATTTTGCTAGGTTAAAATTTAAGGTGAAGAGAATGTTTTTTATAATTTCACTTTCACTTTATTTATAACCAAAATAAGAAACGGCTCTGGTAAGTTTTTACTGAATAATAACCAACTTCATAATTTTTGACTCCTACGCCACACTTAATGGGAAACATTTCACCAGCAACTCAATTACGCTATTTGAATTTAAAAAATCCTTTAGGAAATACGAAAAACGACATTGTTGTGCCAGATTTTGTACTAATTTATTACTACCCTAGTAATTTTTCACCTTTAAACTACATTTTATAAGAAGTCAATATTTCTGGTAGGTTCAAATTTACGGTGATAAAAGATCTATTCTTATAATGATACTGTACTCTACTTGTACCTGAAATCATAAATTGCTCTGCCAAGTTTTTACTATATTTTAATATTCCTCATAATCTTTGACCCCCTTCTTCTTTTTGTGCCACTCCTATCGGAGATTGGAAATCATCGAGGCTATTCTGACCTTGTTTACGGCTGACCTAAAGAGTTCATTAGTGGTGCAGCCGAACCACTCTCTCAAATTCCGCAACCATGACATTCTTCTACGGCCTGGATTCCGTTTTCCTTCTATTTTTCCCTGCATTATATTTTTGAAGTAATGCGTATTTATGTCCTCTCATCGGGTGACCAAAATATTCGAGTTTTCTTCGCTTTAGCATTAACTAAATCTCTGGGTCTTTTCCTATTCTTCGTATTACTTCACAGTTTGTTATTCTTTCAACCCAACTAATCTTCAGCATTCGACGGTAGCACCACATCTCGAAACTTTCAATATTTTTCATGTTGTTCTGTTTGAGAGTCCAGGCCTCTACACCGTATAATAGCGTGTTAAATACATAGCCTCTCAGCATTCTTAATCGTAGAGGAATGCTTATATTTCTGTTGCAGAAGAATTTTCTCATGTTTATGAAGGTGGCCCTGGCACTTTCGATACGTCTTTTTATTTCACTGTTTTGGTCTCCAGTTTCGTTTATTAAAGTTCCCAAGTATTTGTAACTTAATACTTTTTCAACTTGAGTGCCGTTTATACTAATATACGCTGGTTGTGTCATGTTTTTACTGAAGACCATATACTTGGTTTTTTTAATATTGATATTTTACCATAACTGTTGCAAGCAATATTTATGTCTGTAAGTAATCTTTGTAATTCTTCTACTGTTCTTGCAACTAGTACAGTGTCGTCCGCGTATCGAATATTATTTACAATCTCTCCAATAATTACGATTCCTCCGTTTGCTTGTAAAAGGGCTTCCTGACAGATGCTTTCACTATATACATTAAATAACAGAGGTGACAAAATGTGACCCCCTAAGTGACAGTTAATGGGAAACATTCCACCAGCTTCACATTCATGCTAGCTAAATACAAAATCTTTTTGGAAATTAAAAGTGCTGAGCTATATTTTTACTACATTTTTACCAGACTACCCTTTTTTTCTCAACTATCATAATTATAAAAACATGCTAAAATAGTATAAAACCGACGGATATAACGGGTTTTCTGTGGAGAATTTGACAACTTCCTATTTTTACTTGATTAGGTTAACACTTTCACTGCGCAACGCATTTTGTTGAAATGTTATTCTGTGCTGACCAACACATTTTTTTTATTTTTAAATATCAAATACTTCTTCTTGTTCTTTCTATATAGACATGACTCTGTCTGTTTTTAAATGTGCCTCCAGTAAGTTATCATTCCAGCGTTTTCGTGGTCATCCTACCGATCGTCTTTCTATTGAGGAACCGTCTCTTGTCGTCTTTACTACTTAATTTGTTGTCATTCGGTTTATATGATCGTTCCATTCTATTCTTCTGTTTCTTACCCAGTTTTTGATATTCTCCACCTTGCATCTACATCGTATATCTGTACTTCTAGCTCTGTCATATAGTGTCTTACCATCAATATTTCTAGGTGTTTTCATTTCTGCTATTTCTAATATTATTTTTGTCCTCTCTGTGTCAGTTCTTGCTTATCAGTCACTATGGCATAACACTTATGAAAGTTGCTGACCGAAATAATCTTGTATATTTCAACGATGGATCACATACATTCATAGGAAATTATTTGCAATCTCATTCTGCTTTCGATCTGACGATTTACTATCCTTGTATAAAACATTTACTATATTGGCACACAATAAAAGATCTTTATGGGTCTGATCATCTACCATGCATTACACAAATATATATGGCACCCAAAGTTAATAAGTTACTATCTTGTTGAAAATGGAATATTAAAAAAGCAAACTGGGATATGGAGTTTCAAGAACAGTTCAATAAAACAGAAGTTGGTGATTACAATCCTTTTATAAGAATAGTTGAAAATGCAGCAAATAAATTTAAATCAAATCAAAGTTCAAATAAAAATAAACAATGGTGGAATGAAAAATGTCAATTTCTAGTACAGAAACGAAGAAACAGTTTGGGACATTATCTCACCAACCAGTTTTCACTTTAAGAATTAGACATAGCACTCAAAAAATCTGCCAATACGGCTCCAGGTTCTGATAATATTCATTATCCTATGTTGTTTAATCTTCCTAGATCAGGAAAAATTTTTCTTCTAAATCTACTAAATGATATTTGGTTAAATAAAGTCGATATACCTTCACAATGGAAAAATTACATTTTAGTTCCCATACTTAAAAACAAATATCTTCGACTCAGTATTGGATACTTGGGAAGTACTCCTATAGACGGTATGGAAACAGAAACATGCGAACCGCCATTGAATCTTAGGAGAAGATTTCTATCTGACAAATTCGTGTTAAAGTTAAGAAGTCAGAAATCCAAGTTATTGGTTAAAGTATCTAGTTTAGCAGGCCTGGTTTTAACATCTAAATATTGGGATAAGAAAAAAATACCATTATTAGTTGAAAGTTTCATTACCAATGTTTACAGATATGAAGAACTTTATAAATCCAATGGAATCCCTTTATGGAATTATTCTTATGAAACGTTTCTTTCTCCAGTTAAGACCCATATTAACGCTCGCTATTTGTGTCAAAACAATATTATTATACAAAAAGAATATTATCGAGATTGTATAGAAAAATGGAAAGATTATGAAAAAGTTTATACTGATGGATCTAAATAGGAACATGGAGTTGGCTGTGCAGTTTATTATCCTTCCAAAAATATCAAGCTAATATACAAACTGTCAGATATGATGTCAATTTTCAGTGCTGAGCTTATTGCCATAAAATTAGCAATTAATCTGTGTTTAGAACAAGAAGAGGATAAATTTGTCATATCTACAGACTCTAATAAAAGTTCGGTAGAAAAACTTAATATTCTGTGTTTGAATCCTATTTTAAATTGCATCCTTCTTGATATTTTAGAATTATATCAAAATGTATCAAGTAGAGGAAAACAAATTTATATATCATAGATAAAAGTCCATTCAGGTATAGAAGAAAATGAAGAAGTGGACTATTTAGCAAAAGATGGTGCGAAAACTGGAAGACTACTTAGATTAAAAATATCAGAGTCTGATTTTATTACAATTTTTCTAAAGGAACTTAAGGAAAAGTGGCAGATAAAAATATAAATGTGAAGACAAAGTACAGTTTTTTAAGAATATACAACCAAAATTAAGGGACAAACCATGGTTTGAGAATACACGTAATCGTTCAATTATTCGGATAATAAGTCGAATGCGCTGCAATCATGCACTATTTCCAGCGTATAAACATAAAATAGGTTTGGTAGATAATAATAAATGTCTATGTGATGAAATTGCCGATTTACAACATATTCGTTTAGAATGTCCGTTAAAAAAAATAATAATTTTATTATCTCTATTACATTAATAAGCTAAAGGTAAAGGAATTGCGGCCATATAAAGCCAAAAGACTACGAGGAAGATCGCAAATATTACCACCGCCGAGGAAGAGCGACGATATTAAAAGAACTGCAGGGCCAATGTGGAAACGTCCTTCAAACAACAGAGATAAATGGCGAGAATTAGGAGAGGTCTATATTCGACAATCCAAATAGAGAAAATTGAGAAAAAAAAAGAAGGGTCGACACAGCTTGTGCTAATAAATTATTAAAAGGTTTATATATTTATTACCTGAAAATTGGAAAATACTTTAGGTATAAATATTAGGTATAAATATTTTAGGTATAAATATAATAGGAGTGCGATAGCAAAAAGTGACCAGCACAGCGATTAGAATAAGTAAAAAATCTAGTTATTAAAATTCTAGTTATAGGGTTGTAACAAATTTTGAAAAGCCTAACAGACACTATGGTATTCAATTTTTTTATTGAACTAAACTATTTATTATTAAGCTAGCGGAAACCAAATAAGATTGGTTTAGGGGTAAAAACTTACCATGGTCAAAGTTTAGAAAAACTTACCAAAACACTTTTTTATTTCAGTTATAAGTAGAGTATAGTGAAATGATAAATGAATGTTTACCACCTTAAATTTTAACTCAACAGTCTTATTGACTTTCACGAAGGGGTAGTTTTCAAATAAGATTAGTTTAGGGTTGGAAAATTATGAGGGTAGTCAAAGTTTAGTAAAATCTTACCAGAACATTTTTTTTAGTTATAAATTAAATTGTAAAAAAAATTTATCTTAAATTTTAACCTAACAGAATTATAGAGTTAGGTACCGCAAGGGGTAGTCGAGTGGTGAAAAATTACTAGAGTGGTAGTAAATTCGTAAAAGCCTAGCAGAAGACAGTGGTATATCATACTTTTTTTTATTCTGCCAGCTTGAACCTTGAGTCATGAGAATCGGTCCACTTAAGGATAGTTTAATGGTGAACAACATAGCATAGGTTAAACTGGATTCCGCTCATGTGTCCCTGTTAGCTTAAGGGTCTTTTATTGGACTTGATCTTTGTCTTAATAACAGAAGTTAGTAAACTTTGTTGCTGCTTTGTTTTATTTTCTATTTAATGTAAATTAGTAAGATAGTAGAATCTAATAAGCTATGGCTACTTAAGTAACTTTTACTTCCAAGAAAGAAATATTTGATATAATTTTTCTTTGCACAAAATATATCTAATGGCCGCTATCGTAATTAGCATTTGACAAAAACAAAATTATATATATATATGTTAAATTTATGTGCATAAAGCTGCATGGTGTTAATATATTTTTCTTGGGTCCATACCTTTTTATTTAGGAGTCATCTAAATTAAAAGTATTCATGACATACTTCATCTGATAACCCCAATAATAAGCTAACTGATGTCTGGAAACTGACTTTAAGTCTAAATGTTGTCGAAAAGAGACAATGATGTTAGGAGTGTACAATTTTTGTGACATTGTTTTGTAATGACACATTATTTTTCGGGTTTGTAGGCAGTCTGAAATTATACCTTGTTGAATTTTTTTTCTGCTAATGCGACCGACATTAACAGAGGTTACCTCTGCAATAGTCGCCAGTGTCTTTCACTAACTAAAGAAGGCAGTTACAACAGTATATTGATGTTTAACGCAGTTGCAGATATAAAAAATTAAGAAAAAATAATTTCAGATCATTTTTAATAAATTAAAAAAACAAAATATCATTACAGATGAGTTTTAGTAAGAGTGTTATTTTATATATAAGTTTCTTAAACTCCTAAGTGGAGCATAGAGCTTCAGTGAAAACGCGCCCTCGGGTTCTATTTTGTGCTAAGGCCTTCACCTCATTCCAAGACTTTCCTTGGCCTCTTATCTCGTCCATCATAGATCTTTTCCAAGTTTGTACTGGGCGACCTCTTTTTCTTTTCCCTTGGGGATTCCACTCTAGGACAGTCTTTGCGATACTGGAACTATTTTTTCGGAGTGTGTGACCGATCCACTCCACCTTCTGTAAAATTCCTTTATAAATATATATCTGGCCACAAGAGAAGTGGGGCGAGGAAACCTTGACTTGACTGTCATACCTGGTACACAAAGAACACAAAGAAGGGTCGGGAGCTCTTTGCCGGTGGCTTTTCTTTTCTTAACGTAAAAAAACTGAACATGTGCTCTTCTTTTTCCTCCTCTAGATGACAGAATCTGCGTAGGTCATCATCTGCCAATCCCATCAGTTTGAAATGTATATTTAGCATACAGTGCCCTTTCAACAGACCCATACTTATAATATATACCTATAACAGTCTTTTGCAATATCGTTAGTGTTTCCTAGACAGTAAAAGTCTTGCGTGGACAAAATTTTTGAGAAGATTATCTACCAAGGTTGGCAAAGTAAAAGTGATAGAATTTCTCCTTGTGGAGAGCCTTCACCTGCTCTTGTTTTGATGGTTGCCTAACTCAGAGTGGATATTAATATCCTATTCTCCTTATTTATTAGCATATTACCCCAGGTAGGTCTTGTCTAGTTATTGCTTTAACCAAAGATTTAATGGTAACAGTATTGATGCCCCATCATTATCTAAAACTGCTTGACAATGGTATCTCTATATCCTTTCTATTGAGTTTAAGAGATTCCTATTTAGATCATCAAACGCTGAGCTCGTAAGATAATTTATACCACGAGGAGAAGAGAATATACTATAAATAACTTGACAGACTGACAGAACAGTGTTACATTGGTATGGGTTTTAGGTTACCGGGAAATAAAACTGCTCATGATCTTGCCAGAACATAATAATTTTTCGAGTTTTTAACAAACGTAAGGCAACCGCTTCAGAATTCATTTTTAGTTTTTGTAAAAAAATCATGTCAAATTTGGATGTCAACAAAATGACTAGAAATCGAACAACTTAAAAAAAATACGACACCTTTAATATTTACAAAAAAGTAAAAGAAATGACAGGTAGACACGAAAAGAGACAAGCAACAATATTAAAAAATGAAAATATCGAAATAATTATGGGTACAGAAGACAAACTAAAGAGATGGAAAGTATACATACAAACTCTTTTTGATGACGATAGACCTTGTTCTCCACCAACCACAGATAGTCGAATAAATGAAAAAGACCCAGAAATAACCAAAGAACAAGTGAATCACGCAGTAAAATCTCAGAAAGATGGAAAAGCCACCGGTCCAGACAATATCAATGTCGAAATAATAAAACTAATCGCAGATAACGAAAGTAAAATCCTAGACTTAATAACGGTACTATGCAATAAGATATAGTATGCCACAGGTAAAATACCAATAGACTGGCTAAAATCAACATTCGTAGCATTACCAAAAAGATCGAATTCCTCACAATGCGATGATTATCGAATATTAAGCTTGATGTCTCATGTCCTTAAAACTTTTCTCAGAACTATATATACACGAATTTACAAGAAGTGCGAGTTTCAGATGAGTGACACTCAATTCGGATTTTGAAACGGATTGGGAACACGAGAGGCTCTGTTTGCGTTAAATGTGTTAACGCAACCATGCAGAGACATGAATGTAGATGTATATGTATGTTTTATTGACTATCGAAAAGCATTTGACTGTGTTAACCATCAAAAGATGATCGAAATTTTGAGAACAACTGGATTTGACAAACAAGACTTGCGAATTATCTCAGAACTATACTGGTACCAAACGGCAACAACTGAAATAGAACACACAACATCCGAAGATATACAAATCCGACGAGGAGTGAGAAAGGGTTGCGTCTTAACACCCCTTCTGTTTAATTTATATTCGGAGTCTATATACTCTTTAGAATAGCTCGAGACAGAGACAGTTTCGCCATGTTAATCGCCAACGTCAAGGGGACTTGATAGGGCACGTTCAGAAGAAGAAGTCTATATTCAGAGAAGCATTAGATCAGGTCCAAGGCGATCCAAGGTCCAAGGAGAGTTAAGATTAACGGAATCAGCATAAACAACATCATATATGCTGATGATACTGTCTTAATAGCAAGCAACGCACAAGAACTACAAAATGTAATAAATGCGGTAGTTCACCACAGCGAAATGTTCGGCTTACATCTAACATCGGCTACATGTTTCCAAAACGAAAACTTTAGTATTTTCAAAGACACCAATAAACGTACATGTGTATTGTGTATGCCAAGGGTCAAATGATAGAACAGGTAAATTCCATAAAATATTTGGGAACAAATATCAATAGTCAGTGTAATCAAAAAAAAGAAATACTATCAAGGATCGAACAAGCAGGGAAAACATTCATGAGCATGAAAACATTTTTTACAAGATCTGACCTTAGTCTGCAACTTAGAATCCGAATTATTAGATGTTACGTTTTTTCTGTCTTACTGTATGGCTGTGAAAGTTGGACAATGGATTCTGAAATAGAAAAAAGAATAGATGCCTTTGAGATGTATATATAGACCAATATTAGGAATCCCATGGGTACAAAAAGTTACTAATGTTGAGGTACTTCGTCGAATGTGTAAACACAAAGAATTGCTAAGAATAATCAAAGAGAGGAAAATGCAATACTTGGGTCATGTGTTGAGAGGTGGAAGATATGAATTACTTCAAATTCTACTGGAAGAAAAAGTACAGGGCAAAAGATTAGTAGGAAGACGCTAGAACTCATGGCTGAAAGACCTAAGGAGATGGTTTGACAGCTCATCCGCAGAAATCTTTCGCGCAGCAATTTTCAAAACCACAATTGTCATTTGGATCGCCAACCTTCGAAAGGAGATGGCGCCATGAGAAGAAGAAGAAGAAAAATCGGCACGGATGCGTTAATTTTCTGTATTGTTTACATTTATAGAGATTTTAAATGCCATCTTCTATTACATTATTTTAATTCCTGTAGTACCATTAAATCAAATAAAAATTAAATATTGATTCCAATATTTTTTAGTTATTTAATATAGTAATTTAAATCTATGGTTCCTAAGTTTTTTCGTATGGTCTTCAATTTCTTCTCCAATTTGTGAATAATATCTCTTCCATACGACCTATTCTTGATTTCTTTTGAACCCTTAATTGAATTTCGATGATTTATTTTTTACATTATAGGTATATTTCTAATTAATTTCTATAATAATGTTTTTGAGAAATGTCAACGTTTTACCTACATACGTAACCATAGGTTGTAGTTTTTATCTAATTTTGCAACACTCTGTAGAATGTATTTAGAAACGCTAATTTTATTAATATTCCGAGATGGCCTCATTTTTTCTTTATCTTTATTATCAAAAAAGAAAAGTATGTTCAAAGTATTAGGTGAGTTTCTACTCTCCAAAATTAACGCAGTAGCTCAACTCTATCATAATTTTTAAGCTATTTTTCTTTTGAATCCTTAATTGGATTTCGTTAATTTAATTACTATATTAATGTTTCTGTGAAATCTCAATATTTCACCTATATACATGAAAAATAAATTTGATGTTTCATCTTATTTTGCAATACCCTGTGGAATTTATTAAAAGCAAACGCTACATATTATTAATACATATATCGAAAAAGCTTTATTTTTTTTTTTCAACATTTTCGTAAAAAAATGATCGGTAATACTCATTGATAGAAGCAGTTAGTTCGCTATAAAAGATCAAACATTTGAGAGGACATATTTAAACTATCAATACTGTTTACATTTCAAAAAATTGTTTTGATATTTTGCGTATGAGCCGAGATGAAAGTGTTCAGGCAATTAATTTAGCTGATGAAGGGTTAAGTTACCGTGAAATAGGCTTTGTAACGATGAGTCCAAGCCATCACCGTTAAACCAGCGTGCGCGCGAACCAACCCATGAAGTAGGAGTGTATCGACAGTAGAAAGGGCAAAACTTCGCTATATAAACCGCAACATTTCCTCATAGAGGCAGAATCGACAGGTGTTGACTGAAGGTTCTCTTCTTCCCTACCCCGGCTTGTGGACGTATTGAGTTCACAAGTTGTTTCGTCCCATACCGCCGTACCCGAACCGAAGAGCGTGTTGAGCTCTTCATTAACCGTACTCCGAAGCTGTACCTATCGTCAGCTGTTATTAAATCGACACAACGTTCACGTAAAATTCCGAAAACACACTCGATTGCCGATAAGACTAACTTCATATGACAAGGTCAAACTTAATTTGAATAAATAGGCCAGGTACTGAGAAGACTAAACTAAATTGTAAATATGTACATAAGATTTTTGTCAATTTAATTTAAGGAAGACAATAAAGTTTTATTTTTATTTTGAACTCTGTCTCTGACTGTCCAAAAGCTACCCGGATAGTGACTCCTACGAGAGGACGTCACAGCTTTATATTATGAGTATCTAATACTGCAATACCACGAGTCATTCAACGTTTCGAGAAACAAACGACCATACGAGACGGCGTAGACAAGGAAGAGGAAGACTCACAACACCACGACAGATCAGTTTATCAGGCTCCGTGCTATAAGAGAACGTTTTCTCACAATGAGACATTTACAAATACAAGTGGCAAATGTTAATATTATTTAAATTAGTAGAAATGCTATACAAAGGTGTCTCGCTGGACAAGATCTGTATATAAGGATATCAATCAGAATACCAGCTTTAAACGTAAATCATAGTTGAAGTAAATTACAATTTACCAGAGAGCCTATTTTCTGGAATGCTAATGACTGGGAGCACGTGTTGTTCACTGATTAATCGAGGTATTGTTTATATGGCTCAGATAGACCTGTGAGAGTTATTCGACGGCCAAGGTAACGCTAAGCAGCCTGCAATATAATATGGCCTATTACTTTATTCTCTTACGGCTTGAACAAAACTTGTTGCTTTACGAAGAGTTTCCTTTACAAGTGAAAGGTATATTACAGACATTTTGTCTAAATATGTAGTTCCATTTGCTCCTTACATAGGAAATAATTTTCTTTTATTGCATGACAACGCTCGACCACATGTTGCACGCCTGGTCCGTGATTATTTGGACGAGGTTGGAATACAAACCATGAACTGGCCACCTTGTAGTCCTGATCTCAATCCCATAGAGAATTTGTGTGGATATTATTGATCGACAACTCAGGTGCCGACAACCACCACCTGTCTCTCTTGACGACATAAGTTATGGTGAGAGAAGTTTAGGATGCAATTGACCAAGACCAAATACGCTGTTTGATTTTAAATATGCCTCGTTACTGTGAAGAAGTAATTAGATGTAGTGATGAAAATACTCGTTATTAAGTGTTTTTGGGAGAGGGAATTGTAAAAGATTAATTAGTTTATGTTTTTTTAAGCTATATTTGTATTAAATGCCAATACAGTTTATTAAGCAATGTTTTCTTTTCTTTTCTTTCTTTTCTTTCCTTTCTTTCTTTTCTTTCTTTTCTTTCTTTTCTTTCTTTTCTTTCTTTTCTTTCTTTTCTTTTCTTTTCTTTCTTTTCTTTCTTTTCTTTCTTTTCTTTTTTTTCGTTCTTTTCTTTCTTTTCTTTCTTTTCTTTCTTTTCTTTCTTTTCTTTCTTTTCTTTCTTTTCTTTCTTTTCTTTCTTTTCTTTCTTTTCTTTCTTTTCTTTCTTTTCGTTCTTTTCTTTCTTTTCTTTCTTTTCTTTCTTTTCTTTCTTTTCTTTCTTTTCTTCTTTCTTTTCTTTCTTTTCTTTCTTTTCTTTCTTTTCTTTCTTTTCTTTCTTTTCTTTCTTTTCTTTCTTTTCTTTCTTTTCTTTCTTTTCTTTCTTTTCTTTCTTTTCTTTCTTTTCTTTCTTTTCTTTCTTTTCTTTCTTTTCTTTCTTTTCTTTCTTTTCTTTCTTTTCTTTCTTTTTTTTCTTTTCTTTCTTTTCTTTTCTTTTCTTCCTTTTCTTTCTTTTCTTTCTTTTCTTTCTTTTCTTTCTTTTCTTTTTTTTCTTTCTTTTCTTTCTTTTCTTGTTTTTAATGTTAATAAAAACTTGTTACATTAAAAATTCTGTATAATCTTTAACAATAGACATATTAAGATAATTTTTTACGAAAATCTTGAGAAAGGATGAATGTATCTTAAAATATTAATAATATGTAGCGTTTTTTTTCTAATAAATTTCACAGGATGTTGCAAATTACGATGAAACAACACAACTTTATTTTTACACCCCGTATATGGATAAAACGTTGATATTTTTCAGAAAGCATTAACATAGTGATTTACTAGAAATATACCTATAACATGAAGAAAAAATCATCAAAATCTAACTATTTGTTAAGAATAAAAATGGCTTCAAACTTATAATACATTAAGGTGGTGCGTTAATTTTGGGCGGTGTTGTACATACTTTCAAACAATAATAAACTTGTAGAACTAAAATTTCACTTTAATCCCAATACTATAAACTTTGTTATATAATGAGTTATTTGATGCAACACTTTATCTTCTGTTAAGTTTTAAAAAAATTTACAAATACATCCAATAATTATTTCTTAAACATAGTATTATTAGTAGATGTTTGCATGTAGACTATTAAAGTATTATTGCAGTCTATTAAAAGGTATTTTCACTTACAAAGTACATTTTATCGTTCTAAATTCCAGCGTTCGGTTCTGGTATAAAATTAAAATACAATTAAAGTGCACTCTATTGAACATCATTGTTTCTTTATATGTGTTTTACATTGAACGTATTTCGAATAGCTATTTGTGCAGACCAGATAACCTCAATATTTATTGGATAATCTGCTTAAATTGGTATGAAATCCTATTTTGATTGGTTATCTGGACTGAACGTGATGTTTGCACCAGGCCAAAGCTTCTGTGTACCCACATTATTCACTATTGTTCGTTCATTTATACAAATTGGCATTTGCGTTGTCTATTTGTCCCTATCACTATTTTGAATACATGCTGAGTGCACTTGGAATTTGAAGGTATTAAGAAAAGACAGCAAATTATAATATTTTTATTTCTAATATTCTAATTCAAACATTATTTGCTATTACCTTCGGAAACAACTTTTCTTTTCAGTGGTGTAATTAAAAATAATTAAATCAATATTCATGTAAAAAAGTATTTAAATAACTCTAATAAATCTACGTTATGTTCTCACAAAAGGTGGTACAGTAGGTGGTACAGTAGACTAGCACGAAACTCGAATTTAAAAAATATTGAATAAAGTAATTTTACTATTTATTTATTATTTATATTTTAAACTAATTATAATATATTCAAATAATTCAAGAAATTATTATGTTTACTCGTAGCTATATCTAATAGCGTATCAACAAAGTAACCGTAGTTTACTTCAGACAGACCTGTTAAAGTCAGATTAAATATTAAATTGATAATAAAACATAAATAAATATCATTTAATAGTAAATTTATGCATTATGTAAACTAAATGAGATGTTCAAAAATAAAATGTAAGTATAGTTTAAAAGGAATTTATAAATATGGTAACTAGAAACAAATTGCTTAAGAGTAGTGAATCGTTGTTAAGACCGCTATTTCGTGACGCTACCCGTGACGCCTTCTTGAAGCGCCAGTTCCGTGACGCTCGCCTCAGCATTTTACTATAGAGAAAAAGTAATATAACGCCAGTAAAAACGCTAAGCTTAAAAAAGTAGATAATTAAAACCTTAATTTTTTTTCGGTAATCCAGCACTTTTTCGAGAATAAGACAATGATCGGTTAAAAACGACAATGATAACATAAGTTGCAATGTTTCTCTCTCTCTCTCTCTCTCTCTCTCTCCGAGTCCTTTGTTTTTAACATACTATGCTCTTGTTAATTTAATTAAATTAACATTACAAGTTATAACAATTGTAACTCTCAAATACAGGAGTTCTACAATGTTTCAACCTCTGCAATTTATTTCTTCTTCTTCATGTACCAAGTCCTTTCAGAACGTTGGTTACCATTATAGCTATCTTAATTTTATTCACTGCCACCCTAAATAGCATGCTTGTATCAACACTATACCAATCTCGCAAGTTCTTCAACCACGACGTTCTTCTTTGTCCTAGACTACGTTTACCTGCTATTTTTCCTTGCATGATATTTTATAGCAACCTATATTTGGGACCTCTCACTACATGTCCGAAATATTCCAGCTTTCTCTGCTTGAAACTTTTGATGATCTTGGTAGTCTTGCTGAGACGTTCTAGCATTGTGGAGTTTCGAATCTTCTCCACCCAGGAAACTTTTAAAATTCTTCTATAGCACCACATTTCGAAAGCCTCAAGGCGATTTAGATCGATTTTATTCACAGTCCAGGACTCGACGCCATAGAGTAAGACTGAGAATACGTAGCAGCGAAGTAGGCGGATCCTCAATGACAATTTTAGGTCTCTGTTACATAACACCTTGGACATCCTTCTAAAAGCAGCTCTAGCCTGCTCTATCCTAGATCCCGGGACTTTCTGCGTTACTATTTAATTGCTGCCCAAGGTAAACGATTTTATCAACTTGTTCAAGTTTGGTATTATTTACATATATAGACGATTTTATATGTTAATTTGTATGTCAATTTATTTGTATATAGTATTACTTTAAAATAAGAAATTCGTGAACTAAATAATGGCCAAAGTGGACGTGAAATTTTGTTTTTCCATACCTGCCGATTTTGTTTAAAACTTTGGCTAGGATTTTACCATTTTAATCTTAAAATGAGCTGTACGGAACAGTTGATTGGAGTTAGAACCAAATTACTCTCTTAAATTTCACAGCAAAGAAATCATTTTCTCCCTATACTTCTTCTCCCTTCTGCAATTTTTCCATGGATTATATTTCGTAGAACTGATATTTATTTCTTCAAATAACATAATTTTCTTTTAGATCTGTTTAATTCAGCCTTGAAACTGTTTTATGCATTTGTCAAACAATTTATTTTTGGTATAAAGTCCATGTAGGAGGAAGGATTATACTTAGATTTAAACTAAGTTTAAATAAAATTTGGTAATTATTGTATGGTTCCTTTGGATAGGGAAAGATGGTTTTTATAAGATTTTTTATAGGATTTATCATGGTCATATAGTGCCACAGGCATTCATGGGCCTGTCTCTAAACATCCTTCCTGCCGAGTGCCTGTTTTTCCCATCTCCTCGCTACAATATCTCCCAAACCTTTCTTTACGTCATCCAAATATCTAAACTTATGTCGTTCTCTTCTTCTCTTTGCCAACGGCCTGTTTAGCATAACTGCATAACTTCTTAGCCGTCTATTGTCAATTTTTAGATATGGGCCTCTCCCAATCGATCTTTTTTCCAAGTAACATTCTTTCAATTTATTTCGACTATTCTGTTTATCTCATCTTATGTCTGGTCTTCGTCTTGGTCGTCGATCTTTGTAAGAGATCCAGTATTGTATTCTAATGTCCAGCGTTGGTCTTTTTGTCTAGCAGTGTGACCTGCAAAGCTCTATTTGAGTTTGGCAATTTTTGTTGTGATAATCCAATTGCACTTCCTGTTGTAGCTAGTTTATTCGTATTTGTCTTGGTTAGGGTCCAGGTTTGACATCCATATGTCATGATAGGAAGGATGCACTGTTTTGCCTTTTAAATATTGAGGTATTTTGCGGTTCATAAGTATCCAAGCGAGTTTTTCAAATCCTGCCATGCCAGTTTTGCTCTTATAGTGCCAATTTGACCTATGTAGATATATTTCTGGGCCTGTTTATCTCACTGCCGTTTATAGTTATACGTTTATATAATTTGCGTTTATCATGTTCATTTTTAGGCCGAAGTTTTGGAAACTGTCTGCGCGTTCTCCATCATAATTTGTAATTTCTTAAATGTACTGGCTATAATCACGACTTCGTAAGCAAATCTGAGGTGGTTTACCTTGTTTCTATTAACATTGTTGCTGTATGTTGACCAATTTGTGGTTTTGAAGATGTCTGTATGTATCAAATGCCTTTTTAATAATATACGAAGGCAAAAAATAGTAGTTGATACTTATTTAAGTTTTATATTAGTGTTCTCATTGTTAGCAGATGGCCTAATGTAGTATATCGTTTGCGAAAGCCAGCTTGTTTTACCAGTTGGTTGAAGTCCAAACATCCATTATAAATTATTATATTTTGAAAAAGGTGTGTACGAGATATACAAGGTAGCAAAATAAACATTTATTTTGGCCTACCAAAGCTAATATTGAAATGATAGGCATCTTAATGAAAAAAAAACGAGAGGAAAACCGAAAAAAAAATGCAATGTCAAAGAGATCTGCGACCAGGAGACTAGGACTATAGACGTAAATAGAGACTGAAAACCGGAAGACGAAGAACATTATAAACCAGACATTATATACAGTAAAATAAATAAACGAATAAAATTTCAATGTTATTGAAACAACTTAAATGGGTAGTAAATCAGTTACTAATGTGTTGATGCACTGATGAGCAACACATTCTGATGGTAGAAGGTATTAGATGAGCTTTTAAAATGTCTTCTACGTCTGGCTAAGCTATCGAGTTCCATTTGACGAAAAAAAAAAGAGGTGGCCTTGAAACATAGGCGATGGCACCCTACAACATAACCAAAACAGTGCAGCGCACATGCCGTTCGACAAAAGAACTGTAGATTTGTCTTTTACCACATCAAATTCTAACTCTATCTCGGCCGTCATACACCTCTAAACAGAATCGATATTTATCACTAAGGACCACTTTATTCCATTCCTGGTATCAAACCTATCGTTTTTTTTTTTTTTTCAGCAGCCAAGATGATTAAGCCGATGTTCAGGAGTAAGAGGTAGCTCCAAATAATGGCCGAAATGAAAGAATTAGACGATAAATTGTTCACATCTTAATTGGTCTTTCATATTTTGAAACTATTGACTTGCAATAGACCTGGTGATGAAAAAGCGGTCTTTTAGAACCATCAATCTAACACGATGATGTTGACGCTCTGTTTTTCTTCGGTGCTGCCCTGTTCCCCTCGATCTTTGTGTAAAAACTGTTGGGATTTCTATGCTGTGTGTGTGTGGAAAGATATTGGCCCGAAATCAAGTGCATTTGCCACAGAATGTTGTATGCAGAACTTTCCTTATAATATAAATACAGAGTTGTGGGTTATGCTGTTTTAAATTTCTATTTTTACTTCTTTAATAAAATTTACTAGAAGTTCTAAGGTGTTTCTATTGGCAGTTAACAAAATGTGTGATAGATTTAATGGAAGAAAATATTTCATTTTAACGAGTTTACGAATTAAATCATCGGATTTTTTTAAATGTTTTTTGCAACCGAAGAATATATGATTTAGATCTCCTGATCACAACTACAGGCCGATGACTGTATAATGCCTAGCTTAGCAAGGTGCGATGGAAATCGTCCATGATTTGTTTTGAAGGATTTCTATGCTACTTTAGCACATTTTAGTTAGTCTATTTTAGCAAGGTCACTTTCATAAATTTATATCACGAAGTCCAGACATCAAATATGGTTTATTTTGATGATTTTAACACCAAAAAGTTTATGGAGTTTAAAATTGTATCTTTTTCTTCCTAGATCCTGTCCGTTACCTTTGCCATATGTTAGTTCCAATACTTTTCCAAAAATTTCATTCCTTAGTCTCAGTCTCTGATAACTTTTTCCAACGTCATATTGAACAGCGTGAACAATAGGGCATTTTCTTACCCAAGTCCTCTATTAGTTTTAAACGGATCTGACAGATCCCTTTATGGTCGCACTTTACATTCGACTTTTCTTATTATCTTTTTGTTTAATTCCATCTATACTTTTTCTATTCGAAACTCGAATCATAGGCTAAAATCGAATATAAATGGGATCTGTCAATAATATCATAAACTATCTTAAATTCAACGAAGATATAGTAGCAGTCTATGTAAAATTAAATTATTGTTTCTAGTTTCCTTCTGGCGAATGCGATCAGGGCTAGATCTGCTTTTTGAAAATCCTTTTTATTAGTATCTAATGATATTGTCTGCTATTCTTAAATCAAATGTCACCGCTTCATTTAAAGAAGAGATTGAAAAGGAGAAATGCAATATTTATATAACATAATAAGATAAAAGATATCACAACATAATAAGATAAAAGATAATAAGATAAAAGATATCAAAAAACAAAGGAAAATAAAACTCCAATTTAGTTAACGTTAACAATATTGATTATTACTACTATTTTATTTTAGTAACAATTAAAAAGTAAACAAATAACAACAATTATTAGTGATTTAACTCAAATGAGTAGCTACAAATTTTGTTAAAGAATTTAGTTAATCGGAATGTTTTATAAAAAAAAATTCTGTTATTTAAAATAAAATTTAAAGCTTTGAATACCATACTACTTTCTACATTCTACTTTACATTGCTGTACCGATCTAAACGGAATAATATAGAACTATTCTTCTTTTTATTACTACCATTTTATTTACTGAAAACATAATACTCTTTTAAATTTTTTTTGTCGCGCTAATGAAGTGATTTTCGTTACCTAATAGGAGAACCGCTTTATTTATATTTAATGACCCGGAAGCGGTTTTCCACTCATTTTGCCGATCTACTTCGGAAAAATCAGACTAATGTAATATACCTCCAGATTCCAATTTAACTCTTGTGCGATTTTACGTTTACTCATCACGTCTCTTTCATTTTGCACGTTATTTTCAATTCCTCTGATCTTTTTAAACGAGAACAAAGAAGTGACTAAACTTCCGAGTACCGGGTAATAAAGACTAGGATGATTTTAAATTAGATTAATTAGTACGTTCTAGAAAATTCTTGGAAACTTTTAATTACAGTTTTGTAATTGGGTAAATAGTGCATTATTGTAAACAGAATTTGTTATTTAGGGATCTGAGTTATCCGTAAACGATCAACAGACCAGTCGGGATCTATACAAGTAGTAGGTTTTGGATGTTTTTAGTTAACAGATAGATTTTTGTAGGAAATATCCAACATTATTCAGATGAAAATAATATCGAGATGCACCTCATAAAAAATTGCCAAATATGTGAACAATTGGAAAGTAAAAAAGTTTCAAAAATAGATTTTTTATATTTTACACTAGATAAAGTTAGATAGAAACATTAAAAGTAATTACGTTTGTTGCAAAATATAATAATTAACATTACTAACACAGTCACTAGTGCTCAATATATTTAACTTTATAGTTATGCATAACCTGCAACCTTCACATTAAAAAAACTTCTTTGGTTGCTAATCTTCATTAAATGTGACCATCCGTTCAATTACCTTTTCTCCATGGGCTCTAAGATAAGTACTACTTTAAGGTCACTTCTAATTTGGTAATTTTTTAATCGGTCTCTTTTTGTGACTTCTCGAACTCACTTTAGATACTTTATTTCTATGGTCTGCATCTTATTTTTCTGCACCTTTGTCAATGTCCATGTCTCGCATCTGCAAGTGCTTATTTTTTGTATATGTTTATTTTCATAATCTTGGAGATTTCTGTGCTATTGTAAAGTTATTGATCATAAGGTGATATTCTTTTTATAGTGTTTCTAATTTCCTCATTGACTTCCGCTTCCTTAGCTGCTTTTATAATAGGTCCGAACAAGATCAATCCTACATATGTATCGACCACTTATTATAGGTCCAAACAAACTCCATCCTACATATGTAATGACCACTTACATATTTCAAGTAACTATAGGATCTGAAGTAAGCACCTATCTCTCCTCAATCCTTTAGCCCTTGTCCCTTGCTGTCTCCATTGACTGCGATCTTGTGCCATATGGACGGCTTCATGTAGGGATTTTCCCACCAAATTCTTCATTTGGTCCACCCATCGTATTGGAGATCTTCCTCTTGGTCTTCGGCCTTCTACCTTACCTTCTACTACCAATAGTTCCATGGTGCCCGTTCTTCTAGCTATGTGGCCGAAGTAAGTTAGGTATGCTTGGTTTACTTTTTTTAGTAGCCTGTCTTTTATATGAAGCTCTTCCAGAATTGACAGGTTGGTTCTATGTTCTGTCCAGGACACGCGTAGAATTCTTCTATATACCCATATTTCGAAGGCTTCGATCTTACTCCTATCGATATTTTTGAGAGTCCATGTTTCAGCTGCATATGTAGCAATGGGAAAAATAAGGGCATTGACCAACCTAAACTTAGTATTCCTTGTTATTGTTCGGTATTTCCATATTTTAATTAATTTAGCAGTTGCGGTTCGGGCCATTCCTAGTCTACGTTTGATTTCTAAGGAACAATCACCATTGTTGGTTATCTAAGCACCCATAGAAAACTCAAAATGGTCTGCCACAAGGCTCGGTACTCGCACCGCTGCTTCTTAGCCTTTACATCGCAGACATGCCGACAAAAACATCAACAAAGTTTGGCTATGCTGATGACTGGATCTCATTAACCCAAACAAATTCACTAAAAGAAGCTGAAGAGATTCTTACGGAAGACCTAGAGGTTATGGGAAATTACTTTCAAAAATGGAGACTTTGCCCCAATTCCTCCAAGACCGAAGTAACCTGCTTTCATATAAACAACCATCTGGCGTCAAGAACCCCTAATGTTCACTTTGATAACAAACTACTCAACCACAATAAGCATACAAAATAACTAGGCGTGGCCTTGGGCAGAACGTTAAGCTTTAAAGAACATGTAAGTACAGTTGCTGAGAAGCTAAAAACCAGAAATAATATCATTCAGAAGCTCTGTGGCATAACATGGAAGGAATCGGCATCTACACTCAGGTCTTTAGTCTTAGCTCTTGTTTATTCCGTATCTGAATACTGCGCTATATAAATATAATATAAAAGATAGATGTCCAACTAAATAACACCATGAGAATAATCTCTGGAGTAATAAAATCTACACCAACACATTGGCTACTAATGCTGAGTGACATTCCAACACCACGTCTTTGCCGACTCAATCTGCTTACCAAACAATATAACAATACAAGATCCTTAGCAACACGGCGCTGCCGATTCATAACTATATAAAACATGCAACCAAATGTCGACTGGGCTCCAAAAAATTCTCAATAGAAACTGCAGAATCAGGCGCAGCCACAGTGTTCAACGTGATCGCCAAATTTATCCAGGAATGGTCGAAAGCTTAACTAAATATAGCAATACCTTACATCATAGAGACACCTCCTCGATTTGACCTACCACGTAAGACCCGGTGCACACTTAATCACATCAAAACTCAATATGGTCGATGTGCAGATATATTGCACAAATGGAGCAAGCTACCATCACTGTCATGCACCTGCAGCGAGGTCCAATATATCAAGCATATAACGGAGGAGTGCCACAAGCGAGCCTACGAGGATGATTTACAAGACTTCATGTTTGCGACGATCGAGTCGATTCACTATATAAACAACCTCGACGTTTGCCTATAAACTAGACATGATTTAAGTATTTTTATATCGAGGTAGTTTTAACGTTTATTGTAATGTTTACATATGCTAAATAAATAAAATAATAATGACCACGTACCAATCACATCAGATGAAGTGAAAAAAGCAGTATCACAACTATAAGATGGCAAAATTCTAAAAATGCATATGCTCAACTCATAAAACTATTTAACATGACATATATTTAAGCGAAGTAATACCAGAAACAATATCTTCATCTGTACAGATGAAGATATTGAAAACTTCTACGAAGAACTAACACTCACTATGAAAGAAAAGAAAACTAAATTGACGCTAATAATTGGAGACTTCAATGTCAAATTAGGGGGAAGAATAGATGGAGAAGAACACAGAATTGGAAAGTATGGATATGGCGAAAGAAATAATAGAGGACACACATTAATGAACTACTTGGAGGAGAGACAACTTTTTGCTATAAACTCGTTTTTTAACAAAAAACCACAAAGAAAATGGACATGGATAAGTCCCAACGGTAATACAAAAAACGAAATAGATTACATCCTTACAACAGAAAAACCATCATCAAAGATGTTACGGTACTGAACTGCTTCTCAACCGGTAGCGATCATAGACTTGTCAGAGCCAAACTCAGGATTAATAGCCAATTCGAAACAAAAAAGAAAATAGAAAATGTATCGAAACTAGATATGGAAAAACTTAAGCAATCAAAAGACGAATATAAACAAAAAATAAAGGAAAGTATACCGGTCACTAGAGATTTTGAAAACAAAAATATCGATGAAATAAATCAGCTATTAACCGATACATTAGCAAAGGCGGGAAAAGAGGTAGCACAAACAAGAATAAAAAAGAAAAACTATGTACCCCAGGAAACAAAAAATCTCATGAGTAAAAGAAAAACATTACTGGAACAAGATAAGAGAAACACGGTAGATTACAAAGAGGTAAACAAAGCTATTAGAAGGAATATCAAGGATTATAAAAGGAGAGTACAGGGGAAAAAATAGAAAAAGCAATTGAACAAAATAAAAACATGAAGTGCTTAAAACCACAGCTTGGAACCATACAAATTAATAGTATAAAGAACAAAAAAGGTACAGAGACCAATAATGTAGAAGAAATTATACAGATAACACAAGAATATTATAAAAACCTCTACAATACAACAGAAACCAACCCAAGAAATCCTTAAGCAACTACAAATAAAAATAAAAAATGTTAATTCCGACTTACAACCAGAGATCAGTAAGAACTTGATAAGAAGAGCACTGAAAGAGATGAAGAACAATAAATCGCCAGGAAAAGACCGGGTGACTGTAGAAATGCTAAAACATGGTGGGAAAACAACTAGAGAAGTTTTGTACATACTTATGAATAAAATTTTAATGACAAAACAAATACCCAACAGTTGGAACGAAGCAATAACACTGTTACTATTTAAGAAAGGAGATAAAAAGGATCTAAAGAATTACAGACCCATAACTTTATTAAATGTGATGTAAAAAACTATTAACCAAAATATTAACAAATAGATTAACAACTAAATTAGATGGATACCAGGCAAGAGAACAAGCCGGATTTAGAAAGAGCTTCAGTACAAGTGACCACCTTTTAACGATGAAGATTTTAATCGAAAAAACTAACGAATATCATATCCCGCTATACATAGCATTTATTGACTTTGAGAAGGCATTTGATAGTGTGGAACACTGGGCAGTACAGAATTCCCTACAAAACAGCAGAATAGACTACCGATATACCGACTTAATTACAAATATATACAACAAGGCAACAACAACTATTAAGCTAATGAAACAAACGGAGCCTATTAAAATAAACCGAGGAGTAAGACAAGGAGATACCATCTCACCCAAGTTATTTAACCAAGCGCTAGAAGATGTTTTTAAACGACTACACTGGGATGACTTGGGAATAAATATAAACGAGCAAAATCTGAATCATTTACGATATGCTGATGATATTGTATTAATAACAGAAAAAAGTGAAGAATTACAAAGAATGATGGAAGAACTAGATAGAGAATCGACAAAAATTGGACTCAAGATGAATTATAGTAAAACAAAAACCATGACTAATCAACCAGAAGAACTTACAATTACAGTGGCACAAACAAAAATAGAACAAGTAAAAGAGTATATATATCTAGGCCAAATCACTAAATTAAATAAAGAAAATCAGACCGAAGAAATAAAGAGAAGAATAAGATTGGCCTGGGCATCATTCGGAAAACTGTCTTATATTCTAAAGAATTCAAAATACCCCCAATACTTAAAAACGAGAGTCTTCAATCAATGTATACTCCCTGTCCTCACATATGGCTCTCAGACATGGACGTTTACAAAGGAAAATATGGAAAAAATAGCAAAGACAGAAAGATCCATGGAAAGACAAATGCTGAACATTAAACTATCAGACAAAAAAAGAAATGAATGGATCCGTAATAAAACAAAAGTGAAAGATGTCTCAACCCAAGTAGCAAAGTTTAAATGGAAGTTCGCCGGACACACCCTAAGGCAGAAAGATGAAAGATGGACTAAAACAATTATACATTGGAGACCATGGAATCACAAACGTAAAAGGGGAAGGCCACAAATGCAATGGTCAGATGACCTGAAGAAACACGCCGGGTCAAAATGGATGCAAATTGCTTATGATAGAGAGGCATGGAAGAAGGAGGAGGAGGCCTATATTTAAGGATGGATGTTAAGGGCTGTATAGATAGAATACCAGAAACAATACTGAATAAGCCTTCTTTTAAAGTTATTTTTAAAAATCATACATCAAAAGACATATAGACTGTGCAAAGAAAAAATCAGCCGTACACAGTTTGGTTTTCGAAATATAGTGGGTACGCAAGAGGCTCCATTGATGCTTCATTAATTACCATAAAATGTTGGATACAGTAAAGTACAACAAGCTGATGGAGAAATTAACAAATATTGAAATAAACACACGTGATCTAAAAACCATTAGCAATCTTTGCTGGAATCAAACATCGTCTATCCGTACAGAAGCCGGAGAATCCGATGATATCATAATCAAACGTGGGGTTTAATAGGGATGAAAACTATCACTGCTGCTGTTCAGTATATACTCTAAGGAATTCTTTGAAGGAGAGGATGTTGAATCCAGAATTCGAATTAACGAAGAATGTATTAATAACGGCTAGTTTCTGACGAGAAAATAAAATTAAAAAGAATGGATCTCAGAAAACAACAATTAAAAATTAATGTTATAATGCTAAACAATGAAGAAATAAAAAACGAATTAAATAATAATGTAAATATTTATATGCACAAAACACTAACTGACAATAAAGTATGGATGTAAATAAAAAGTGGTATAATATAAAAAAACACATTACTGAAACCAGCTGAAGAAAGTTTGATACAACATAGGTTAGAGGCTAAAAAACAGTGGAAGACAGAAGAAATACTATTACAGATGGAAGAAAAAAGATAATATAAAGGAAAAGATCTACAAAAGTAGAAAGATAAAGAACAAATAATTAAGGAAAAAATCAAAACAGCTAAGGAAATCTATTGGATGAAACAATGTAAAGAGATAGAAGAACTACAAACATAAAAGACAAAAAAGGAGTACTACCAATAGATTTACCAGAGAAAATAGACGATGGGATGAGTACGTTAGAGAACTTTTCTTACTTAATAGAGAATTAAATCCCTTAGAGAGACAGAAGATTACGATAGGTGAAATCAAATATGCCATCAAAACCTAAAGACAATAAGGCGGCTAGATTAGATGAAATACCAGTCGAACCGTTAAAAGTAGTGGAAGAGGATAACTTGGAAGTATTAGCAGATTTATTCAACACAGGCTGTGGCTGAAGTCAACATTTATAACCATCACTAAAAAACAAGCAGCAAAAGAGTGCTATAATTATCTAACACTAAGCCTTATGAGTCATACTTTAAAAGTACTGCTGAAAGTAATATATACGAGAATATACGAAAGGTTAGAGGAGCATAATTATTAGTGGGGCGCAGTTCGGTTTCCGAGATGGAATGGGTACGCGAGGAGGACTATTTGCCATCAACATATTGATTCAGCGATGTCGGGATATAAACGTTGATCTACACTTGTGCTTTGTTGACTACGAAAAAGCTTTCAATAAAGTAATACATGAAAAACTAATCTCAACACTTATAAACAAGAACATTGACAGTAAAATCATAAATATAGTGCAAACATTATATTGGAACCAAAGTGCCATAGTTCAAATTGATGGGCAACACTCAGAAGAAATGAATATCTGTAGAGAAGTTAGATACGGATGTGTTTTATCGCCACTTTTGTTTAACTTATATTCTGAAGAAATTTTCCAAAACACGATCAATAATATCAAAGCAGGAGTTACCGTTAACGTAAAATTAATTATCAACTTATCATGATCATAGCAACGAGTATCGAAAGCTTAAGTATGAATAGTGCTGAGATGGAAATTACTATAAACGCTAAAAAAACGAAGTACATGCTAATTACAAAAATACCACAAAATATACATCACCTGTTGACAATTAGTAGTAACGTAATAGAACAAATAGAAAAATATCAGTACTTGGGAACTTTGATCAATGAAACCAACGATTAAACTGCAGAAATAAACAGGCGACTAGAGATTGCCAGATCAGCATTTATACGAAATGAAGCCACTTCTAAAGTGAAAAAATCTAAATTTGGAGATCAGACTACGTACCATTCTCTGTTATATATTTTCAATATTATTATATGGAGCTGAGACTTGGACATTAAAAAATTGCAATTTAAAAAGAATTGAGGCTTTTGAATTCTGGTCATACCGCAGAGTATTAAAAATATCATGGACTAATAGAATAACAAATAAAAAAATATTGGAATACCTAGGCCACGTGATGGGGAGACCAAAATATGAAGTTTTGAGACTCATAATACAGGGAAGAAGTACTGCGGAGGATGAACACAACCGCGGATTTGGTCAACATTGTGAAGAGCCATAAGCTGGAGTACTTGGGACATATAATGAGAAATCAAGGCAGATACGAGCTACTCCAATGCATTTTGCAGGGTAAAATTGAAGGAAAAAGAGCCGCAGGACGAAGAAGAATATCCTGGCTTGCTAACCTGAGAGCATGGTATAGAAAGACCTCAACACAGCTATTTCGTATAGCAACCAACAAAATCATCATAGCCAGAATTATCGCCAACGTTTGGAACGGACAGGCACCCTAAAAAGAAGAATACAGGTAAAGATTCAAGGAAGAAGATCTGTTGGCCGAAGGCAGAACTCATGGTGTAACAATCTACGTAATTGGTATCAATGCAGATCGATCGATTTGTTTAGAGCAGCAAGTTCGAAAATAAAAATAACCATTATGATTGCCATCCTCCCTATGGAGACGGCACTCTAAGAAGAATAAGTATTAATAACATTAAATACGCGGACGACAAGATAGTATTCGCTCATAGTTATGAACCCCTTTAGGAGTTAATAAATAGAATACCAGAAATAAGTCAGAGATATGTACTTTCACTAAATATTACTAAAAAAAATGTATGATAATCTCTAAAAGGAACAGCAATTTGGACCAATGAGTGTGAATGGTCAACACATAATGAGGGTAAAAACATACGCTTACCTTTGTACGAACGTCAATGAACATTGGAACCATTCCCTAGAAATCAAACGTAGGATAGAGAAACAAGATCTACATTTCTAAAACTGACTTAGCTATTCAAATGTCATAATTTATCAATACTCATAAATATCAGGTTAGTATGATGATCTTTTCTATACTGTCGTACGGAGTAGCATCGTGAACTTTCACAAACGCTACCTGCAGGTAGCTTTCGTAAAAAATTGAGGCTTTCAAAACGTGGCTTCATCGTCGAATCCCAAAGATATTTTATACCGACCACGTTACTAACCAGGACGTTTAAAAAAAAACAAAAAGAAAACGAGCTGTTAACCTCAATGAAAACAGCCAAAATCTAACACCTCGGTAACATCATGAGAGACAGAGGAATATGTTGATTTCTGCAACTAATTTTAAGAGGCAAAATAGAAAGGAAGCAAGGACCAGAAAGTCCCTAAGTGGTTCAACATAACAACCACAAATTTTTTAAGAGCAGTAGTGTGGAAAGTACAGATTTCCATAATTGTCGCCAACATCTAAAACGGATAGGCACTACAAGAAAATGAATAAGAAAAGCTCTTTTTTTGTCTATTAGGAATCTGAGGTATTGGTATTGATTTACGTGTTTTAATTCGGTATTTTTAAATATTATGTCTATTTTGTGTCTTTTATCGCTAATACGTTTATGTTTATTTAATTTGGCTTCATTCCGCGCTTTTCTAGTTTGTCGTTCCATTGTTTTGACTTCAATATAGTTCTTCCTTACTCTTATTTACTATCAATAAGTTATCAGCAGATTAACATTCGCGGAATGATATTTGTTCTAGGTTTTAAATTCTAAATGTACTATTTTGGTTTTTAGTAGCAGTTTTTGTTTATTTCATCTATATGTCTATACCAAAGAGGGCGGGGCTTAATTTTCCTACCGGTCTTAATCAGAGATCATAAGGATTTATAGTTTTATAAAATTACGTAATTTTTAATGTTCTTGTAAGTCTTTTTATTAAAAAAAAAACAAGAAAAATCATACGATTTCCTAACTGGCGAAACCGAATTCAAATTTTTACCACTGTGCCTTCTAAAACTTGCAAAGCAAATAGCTTGATGAATTACTTGGCAAGGGAATCTAAAATATGCATTCCACCTGCCGTTCGTCATGGTCAAAACCCTGTATGTAAGAACCGGCCTCAGCAACGTTTTGTAAATAATAATTTCAGTTTTTCCTTGGATATTTCTTAAGTGGAATTGTTTTTGGAATCTATAGTATGCCCCATTTTGTAAAGTTTATTCGTCTTTTAATTTCTTCGCTTGTTATATTGGTAGTAGTCACTAGCGAGCCAAGGTATATGAAGCTGTCAACATGTTCAAATATATGATTTGCAAATGCTGCTTCCCGTTCCTCATTTGCTATAGGATCCTTAGTAACCAACATGTACTTGGTTTTGTCATCTTGGATGACTAGACCGACGTGTTTCGCCGCCGTTTCCAATTCTAGGAAATATTGCTAAAGATCTCCCTTTCTAAGCCATATTATGTCAATATCATTAGCGTATGCTAAGATTTATATCGATTATATCGATCTATTGTAAATAGTACCACCATCTCTAATTTGTGTGTCTCGGACTGCCTTTTCCAAGGCAATGTTAAATAGCAGACAAACCATGTACAGCAATTTCTCTCTATATCTTTACACTGGATTTTAAGTTAGACATTTTCATTCTCGTTAATCGGATGGGCTTTTCTGGTATACCTAATTTACGCATTGATTGATATAGTACCGTTGACACTGTCGTATGCGGCCTTGAAGTCGACCATTAGGTGATGGGTTTCAATGTTAAATTCTAATGTTTTCTCAAGTATCTGTCCTATTGAATCTCTCTCTTTAATCCTGACCCCCCCAGGGGGAGTGTAGTAGTCGACGTGATGTCGTGTATTGTCCGTCTCCAGAGATCTCTGTCTCTGGTTATTTCTTTTAATTCATGCATAGGTCTTTGGCATATTCCTGTAATTTGATCTATCCATCTTGTTGGGAATCTTCCTCGTGATCTTCGGCTTCTACCTTTCCTTGTATTATGATTATTTCCATGTTTTCTGTGTTTGCTCTCATAACATGCCCAAAATATTTTAATTGTTGGAGATGGACTTTACTAGAGAGTTGTTGGCTAACTTTTAGCTCTCTTAAAATTGAATTATTTGTTCTACGGTAGGTCCAAGGAATTCGTAACATTCGTCTCTAACAGAACATTTCAGTGGCGTCTATCTTTCTTCTCTCCGATTGTCTCAGAGTCCAAGATTCACATCCGTAGGTCAGTATTGGGAATATTAAGCAGTTGATCAACCTCATCTTTATCGCTCTTGAAATTTGACAATCCTTCCATATTTTGGTCATTTTTGCTAAGACAACTTTTGCTAGATCACATCTACGTTTAATCTCTTCTTGTAATGACCCTGTGTTTGTGATTAATGATCCCAGATATAAGTATGAGCTCACAACCTCGAACCGGTCAATTGTGGTTATGTGTGGATGATTGTTGTGTAGTCTATCCACTATCATGATCTTTGTCTTTGATATGTTTAATTGCAGAAAAAATATTTGACTTTCGTTTTCGATCAGTCGTATAAGTTCTATACCTACTTTCGGCAGATTGTTTGGAAAGATAATAAATAGAAAAATACAAGATGATGTAGGACATCTAATTAGCGAAGACCAAAGCGGATTTACGCCTGGTAGATCTTGCACTGATAACTTGTTTATACTCCAACAATTAATAGAAAAAAGAATAGCTGTTGGTAACGAAGTACATCTAGCCTTCATCGATCTAGAAAAAGCGTATGATACAGTACCAAGGCCAATTGTGGCAAGCTTTACAACAACTCGGCATTAGTCCACACCTTTTAGGAATAATCACAGAAGTATACAGGGATAACACCACTTACCTAAAAATCGGAAATAGACTATCAGAGCCGATAAAAGTAACTAAAGGACTGAGACAAGGATGCAGTATGTCACCTTTACTGTTTAATTTATATATTGAGGCAGCCCTTCAAAATTGGAAAAACCACTGCCAGGGAATGGGAATCCCAATAGGAAATGACGTACTGTTCTCCCTGAACTTTGCGGATGACCAAGTCGTTCTAGCTCAAGATTCTTATGATCTAGAATTTATGATAAAGCGTCTATACAGAGAATATGTAAAATGGGGGTTAAAAGTCAGCATGAAGAAAACGGAATATCTAGTTGTCAATTCAGATGCAAGGTTTGAAGTGTTGATAGACGAGGACGTGGAAATCACACAAGTGGAAAAATTTAAATATTTAGGTGCATTCATTGATAAGAACGGCTTGGGTGAAACCGAAATTAAACACCGAATTAATCAGGGACGTAAAATTGTAGGATGTTTGAACTCCTTATGGTGGGATCGCAACATTTCCAAAAGGAACAAAAAAAGAATAGGGCAAACGATGGTTGAATCAGTTCTTTGTTATGGCTTTGAAGTATGGACAATTAATGCAGACCTGAAAAGAAGATTGTTGGCAGTTGAAATGGATTATTTGAGAAGAAGTGCTAGAACATCAAGGCTGGAAAGGAAAACCAACGAATCTATAAGAAATCAGATGAATGCTACAGATACGGTCATAGACAGAATAGAAAGAAGAGGTTCAAAATGGTTTGGACACCTGTTAAGAATGCCTGACGAACGTTGGCCCCAAAAACTTCACAGATCGAAGCCCCCTGGTAGAAGAAAAAGAGGTAGACCTCGACGCTCATGGAATGAAGGTATTAGAAGAGCAATGGAATCGAGAGGTTTGGAGGAGGAGCATGCCTTGGACCGAGAGGATTGGCGGAGGAGGACGAGAATACGGCGATAGCCGTCTCCAAGATGTATTCTATTTACAAATTGGATCCTGTAATATATATATATATATATATAATATATATATATATATATATATATATATATACATTTTGCTGGACAATAGTTTTGCAAAATGCCTGATTTTGCAATATTTGTTAATTATTGACATTTTATAAGATAAGAATAACTATCAAACTTTCTCTTAATATGTTTATAAAGGGTATTTTTTAGGGGTCTAGAACTGGAATGGAATTAAATGAAGATGATTTTTATCAACTCGATTGAAACTGACTTTATTCGAAAGATAATCTTTTGGCAGTTTAACTTAAATATGATTTCTGGTATACGACCTTCATGGCTGGCTCTGACATAGTCTAATCTAGAGGTCCAATTTTCGATCACTTTTTCCAATATTTGTTGCCGTAGATCGGCAATAATGCGGCGAATGTTGTCCTTCAAGTGGTCAATCGATTTATGCTTATCGGCGTAGACTTACACTTTCACACATCCCCACATAAAATAGTCTAACAGTGTTAAATAGCATGATTTCTAAGGCCAATTTAAGGTCTGAAACTTGAAACTATGCGGTTACCAAACGTTTCGTTCAATTAATCAATTGTGGCAAGATCAGTGTTATATGTTGCGCCGTCTTATTGAGACGACACCTCTTGCACATCATGATTGTTCAATCGTAAAATGAAAAAGGCAGTAATCATGGCTCTGTAGCGGTCACCATTGACTGTAACGTTCTGGCCAGCATTGTTTTTAAAGTTTTTGAAGAAGTACGGTTCAATGATTCCACCAGACCATCATCATCATCAATGGTGCTACAGCCATATGAAAGAGCCTCGACCTTCCCAAGTCTATTACGCCAGGCAGTCCTATCCATTGCCAACCGTTGCCAGTTTGCTGCGCCTATCTTTCTACCATCCTCATCTACACCATCCTTCCATCTGAGTTTTGGCCTACCCCTTTTTCTACTTCCCACTGGTTGTGACATAAGGATTCTTCTAGAAGGGTTGTTTTGCTGTGATCTTGCTAGATGTCCTGCCCATCTTAGTCTTCCTATTCTTATAAGAGATACTACGTGTTTACCACCAAATATTTGTTTATATCTGTGGTATACCTTGTAGTTATATCTCTTCCTTCAAACACCATTTTCACAGATGCCACCAAATATTTCTCTGAGGGTCCTTCGTTCAAATATAAGCAGAAGGTCTTCGTCTGCCTTGGAGATGGTCCATGTTTGCGATCCATATGTCAACACTGGCTGTGTAAGGGTTTTGTATATGGATATTTTTGTTTTTTGGCTTAAGTTTCTACTTCTCAAATGTCTACTCAGTCCAAAATAGCATCTGTTTGCCATCATTATCCTTCGCTTGATTTCTTCCGTTATGGCGTTCTCTCTGGTGATCAAGGAGCCTAAGTATGTGAATTTGTCTACCACTTCAAAGGTAGAGTTATCAACCGTGAATTGGGGACCGATGTTCCTGACTTTATTGTTGGGTGTTAATGCCATCATCTTAGTTTTCTCCTCATTTACTTGCAGGCCCATAGATTTTGAGGCATTTGAGAAGGTGGTATACATTTCTTCTAGCTTGCGTGTTGTGCGGGCAACTAGGTTCACATCATCTGCATATGCCAAAATTTGGGATGATTTATTAAAAATATTTCCTCTGTTGTCTATTCGGGCATCTCTGATCGCCTTTTCCAGTGCTATGTTGAAAAGGAGACACGCCAGCGCGTCTCCCTGGCGCAGCCCAACATGCGTTCTAAACGCCTGTGATTGTTCGCCCTGTATTTCGACTTTGCAAACCACATTACGCATAGTAGCCTTAACCAATCTTATCAGTTTATCGGGGATGTGGAATTCATTCATGGCTTCATACAATTTATTTCTTAGGACATTATCATAGGCAGATTTGAAGTCTACAAAAAGATGGTATGTATCGATATTGAATACATTGGTTTTTTCCAGTATTTGCCTTAGCACAAAGATCTGATCTGTTGTTGATCGACCAGGCATAAAGCCACTTTGATATTCCCGGAGAAGTTTCTCTGAATATGCACTTAAACGACCATATAAGATCCTCAAAAATATTTTGTATGCTGTATTAAGGAGGGTTATTCCGCTATAGTTTCTACATTCCAATTGGTCACCCTTTTTGTGTAGCGGGCAAACGATTCCAATCACCACTCTTTCTAGATTTGTTCCTCATTCCAGGCTCTCAGTATTATTTTATATATTTGATTAGTCACAGTAGCACCTCCACATTTAATAAGTTCCGCGGGTATACCATCACTTCCTGGAGATTTATTGTTTTTAGGTGTTTTATTGCATCTCGTACTTCTTGAATTGACGGAGGTTCTAATGGTGAATTGTTGCTTGCTCCTGAGGGTGGCTAATTTGGAGCTGGATCTTCTACTTCTATAGTAAGTAGTTCTTTAAAGTGTTCCACTTACCTTTTCAGTACTTCTTCTTTTGTATTTAGTGTATGCCCCTCCTTATCCTTACATAGTCTGAGCCACCAGACCATAAATCACACCAAAGTCCGATTTTCTGAATCTAATGTCTTCTCAACAAATATTTGAGCATTATCTTAAGCCCAAATAGGGCAGTTTTGTTTATTTACGTAGCTATTTAACCAAAAGTGAGCTTCATCGGTGAACAAAATTCGCTTGTGAAAATCGGAATCAACGGCAATCTCGTTTTGGACCCACTCACCGAATCTACACCTTGCTAGGTGATAATGTACCTTTAATTCTTGCATGAGAGTTAGATTTTGTAAGCACGTAAAGCAAGATCTTTGCGTAGAATCTTTCATAAAGTCGATGGACACGTATCCAACCGCTATGTATGATAGCAGATAGACTGATTCGGGTCTTCCTGTAGGCTACGCTCTAAAGCAGCAACAACTTCTTCTGCACGCACTGTACGACGTGTCTGTGGATGCATGTTATCATTTAAAGTAAAAGTGGTGCAAAAACGTTTTACGGTTAGTCGAATTACTTGCTCTGATGGACTATTATGTTGACCATAAAATGGACGTAGTACGCGATACGTATTTTGAACACAACCACAATTTTCAAAATAAATTTGTACAATTTAAAAGCGTTGTTCAGGCATCAAGTCATGTTGAAATGCCAAACCAAACTAAACTTTAATCACTTGACAGCTGTCAAAATGGCCAAAAGTCTAAAAAATGTTACCAACTTACATTTCTATACCTCTAAAAAACAACCTGTAGTTTATATAAGTTATAAATAAAAAATCATAAAAATTCGGTTTATTTTATGTATTTTTTATAGTTAGATTTTTCACGTACGTATTTTTAATTTTTCTTGAGATGCATCTAGGTATTGTTTTCCCTAAAGATATTCCGAAAACTTTGACATCAAAAACCTACCCTCTATATAAAAACGTCAACCTCAAAGTAGATTTCGTCTGACTACAAATAGTATTTTAGATTTAAAGTTTCTAATGAAAACCCTTCCGCGTTTTTACTGCTGACGTGAATTGGACTAAAAATGATTGTAATATATTTCACTTTTGTAAAAAACTTTAAATCGGGGAAAAAGATTTTTCTTATATTATACCCGCACTTCGGAGTATTAGTCTCTTTTTAAAGACAACTCCATATGTTTGCTCATTGTCTTTTCAGTGATTACAAAGTGTACTTTGCCTGCGGTTGGGTATACGTGAGGTACTCAAAAAACAGTTTTATCCTTTTCCAACAACTTTCTACTCTTTTTTAACAATCTTACAACACACAATGCACTGTATCCTTGAACTATACACGATTCGTTTTCTTGTGTATTTCTGGAGTTTGCTTTTGTAATAAAGAGACGAAACCTATACCACTTTTTTTGTTCTATGCAGTAGTTGTATGTGGGTCAAATTAGTTTCTAATGAAAAGGTTTTATTTTTTTTTTGAATTAAGTAAAAAGTTTAAAATAAAAACAAAATTAATATTTTAATTATAAACCACTAGTCAATTTATAAATGTGTATTAATAAAGAAGCAAATAGCTAATTATACATAATAGGCCAGGGAAATAAGCAAAAAAAGTACCCTATTTGTGACACTGAACAAATATGTATTTAGACTATATCTTCTTCTTCTTCCTCTTTATAAGGAACTCTGCTTATTCATTGTCGGATTAATACCTCTATGGAAGGTTGTCACTCCATCTTTTGCGCGATCGTCGAATACTTCTTCTGTCGATTTATGACTTATCTCTTGCTATTTTGACAACATGAGTCTCTTGAATTCTTCTTATGTGGTTATCCATTCTTTTTTTTTTATTTTGTGTCCATTAATTTATACATTGTTCGTTACATTTTCTTTTAATGTCATTACTTCTCTTTCGATCTCTTATCGTATTTCCTGTAATTCTTCTCAGTACTCTCATCTCTGCAGTTTCCAATAGCCTTTGCGTTGTGACTGTGTCGGGTTTTGTTTCTGAGGCATATGTCATTATTGTTCTTACAGTGGCTTTAAAAATTCTTGTCTTTATAGCAGTGTCAATGTGTCTATTTCGCCATATGGTATTTTTGTAGTTGCTTTTTGTAGTTGATCTCTCTCTTCTTTGGCGAGGTCTCCATAGCTTAGACAGTGTAACTCTTAGATATTTTATTTCCATTACTTGTTCATTAATTACTATTTAACTGGGAATAAGCCACAATTACAGGTTAAAGTACGTTTAATGACGTTTCAATTTCCACTTCGGAAATCGTTCTCAAAATACAAACAGTAAATTAAACAAATATTGTTTTTTTTTTTGTTACTTAGTGAAAAATTCTTTAAATAATTTAATTTTATCTGACTCATTTATATTGACAATTCAGACATACATAATGCATTTTAAAGGAGACGATTTTAAAATGATATTGCCAATATTGTTGAGTTGCGCTCCTGGGACGACTTTAATTATAAGGTAGTTCATTCGATTACGTAAAATCAACTTTAACTTGAGAATATCGGTCAAAAAAAATCATAGCATGTAATTCGTCCTTAAAAAGACTAACACATACCATGATGACAGTAAAATTCTCCTGTTAGTGATTCCATAGTAAATTATGAGGGAAAAACCAGGAAAAAAACCTTAGGTATAATGGTATAATGCTATCCCGACATGGTAAGTATTTGGTCGTGCATTTAGTTTACCTTCAATAAACACCAAATTCTGATTTTATATGATTGTTATTTAAAAAACATAAATTATGTATCCTCTATATGTTACTGACTTAATAATACTGGTATTCTCTTATTGAGAACTTCCTCTTTCAAAGTGAGTAACCAGATCCTACTACATTCTGCCGATGAATTTGCGACACAATTGGTCTCCTTTAGCATAATTAGAGATGCTTCTTTGATTTTTTTTTTTACCATCCGTTTCTTTTAGGACTATATTTAAATTATTCCATTGAACCCTATGTTCATTATCCCAATCGTGTTTACATATTTGAGATCTATCAAATTCTCAATTTTTAATATAAGATTGATGTTTACTTATTCTAACATTTAATAGCCTTGATGTTTCACCTAAATAAAACTGATCGCATTCACAAGGTATTTTATAAAAGCAAATCTTTGTCCTTTCTTGTTGATTATTAGGTTTGCTTTTGGACAAAATTGATCTCAACGTGTTTGTTGTTTTCAATGTTGTTGAAATGTTAAATTTATTTCCTACCCTTTTAAGTTTTTCTGATAATCATTTTATGTACGGTATTGTTATTTTCCTCTTATTATTCCTTCTTTATGCTGTAGGATCTCGTTCTAAGTTGTTCTGTTCTATTTGATTGATTGTTAAAAATAACTTATTTATAAACGATAAAGGATAATCATTTTTTATTGATGTTAACAGATGTTAACAAATGTTTCTCCTCCAAGAACGAATTTTCGTTAGAACAAGTAATTTTGGCTCTATCGTATAAGGATTTAATGATTCCCTGTTTAAGGCTGTTTTAGCAGTCAAAACACATTGCGATTTTGAAATGGGCGTATCACTTACTTTTCCTCACTGCTTACGTCAGCCGACGACGGGTACAGCTGTTTTCGCAGTGGCGCAGGCCGGCGGGTGTTTTAATGACAACAAATGCATTATTCTCCATTCAAATAACTTTTGTCTGGAATACCTTTTTTGTTTGATTATCTTAGATGTTTTAAAAATAATTATCACATTTTTAATTTATATGTCTTAGCTAAATATAGTATTGAATATAAATTTGTGAAACGTGACTGCAAAAAACATCATGGTGTTTATTTATAATAAATTTAAAATAACAAAAATATTATTATCAAAAAAAAATATAATTTGTTGTCACAAACAAATAAACAATTTCGCAGTTATAGCTTGAAATTTATTTTAAATCAAACTATCTGACCGTACGTTCATGAGATTTGACGTCACGCAGCCGATAACGGTGAAACTAAATGCCAATGATGAGTAACACGTTTCACTATTAGATTTCAGTATTTTCTAGCAATTTTCTTCAAAGTTTGAACACGCTTCTCTCGATTATTACTGGACATAAAAAGGTGAAAAAAAAACCAACGATTGTAGAAAAAAAACTCTTTCAAGTGATGGGCGTAAAAAGTTTGGTTATAATAGAACGTTAAACTGTATAATCCGATATTTCAAAAGAACGTTCAAAAAAATTAAAAAAGTAAAATTATCAGTTTAAAGACAACATAATTTTAAATAACGTGTCCAAATTTCGAGATATTTTGTCGGTAAATAACAGAGCAAACACTGTATCTAGGCTTTGGTGTACCGATAAAACAGCCTTAATATTAATATTGTGATTTGATTTGAAATTTAAATATCTATTGGTGTGTGTTGGTTTTCTTGTTCTAGTTGCCAATGAATCATTACTCTCCAATTTTGTCTTGGCTATATTTAAAGTCTTATTTAATGATACATTCGTAAATAAACTATTTATGTCAAAACTTACCAAAGTACTATGTGTATTTTTTATAAATGTGTCATTTTTATTTGCAAACGGTTTTAAAATATTTAATAAAAATTTTGATTGTTCACTACAAGGAGAATTGATGGGTACTACAAATGGGTCTATTCGTTTTATGAATTTTCGGTACTCCATAAAAATGAGGAGTCTTACTGTAATGAGGTGTAATTAATCCTCTCTAATAACTTGTTAAAACATCTTTAAACTTGAATAAAGTTCTATATATTTTGTTTTCCCAAAGGCTTTGTTGGATCCTTTGTTAATTTTGTTTAAGGTCCGTTTATTATTAGATCTTTAATTTTGTTTTCATATTGAATTTTATCCATTATCATAGTTGCATCCCCTTTATCTGCTGGTAGGATGATTATGGAGTCGTCATTTTTTAAAGTTTTTATAGCCTTTAGTTCCTCTTTGCTTGTTTTGTTTAATTTTAATAGACTTTTCCAATTCAAGTTTTCATGATACTCTGTATTCTTCCTTTTCGTGGGTTGATAAACATTGAGATATTTTTTCCACTGAGCTTATTATGTCTAATTTTGAAATGGATGGCTAAGTAACAGCAAAGTTTAGACCCTTTGACAGTATTAAATTCTCCGTTGCATTTAAATATCTATTTAATAAATTGACAACTGTCGCTAATATGCCATCATTTCTATTGAGGTTATCTAAAGTGTGTATACTGTTTTGTTTTAAAAGAATATTAAATTTATTTAAATGTATATCTCTTTGTTTTGTATATGAATTTTTATGTACTATATGTAAACTCAAAATAATTTGATCAAAATCAGAATTTGATATCACATTGAAACGCAAATCTTTAATACTTACAATATCTTGTTCAATAAAGATTTGATGATTTGCTTTTCAGACGAATTACATGCTATGATTTTTTGACGGATATTCTCAAGTTAAAGTTGATTTCATGTAATCGAATGAACTATCATATAAGTGAATATTTCAGTTAAATTGTATTTTTGCTAGGAAAGTTTTGGGGTAGTTCTGATTTTTTTCATTCCATATGTTTTTTGGGATGCTTAATTCGAATCTGAGGTTTGCGGACAAAATTTCGTGTCGCAACATTAAAAAAAAACAGAATAAAACCGTTTTTTTTTTTTCTTTTTTTTCGGGTTTTTTTGCTTAAAACTCGAAAACTATCAACTTTTGGTAAATAGTTGGTTTACAGAAATTAAAGTACTTAAAATTTTCTACAAATACCAGTATTTAGTTTTTTTTTCAGACGAATCGTTCGGTTTCTAGTGCGAGTTGAAAATTGTAAATTTTTAGCATTTTATGCAAAACCCACTTTTTACATTTCAATATTTAATTTTTATGGATGCTGTCATATGATAAATGTCACCTAGTTTTCCACACAAGTAATTAAAAATAAAAAAGGGAAAAATTATGCAAATATGAGCCGTTGTCTTTTGGAAGGCCCTGGCTGAGGTTCTTCGATAACGATGAGTCCTGGTTCTGCTTGTTCTGGAAAATAAAAGTTTAAAGTGAGGTCATTTATCGAGAAGAGATGAAGATTGCAAAATAGATTGTGAGATTAAACATACCTTTCGCATCGTAGTAAGGTTCTTCGACGACATCAGGTCCTGGCTCAGGGTCTGATTGCTCCATCGTCCGCGTCGGGAGTCGTTCTCCTGGAAAATAAAAAGAGAAGAGACACATATCATATATCAAGGAGAGATGAATGACTACAAAATAACTTGTCAGATCCAACATACCTCTCCCTCTTTCTTCAGTTTCTTCTACGTCTATGTCAGAGCTGTCTTCTGGGTGCTCAACATTGTTACACAGTCCTTCGCATGATGCGCATATTGGGGAACAATGGAGTTTCCGCCTTCCTGCATCCACAATTGCGTTGACAGCCCTTTTTACATTTACATGAAATGTACCGGAGTATTGAGTTTGGTGCAGTGTCCAAAGTAGTTGGTACTGGCACAAGACCACTACTAGTTTTTTTGCCATCCCCACTCACTTGGGTCTTTTTGTTGCTCGTTAGGTGTGGCTTGACCGGATAACCACTGCTGCACCTGATAGTAAACTCTCAGTGAATGTTCTCGTGCGGCAGCTTCAGTTGGGGTCAATGAGGAAATATTGGTCTTATTTTAGTTAGTTTGATATTTTGCAATCTAGCTATAATATTTGAGTCAAAACGTGAATTATCCGTGTGACTCGGTCTTTATTTTAATTAACTTAAATACTAGGGGAAATTAACTGAGAACCTTTCAATACAAATCTAAAAAGTGGGTTTTGCAGTCACACCGGTACAAATTGCCAATTTTCAACTTGCACTTGAGACCGAACGGTTTCGTCTGTACAATAACCAAAATAGTGACATTTGTACAGAACTTTAAGTACTTTAATTTCTGTAAACAGACCATTTACTAAAAGTTAACAGTTTTCGAGTTTTAAGCAAAAAAAACCGGAAAAAAGCAAAAAGAAAACGATTTCTTCTGGTTTTTTAAATGTTGCGTCACGAAATTTTGTCCGCAAACCTCAGATTCAGCTTTAGCACCCCAAAATACATATGAAATGAAAAAATCAGAACTTCCCCAGAACTTTCCTACTAGTATTACTTTACAGTACAAATTTAATGAATCAAAAGTCTATCTTTAATTTATTGTTTGTATTTTGAGAACGATTTCCGAAGTGGAAATTGAAACGTCAATAAACGTACTTTAACCCTTAATTGTGGCTTATTTCCAGTTAAATAGTAATTAATTTAAAATGTTACAAGAAAATAGCTTCAGAACAATATTACTTGTTCAACACTGATGCCATCAATTTCTATTTTACATGTGGATGGTTCTTTGCTGACTACTGTTGTTTTAGATTTATGAGGTGAGATTGTCATATTAAATTCTTTTGCTCTTATATTAAATCTGTGGACCAGTCTTCGCAGACTATATTCGTCTTTGGCTATCAATATTGCGTCGTCTGCCACAGTATTTTAGTCTCTTTGTTTCCCATTCTGAATCCTTTGCCTTTGTTAACAGTTTTGATGATTTCATCCATGATTCAATTAAAGAGCATGGGCCTCAACGAATCCTCTTATTTTATTCCGCTGCCTATTTCTATAGGTTCTGTAAGTTGTCCATCTATTCTGACTTCCATTTTGTTGTTTTGGTAGATGTTATCGATAGTTTCTATAATATTTAGGGGAACTTTTTTATTATACAGAAGATGGATAACATCTTTAAGTCTTACTCTGCCAAATGCTTTCTAGAATTAGTTCGCTCGTTCTTCATTCTGTTTTGTCATTTCTGCTCCACAACATTTTAGTAACTTGTTTGGTATCCCGTCTTTACCTGCTGCTTTTCTGTTTTTCAGGTTTTCAAGTATTTTCTGAACTTTCTGTACATTTATATTAAGTTCTTCATTTGTGGTAATTTCTGGTGTTGCCAGTTCTAGCATCGTTTGTTCTTTCTCTGCATACAGCTTTTTTAGTTAGTCAATCAACGTATTCTTTTTTATGTGTTTTAGTTCTATTAGTTCCTTTACCTCCGTTCTTTGACCTCTTATGAAGTGCCATATTTCCTTTTGCAGACCGTAAAAATCATGCTTAATTTCTTTTTTAAAACGTTCCTAGTGATCATTTTTTATTTTTCTTGCAAGTGCATATGTTTGGAATACATGTTGTATAATATTGGTGATAGTAGGCAACTTTGCCTAGTTTCTTTGAAGGAGTGCGAGAAAACGAAGAAGAACGCATCGTGTATTTTAACTGTGGCTCAGTTTTTATGTTGTGGAGTAAATTTTTTAAAGTGCTATAAAATATAAAATATCCAATGTTAAGATAGTTTGCATTTCTTTGTTAAGATTTCAATGTTCGAGATAAAATACATATCTGAAAATGGTTTTTCTTTCATGAAATTTGTTAAAAATCAGTACGGGAATCTACTTACACATTATTCTGTGCCGCATCTTTTAAAAGTAGCAACAACTAAACTGTATGTAAATATTCGTCTCTGTATTCGTTATTTCCGTGTATTTTTAAATATTTTACTCTCGTAATAGGAATTTCTGAGTTTCTCGTGTATTTTTTACATTATTAGAGCTTCTTACTTTTTTATATTACCGTATTTCTTTATTTGCATTAATCTTTTAGTGTGCTTCATGTGTTTTAGTAGATGGTTTTATTTCTATGAAAAATAAATATTTAAGTAAAACGAAAATATTTTATTTTAATTTAATCAAAAAATATGCTAAAATCCCACAACTACTTTTCGATTCATTTAAAACCGTAATAAGCAGCCTATTCAACAAAAACTAGAAGAGCGTATAACATTTTTGCCTTTTAACCCGAAATAAAAAGCAAAATGGTCGTTTACATAATCAGAGAGCAAATTCCAGAAGTAACACGAGCATAAATAGGTGATAAGCTTGTTAATAGAGCACCAGCTGTTTCAAGCACAATCTCACTTTATTCAAGATTTAAGAGCTTTTTCTCGCAATTGTTCCTCTCCTTATGGTTCATTACCATTTCAATTCTACTTTTAGATTCTTTTTGGCTTAATATTTTACTACCAAAGCAGAGATTATTAAATTTTATGTTTTAAATTTATGAAAAGATTTAAAAAATTAAAAAATGAAATTAAAATTACAAAATAATGGTAATAATATATTGTCTACTAATATTGTTAACATTAACCCCTTATCACTTTATAAAAAATAAATACACAAAAAATAAAATTCACTAATGTTATTAAAAATTAATTGATAAAAGGTTGAATGCTCAAATAAATGAACTTTGATAAAATGAAACGCAGATATCAAGCACAGTTTTACTATTTAAATCTTACCCAAGTGCTTTCGCTTCCTAGAGCATCTTCATTATCTGAAGCCAAGAAATGTTTTTTTAAATAAAGAAATTCGGCACTCACAATCATGGAGATGTGATCTGCACATTTCAAAATTCTATATAACTAAGCAGTGACCAAAGGTCCAACTGACACTCCTATAGGAAATCAACTGATGAAATATGACATATAGAATAGTTTAACTAGATTGCATAATCCAAATCTCACACTTAAACTTGTCTATAATAATTAGGGTGTTAGTATTAGAGCAACTGAAGTGGACGTAAGGATTAATGCAAGAAATAGACTAAACAATCTATTAGAAAGTGGGTGGTCGACTACAATGAAAGGGTCTATCAGGCACTATCAATACTGTAGAAAAGAAGAAATCTGATTATAAAATTAAAATACTAAATCTTAAAAAACCAAAATTGAAAGCTGTGTATAAATGGGGTATAATTCAAGTAGTTTGGTTAAACGCCCAGTCAATGGGAGAACTATAAAATTGATATGTAAAAGCGTTACTCAAGACCAACTGACCAACAGTGGGAGATGTTGATCAAAATATGAAATTAATAAATTCGTAATGGGTATACTTAGTGCAGAAAGTCTAAACAGCCGAGCTGGGTCCACTACGAGGTGAAGCTGCAATAAAGTTTTTAAAAATAGGTTTAAATTTAGTAAAATTTAAATTAATTTGAGTATTAAGACAGTGAGAGTTTCCATTTGTTTTCTTTGTGATCCCCAATTCTTCTAATAAATCCAACTCCAAATAGTTTTTCTTTCTACTAATTTCATGAATAATAGATGAACGAGTATTGATGTTAAAATTGTGTTTACTGGATAATAAGTGTTTGACCAAAACTTGAAAAGTTTGGTCGTTTCAAATGTTCTAAAATTCTAGTAGATAACGTTCTAATGGTTCTACCTATATAAGAGCCTCACAATCATCACACTCAGTCATCACACATTTATAAATCTATAGTGGACACAGCTCTGCTGTTTAGACTTCCTGCACTGAGTATACCCATTAAGAATTTATTAGTTTCATTACTGTCAAAAATAACATACTGCAAATACTTCTGAATTAAAATAAAAAAGAAAATAATATAATAATAAATAATTTATATAGATGGTAATATGTACATATCCTATGTATACATAGCTCCTGAAAAACTTGAAGAAGCAATCAGCCAAGAAGATATACCAGAGCTCCTTCTGAAAGAAATTGAATAGACAATTACAAAATTGAAAAGTGGTAAAGAGGATATCAAAAACTATGGGCCTGTAAGTCTATAGTAGGCATTTTTCGAACTGCTTATTATCAAAAATGCATACTATATCACTAAAGCTATTTTCTTGTGGCATTTTAAAGTAAATACTGTTTAAATGGAAATAAGCCACAATTAAAGGTTAAGGGACGTTTATTGATCGTCAATAAACGTACTTTAACCTTTAATTGAGGCTTATTCCCATTTAAATAGTAATTATACAACTGAAATGCAGCAACCTTAATTATCATTTACAAGGAAGGTAGCAAAGACGATATCAACAACATGATACAAAAAACGAATTTTAGACAATCGTGGGCAGAAATGAAGAATGACTATGTAAGTGACTCCACACCATAATCGGTAGAATATGCTAAGAACGATGATGATAATAAATATACATATAAACATGGATATATATACAGTAGTGTTAAAAAGTCCTGCATCACCTTCTAATTTTTGTGGTTTAACACAAGTTTACACACAATACATATATATATATATATATATATATATATATATATATATATATATATATATATATATATATATATATATATAGATATATATATATATATATATATATATATATATACATATATATATATACATATATATATATATATATATATATTATATATATATATATATATATATATATATATTCTTAGAAAGGGCTTTAGTGACTATGCTTAGTGACAATATTGGCCTTTAAGTAAAACTCTTTTAGGTTTGTTAAGCTTTCGAGTTTATTGTACTCTTTTTCAAAACGTACTAAAAATTAACATAAAAAATTACATTAGAAACATGAAGTTATTATATCTTCAATAGGCTTACCCTTGTGAGGATTGTGTTTTAAAATTACCAAAATTAATTAACATAATGACATTAAATTTGATTTACTTTTTCGTTCTGTCAAAACTTATTACTAAGGTTTCCATGTCTCTTATATTTTTTTATATTTATTTTTAGGTGAGTTTGATAGAGGAAGTGTCTATGTTTATGCAAACCTTCATTGCAAATTTTGATATAATATTACAGTTATTAAACAAGCAACAGAGTTTATGTTACTAAGTAATTAAGAAAGAAAAAACACAAATAAAAATAAATTTAGCTCATTTGAACTTGGAATAATCCCTTTAATATGCGTAACTTTTAAGAACTTTTATATCGTTTTCATTTATAAACTTTCCCCAAACCCCCTCTGTGGCTGAGTGGTAAGAGCGCCTACCTTTAAACCTAAAGGTCGTGAGTTCGAATCTCATCTGGGTGGAAATTTTCGTTTATTAAAATCATAAATGAAAATAATTTCTATCCTTGTGCGATCGCTACTCACCAGAGGGACCGCAGACGTTCGGATACAATTAGCGTCTCTTAGCAAAGACAATGACGTCGACTTTGCTAAGTATCAAGACAATTACTCTACACACACACACACACACACTACACTAGGTACCTGACTGTACCATGCCAATGATCATAGTTGTCGAGGCATTAACCCAATGAAAAAAAAACTTTCCCCAAATTATGTGTTGGTAAGTTTTGATGTAGTATCATTGTTCACCAACTTGTCATTTCAGCAAATTATGAATACTATAAAAAAAAACAATGGATAAACATTTCACAACACAGCTTAATAGATCTTAATTCATTTGTAACAATACTATCTTTTATATTTGACTCAAACATACTGGTTTTTAATGAGGTGTATTACAAATAAATACATGGTACAGCCATGAGAAACGAAACATAAGCAATCCTATGCCATTTTGTACTGGATGACTTAATTGAAAGCTGTATTAGGAAATTACCATTTAATGTCCCATTTTTAAAGAGATACATGGACGATTTCATTCTTGCACTCCCAAAAGATAAAATAATGGAAACACTACACATATTTAACAGTTACTGTCCAGACTTACAATTTACAGTAGAATTAGAAAATAACAACTGCATACCATTTCTAGATATGATGGTACACCGTGATTCAAACAACGTTCTAAAAACAGAATGGTATAGAAAACCAATATGTAGCAACAGGTTTATTAATTACTTTTCAGCACATCCATCTAAGATGAAGACCAACCTAGTATTAAATATGAAAAGTAGGGTTATAAGTTTATCACATCCTGAATATAAAACAGCCGGTCTTAAAAAACTAAAAACGATCATGTTAGAAAATTCCTTCCCAGCGAAACTTCTGAAACTTCTAAAGAGACTTATTTTTGGTGTCTCTCAAGTGATCAGGACAAATCAAACAGAAATTTCAACACACAACTAAAATACATTGTACCACTCTTTACCATATATTCCAGATTTAACAAATAGACTACTAAATACATTTAGAGAAGTACCTAATATCAAAATTGGAACCAGAAATATAAAAACAATATCGAAATTATATACTAAACTTAAAACACCCTTAAATCCAATGTGGTGTACTCTCTACCCTGTAATAATTGTAATAGAGTATATTATTGGAGAAACGTCCAGAAATTTGTCCGGAAGATTAACATCTCACAAGAGTGATATTAATCTGAATAAAGTACAAGCCTGTGCATTAAGTGAACATTGTATTACAATGGGCCATACACCTAACTATGATCAAACAGAAATATTGAGAAGGGAAAGAAATTACAACAAAAGACTGTTTCTAGAAATGTGTTTAATTAAAACTACACAAAACACTCTTAAACAAAAGAGAAGACATTGAAAATCTAAGTGCTATATGCAGTAATCTTCTTTTAAATAAAAGAATAACAATATAAAAGTTCTTAAAAGTTAGGCATATTAAAAGGATTATTCCAAGTTCAAATGAGATAAAATTTATTTTTATTTGTGTTTTTTCTTTCTTAATTACTTAGTAACATAAACTCTGTTGCTTGTTTAATAACTGTAATATTATATCAAAATTTGCAATGAAGGATTGCATAGACATTGACACTTCCTCTGTCAAACTCACCTAAAATAAATATAAAAAATAGAAGAGACATGGAAACCTTAGTAATAAGTTTTGACAGAACGAAAAAGTAAATCAAATTTAATGTCATTATGTTAATTAATTTTGCTAATTTTAAAACACAATCCTCACAAGGGTAAGCCTGTTGAAGATATAATAACTTCATTTTTCTAATGTAATTTTTTTATGTTAATTTTTAGTACGTTTTGAAAAAGAGTACAATAAACTCGAAAGCTTAACAAACATAAAAAAGTTTTACTTAAAGGCCAATATTGACTACTAAATCCAAGATATCCGTATATATATATATATATATATATATATATATATATATATATATATATATATATTATATATATATATATGTACAGGTGTTTTCAGTGGTGCTGCATCACCTAAGCGCCTTATAGTTTTTGAGGTTTAACACAAGTTTTTTGTATATTTTCGCTAATTTATTTTAAGTTTGTGCTTGTAATTAGCATTATTGGTATACTTACTAATGATTTTTTAATTAATAGCTCAAAATTCTTCAGAAAAGATATTAAAATAATCTGAAAGGAGGGATTTCCCATAATCCGGGAAAATTATGAGGTGACTATTAAGTCGTTATAGTACTACTTAATTGAATCTTAATGACAAACTTATCACATATTTTGATTATATGAACACTGTAGTTGCCCTAATACATTTCTTCATTTTTTGATTTTTGATAAAAAGGTCAAAATGTAATCCCAGATCAAACAAACTAAATTATCGGACGAAAAGCGTTTTGAAATTATTTTTCTCCATAAAAACAACAAATCTAGTCGCGAAATAGCATCCGCAGTAAACTGTAATCAATCGACAGTAATTAGAGCCATTAAAAAGTAATGCTGAACATGGAAAATCGACGACGGACCGTGTAGTGGCCAACCAAAGAAAACTTCCGCTGATGACGCTGCGTGAAGAAGAACAAGTCTGGCCGACAGAAGCCTTAATTTCACCCAATCGACGAAGCTTTCGTGTGAATCTACAGGTGTAAGCGTGTGCACTTTAACTGTGAGAAAAAGACTGCTTAGTTTTAGACTTAGAAGATGTAAGGCACGAAAGAAACCACTGCTTTAAGAAAATCAAAGATTGCACCGTTTGAAATAGGCCAAGGAACATCGAATCTGGACAGCAGAGCAGTGGCAGAGTGTACCTTCTGTTTAGTGATAATTTAGTACTTTTAATATTAATAATCATGCTGGAAATGCGTACGTCAGAAGTTTTCTTGGCGAAGAATTTTCTCCAAAATGTGTTTTTCCCACAATTAAACATCCAACCTCCTGTATGATATGGGGCCTGCATATCCATTCAAGGAGTTGGTCGCCTACACTTTGTATCTGGGATAATAAATGCTACCAAATACATTGAGGTACTACAGAATAAGATACTGGATAGTGGAAAAGACCTATTTAGAGAAGAAAAAATTTTTTTTTAGGATCATAATGCCCTTTGCCATAAGCAAAATTGGTTAAAGATTGGATGGAAAGTAATGAAATTGATAGGATGGACTGGCTAACGCAATCCTCGGACCTCAATCCTATCGAGAATTTGTGCAAAGGATATCAAACATCATTTCCAAAAGCAATCCCACAAATAAAACGAGATTAATCGAATTTCTGATCCACGCTTGGCATCACTGTATTTCCATGGAGGAACTGCAAAAATTAATAAATTTCATGCCCAAAAGATGTGAACTAGTTATTAAAAACAAGGGCTGGTCAATTAAATATTAAAATTAGTTAAAATTACTTCAATGTGATGTACAATATCGTCTTAATGTAAATAGCCTAATATTTGTAATATTGAATAAAAAATTTTCCGAACTACATTTTTTTTTATTATTATTTATCAAAATTATTCTATTTTAATGTATTTGGTAAGGTGATGCAGGACTTAACAGTAACACCACTGTATATGTATGATGAAAAATATTGTGTTAAAATGATATAATTTTTTTAAATCCTATTATAAATATTATATTCTACAATATTTATATAGTCGAGCTTTCGATTTTATATATCATAATACTCAACATATATTTAATCAACATCAAAAAGCTATTAAATATTTAGAAACTATGGCTAAAATAGAACCAACCAACAAGGCCAAATATATGAGCTGGTATAATATAAATTATTTTATATTAGTTAGTATAGCATAATGTATCACAAAACATATTAAGAGCATAATGTATATCAACAAAATGATAATTCTAAAAGCAGCCATATGGTCTGGAAATATTTACAGTCACTAAAATACCAGAACGACCTATATGACCAAAGATTATTATTGTAAAATATATTAGTTTTTATAATATTATTAATTGTTTCTGTATAAACATAAATATAAAAACTTACAGGCATTGATATGTGGAAATTAGGAATGTGCAAGATTTTTTATTTTATATTGTTCCGAAACTAATTCGGTTGTTTATTTTAATTATATCAGTAAGACTTTTGCAAAAAAAAACGTAAGTCGTAAAAGAACTATTAGACATTTTAACCTGTAGATAAAAAGTATATTAGACTTACACATTACATCATCATTAGATCAACAACCCTTAGTATGTATTGGCTTGATCCAGGAGTTTCCTCTATTCTGATCTGTTCATTTCTTTGTTTAATTAGTATTCCATTTGTGCCACTTTATCAGAGTTTGGGTGTTCTCTTTAAATTTGTTCCAACTGATATTTAGATTTTATTTTCCCTCTTCGGTTCTATATGCCCATGTGTGATGTAAAGGTCCCAAAAAAATTATTTTTGAAATGCCACAGTAATTTTTCACCCTCAACTAACCCATGTGGAAAGTCAACAATTCTTAGGTTAAATTTAAGGTGATGAAAAATTTATTTTTACAATTTTACTGCACTCTCTGCAAAAAATTGAATTAGTAAGTGGGTGTCCTTAATAGTGGGTAATCTAACCGTATTATATGTTTTATCAGCTAGAGTGACATACCAAAGAATATAGACGCTTTTGGACATACTTTAAAAATGTTTCGATACGATATTACTGTCGGCGTCGCATCACAAGGAGATTATTTTATGATTAGAAGGTGGCTATTCTCAAAATCTGTACAATTAATTTCAGAGCGAAGAAGTCGTCTGCTGGGAAAGAATGTACAAAATATTTTATTTTTACATTTTAATTATAACCTCTGAGTACGTGTCAAGTTAATTCTTTTAATGAATATTTTGATTGGCTATGTATATTTATGGTATTTTTCGTAATGGGCATAAATCCAATTTTCCAAATTTTTGGTACATATTTTTTGCGTCTCATAGAGTCTGTAAGCATATACCCTACCTACTATACTATATAAAAAACTGCAAGACGCAAGAGTCTTGCAGGCTTAGTCTTGTTCTTGCTCAAATCTTGCACGGTCAGTCTTGGTTTTGGTCTTGCTATAATTAGGCGGTCTCTGTCTTAGTCTTGGTTTTTCAAAAATGTAATAACAAGATCAAAACTAGAATACCAAGACTGACACATTTTTTTATGTTTTTCAACCGCCCCGATTCTTTTATATACATCCATTGATACACCTAGTATAATGTATGCCAATTTTATTTTAATATTTAGTGAAACCAACTACGAGGATGGATTGATATAAAACTAGCCTTTGATGGAAAAAAACAAGTTTTTTAGAATTTAATCGATTTATTTCTCAACATAGTCCCCTTTTAGCTCGATGGACTTAGTAAGACGATGTTCAAATTTTTTATCCCATCCGAATATCAAGACTACTGAGATCATAAAAAGCATCAGCAGAGAAAGCTGGAATATTTCGGACATGTAATGAGAGGTCCCAAATATAGATTGCTACAAAATATCATGCAAGGAAAAATAGCAGGCAAACGCAGTCCAGGACGAAGAGAACCTCATGGTTGAAGAACTTGCGAGATTGGTATGGTGTAGATACAAGCATGCTATTTAGGGTGGCAGTGAATAAAATTAAAATAGCTATGATGGTAACCAACGTTCTGAAAGGACATGATACATGATAGAAGAAGATCCGAATAGTACTTTGGCTCGAGCTTTTTAAAATAGGCCGAAGTTTCAACGACGACTTTATCATTTGTTGCGAAACAGCATCCTCCGAGCCATTTTTTTTAGGTTTGGAAACAGGAAAAAATCGCTGGCAGCAAGATCTGGAGAATGCGGTGGATGTTCAATCAATTCATAGCCCAATTCGTGTAATTTTGCCATGGCGACGGCCGATCGGTGAGCCGGTGCATTGTCTTGGTGAAAGAGCACTTTTTTTCGTTCCAAACCGGGGCGTTTTCGACGCAATTCGGCATTGAATCGATCCAATACTGCTGCGTAGTACCCACCATTGATTGTTTTTTCTTTTTCCAAATAGTCGATGTGGATGGTGCCCTTCGCATCTCAGAAAACAGTCGCCATCACTTTGCCGGCCGAATTTGCACTCTTTGCCTTCTTCGGCGGCCCTTCGCCGCGTTTGCGCCACTGTTTCGACTGTTCTTAGGTTTCCGGTGTGTAATAATGCACCCAGGTTTCATTAACGGTGGTATCATCGCCAAGATCGTCGCCGAAGTGGTCACACGTTTTCGCATTTGATCGATTGTCAGCAAACGCGGCACCCATCGCGCGGATAGCTTTTTCACTATATATACTGAATAGCGCGGATAGTTCATCAAAAACACTCGTACGGACGAACGAACAAATTCAGTTTTCCAAAATTTTACTGTTGCTAACGAAGGTGCAACCTCACCATAAACTTCTTCCAGCTCGGTTTTTAATTTGTACATTCGTTTTAAACCCTTTTTGTTGAGGAACTTAATTACCGAACGATACTCTACTTTTTCCATTTCTCCGAAAACACAAAATTTGCTTACTTTTGACGGCTGTAAAACCCAAACTAATTGTTTTTAAAACTTAAAATTTTGACAGACGTCATGTCATGAATGACAAATGTCAACACCGAAACCAATTCGGTATCAAGTAGCGCCATCTATCAAAGGCTAGTTTAATATCAATCTATCCTCGTATTTCTGCTTGCTTAATCGTTTAATAGCTTCTAATTTTTATTCGTGTTTTGTGAAGAATTTTGTCACGTTTATTGTTCGTATGCACTGTAAACAAATTTATAGTATTTGCAGCTGTTATATACTCTCTTTTTTGTACATTTATATACGTTTACACCTCTTTGCACTTTAAAACGTATGAGTATGTAGGCAATTTCACAAAGCTAGATTTTCTCACAGTTAACTAGTCAACCTTTAAATAATCATGAATAGCAAACTAAATTTTTGTTATGGTATAACGATTTGCGTCTAAAGAACTCTCCTCTTTACTTCCACTAGTTATTTTTTCTTGACCATAAATCCTAACAACTTTTCGGATAACTTACTACAGGATAAGACACCTACTTATTAAAAAAATTGTTTTAATTTGTATTTTGAGATCTATTTCTGAACTGGAAGAATTAACATTTAAGATTTTTACAATCTGTTTTGCAGTGAAAACAATAATTAAAATTTTTGTCTTTACATGAAAGAGAGATGTAAGGTCCAGTGACAAAATCATGACGACACAAATTGGCTTGTTTACCGGTAGGATGCGCACATACACTGATACGCGAGCACTAAAAGCGGCACTGATCATAATGGCTGGGTGCTGTTGAAGGCGTAACTCCCACTGCTGTAGGCTCTGTCAGGATCGGTTAGGTGGGTCCAAGGGGTCATGTCGCTTAAATCTCTTCGCTTGTTGGTTCTTGAGAAGATTGTGTGCCAGGGTATTAGGTTGCACCCGAAACCTGTTTTGATATTGTTCAAAAGATTTTTTGCACTCTTCAGAGACTGTTAGTACCTGAAGTTCTCTATGTGTTGCAATCATTCTGGATATACCAAGGTGCATTAGCCATTTGTTCTCAGAGTTTTGGATTGAAATTTTGTATTATCATAATATTAGATTTGCTAGCTGAACCCCAGAGCTGCGAGCCATATGTTCAAAGGACATATGGCTCGCTTTTGGTGCAAAGGATGTCGATTGAGGTTAACTTGTAGTCATGTACCTCTTCTGTAGAGTGAATGTAATTTGTGGTGGATTTTGAGGGGTTTACTCTAATTCTCCAGAGTTTAAGCCATTCATTTTGTTTTGTTCAGATGTAGTTGCAGTCTCTCTGTGTGCTATTATTGGGTTGCTATGAGAGGTCAAGAAAGCAGTATCATCTGCGAATGTTGCAAAGCGTTTGGTTTATGCTTATTGGCAAGTCAGCCGTATATATCAGGTACAGAATCGGTCCGAGCACACTACCCTGAGGTACACCAGATAGGATGGGGTAGAGTTTTGTATGGGCTTCACTATATTTTTACCAGATATCTCCTTTCTGTAAGGTATGATTGAAGCAGTTTTAAAGTAAAGGGTAAGGTAAATTTTTCTTTAATTTGTACAGAAGTCCTGTATGCCACAAGTTGTCAAAAGCTTTAGAGGCGTCCAAAAGGCTGCAGTACAGTATTGCTTGTTCTCGAGACTACTTCTTATTGTTGTGTATAGTCTGTGAACTTGTTCGATTGTACCATGGTAATTACGAAAACCGAATTGATGGTCAGGTATGAGACACTTTTCGTCCAATATTGGTTTGATTTTTCGATAGCAGAAATTTTTCAAAGACCTTAGAGATGACTGGGAGTAGACTAATCGGTCGGTATGAGTTGACATCTTATGGATCTTTACCAGGTTTTTGAATCAGTATAATCTGTGCCACTTTCCATTGCAGAGGGAAGTAATGTAGACTAAGCAGAGCATTGAAAATCATAGTGATTATTCTGTAACAGTCATTGGTTAGTTCCTGGAGGATCTTACCCGTTGTGAGGTCGAATCCCGGAGCTTTATTGGGTTGTATCTCATTCTTTATTATCTGTTTTACTTCTTTAATATAAAAATTGGTGATTGGTAGTTCCATTTGATATGGAGCCTCAAGAAAAGAATTAAATGATTCTTCTTGTTCTAATGGCACTACTCTGTTAAATGGACTAAATACTGTAGAAAGATGTTCAGCGAATGTCTCAGATTTTTCTGTGTCTGTTCTTGCCCATTTACCTTTGACATTTTTTAGAGGAGGTATGGCGTCTTGAAAGAATAATGGATTTCTTTGGATGGAGTCAAATTTTCTAAGTAAGTTTGGATCCCCCTCTTTTTCTCTTCTTTTAATAGATTTTTAAGTCTTCTGGTAATTCTGTTTAAATTTTGTTTGTCAATAGGAGCGTGTGTGTTTTTGCCACTTTTCCTAAGTTTTCTTTTCTCATCGATCAGGTTTTTTGCACTTTGCGAACAGTTTATGCTTTAAGTGGCAAGTTCGTTGGTATTTATTCTTGTAGTCGCGCTTTGGAATATTTTATAATGTGTTTGTTTATTGGTTAGGACTGGGGGCTTATTTCTGAGTCTAGGTCAATTAAAATAAGAGAATGATCTGAAGGAGGTCCCAGCATGATTCTGTTGCTAAATAGTTAAGAGAGATACCTTTAATCACACAGAAGTCTAAGAGATCTGGTGTTTTATTTGGATTTGTAGGCCAATAAGTTGGTTCTCCTGTAGATATGTGTTGTAGGTTGTTCAAATCAAAACGTGAAATATAAAACTTTTAAAATAAAATTATAGCATATTCTCAGTAAAAATAATTAACCTGCTTATCAGTCGTTAAAATGTATCTACGAATATATCGTCGGGTTACAAGCAAAACGCACTAAGTCAAAAAAGTGGCTATAAGATATTTCAGTTTGCAAATTTGACTCATCGTCCTATTGAAAATTTAAAGATCCGCCTTAGTTTTTTTAATTAAATCTCGACTCTGTATATCGTCACACCAGTTTTAGAAACAATCTTTTATTAAAAAATTTTTAAATTTAATTAAGGAAGAGCTATAATCAACTAGTTTTTGTTAACCTCGCAATGACTTAATGTAGTTTACCTGAAACTGAAAAATTAATGTATTTTGCTTGTATATTTATAATCGAATGGTTGCCTTGTGCAACTTTGTGACCCCTTCTTCTTAGAAACTACACCGTGCTGGTGTAGTTTCCAAGAACGAAGTGAGTAGGCGCTCTTCAGTACTTCTTGGAAAACACACTCGGAGGGGATAGTTCTCAACCTCAACAAGGCGCAATTTCAAAGGCTGATGGGGATTGCCCTACAGATATGTGGGACAGGTGTGAATAAGGATTTGCCAAATAAACACCCGCGGATCAACTGAAAGGATGGCATAAGGCAGCAGCTATGTCATTACAGGATCGGAGCGATAGAATAAAATTTTCTTACCTGTCTGATACTAAATATTCAAAGGCGGTAATTATGATGTAATCAGTTGTGATACTGTGAAGTGACCTAACGATTACCGGTAAAAGTAATCCCCCATTTGTTGGTCAACAGCTACGGGTGGAAGAACTGACATGTGGTAGGGCACTTTATTGCCTTGGAACTGAACAATTTACTTCAAAGGCAGAAGAGCTAAATTATCCAACAGCATTGAGATGTGAAAAGCCACGAAATGACTACCACATTAAACATCCATTAGGATATCCCCAGGATACCACAATGGCTGAAAATCCAAAACAAACGTCCCTTAGTTCCAGGCACCTCTTAAGTGGGGGAGGGTGCTAAGAATCCCCCGATCAGCCAATAATGTCCAAAAAGTTAAAATGATTGGTACGTGGAATATCCGAAGCATTTACCAAGCAGACAAAGCAGCCAATACTTTTAAAGAAATGTCTCACCTGAACATAGATATTTTAGGATGCAGTAAAGTTCGATGGCCAAATTCTGGAATAAGAATTATAGATAAACACCATATCTATTATTCTGGAGACTAGACAACAAAAAACAGAAGTGGCGTAGCGATAATAGTAAAAAAGGGAAACAGCTAAAGCAGTAATAGGATTTACGCCCATATCAGACAGAGTTGTACTATTAATAACTAACTTAAGTCCCCTCTAATATAAACATCATTAAGGTCTACGCACCGACATCAGAATCCACTAAAGAAGAAATGGAAAATTTCTATCAGAGTCTAGAAAACTTTATAAAACTGACCAAAAAGCATGAACTTAGTATTATCATGGGCGATTTCAATGCCAAAATAGGGCAAGGTAAAGTCGAGAATGCCGTTAGGTCATATGGTCTTGGTATAAGAAACGAAAGAGGAGAAAGACTAATCCAAGTCTGTCAAGAGACGGATATCATCATCATCATCATAATCATTATGTAACGAATATATTTTATACATTTTTTAAATAAATTACATCCAAGAAGACTTTATACATATAAAGCACCTGGTATCCCAGGGAAAATCATAAAAAACCAAATTGATTTTATTAACATAAACAAAAGGTTTGGAAATTATATCACTTCAACAAAAACATATCCAGGCGCAGATGTCTTCTCAGATCATAGTCTATTGGTTGCAAATATCAACATACGATTCAAAATAATTCATAGAAAAATAAAGCCTAAGATAAATATAAGAGAACTAAAAGAAAATGACACCCAGAAAAAAGTAAAAAACAGAGATTAATAAGAATTTTGCGAAAATAGTTGAAGACACTACTAGAGGCATAGAAGAACAGTGGATCAAAATGAAGACAGATATTACCACAATTGCGCATGAGTATCTAAAATCAAAAAGAAAAAAGGAGCAAGAATTGATGACAGATAAAATATTGCAGATGATGGAAGAGCGAAGAAAATTAAAAGATAGAAATCGCAAACAAATACAAAAAGTTGCATTGTAATACAGGCATAGTTGTAGACATTAAAAGGCCAAATTTTGACTACCATTAAAGATAAATTACGAAGATGGAAAGAATATATGTAAGAATTTTTCGAAGATGCAGCACGAAGTCCGACAAAAATAAAAAATCCCTACTGCTCAGAATTAACAAACGAAGCAGTAACTATGGCGATTAAGTGGATTAAAGATAGGAAATCACCAGGACCTAATGAGGTGCATGGTGAAATTTTAAAGCTATTAGAGGCACGCCAAATCACAACTCTTACGAAACTATTTTACAACATCTACGAGACTGGTTACTTACCAAAAGACTGGCTACTATCCATATTCATTCATTCACTTCCTAAAAAATCAAACGCTAGAAAATGTGAAGAACATAGACTAATTAGTTTAATGAGCCATGTACTTAAAGTACTTCTTACTCTCATTCATTCGCGCATATATACCAAATTAGAAGAACACCTGAGTGGAAGTCAATTTGGATTTAGAGCACGAGGATTTGGATTGAACGAGGGAAGCACTTTTTAGTTTGTAAGTTCTAATACAGAGAGCCAAAGTTGTCCACTGCGAAGGCATTTGATAAAGTCCCACATGGGAAACTTATCGGTATGCTCAAAACATTAGGATTCGATGGTAAGGATATAAGACTAATCTCAAACTTATATTTCCAATAAAAAGCAACAGTACGATTAGAAAATCCGTGATCTTCACATCAAAAAAGGAGTTAGAAGGGGTTGCATATTGTCACCGCATTATTTAACATATACTCTGAAAGCATCTTTAGAGATGCCTTAGACGAATCAGAAGGTGGGATTGCTGTAAATGGCCAACTTATAAACAATATTAGATATGCAGACGATACAGTGGTTACTGCAGATAGTGCGCAGGGGCTCTAAAGCATGATTAATAACGTTGTAGAACCACGTAACAAATACGGCTTAAAACTAAATTGCAAGGAGACAAAAATAATGATCATTAAGTAAGAACACCAACATAAACGCCCAAATTACAATAGGTGATACACAGTTAGAAAGAGTGGAAAAAATATGCTATTTGGGCTGCAATATTAAGGATACTTGGGATCACAGCTACGAAATAAAAATTCGTATTGAAAAAGCCAAAAGCTCTTTCAACAGCCTTAGGAAAATTCTCTGCAACTTATTTTTAAGTATCAATATACGCATAAGAATTCTTGGATGTTAGGTTTTTAGTGTCCTCCTCTATGGAGTAGAAAGCTGGAGCCTTACAGAAGATGCCATCAAACGATTAGAGGTATTTGAAATGTGGTGCTACCGACGTATGTTGAGGGTCTTATGTATGCATGACACAAGTGACATAATTATTCTCCAGAGGCTAAGAACAGACAAAGAAATTTTTAACACCATAAAAAACAGAAAATTAGCTTACTTCGGCTACATCATGCGTAATGTGGCACACATCATACCGACTTCTACAGAGCAAGATTGAGGTAAGAGAGGCCCTGGACGTAGAAGTATATCCTGGCTGGACAATCTTAGAAAGTGGACTGGTCTAAACGTCAACTGATGTAATTTGAGCTGCTTTGAATAGAATAAGTGGGTCAATGAGGTCACCAATATCTCTAGAAGATAGGCACATTCAGAAGAAGATCATTGACTTATTCATACTTTAAAGTTTTGACTGTATAAAAATTATTTGAATTGATGATATTTTAATTTATAATATCTTTTGATTCTCTGAATCACTTTATATCCAACAGATAATGGTTAACTAAAACAACTGCATTGTTCCTTACTAAGGTTGAAGTTGGTAGACTCTTATACCAACAGTGCAGAGCAGGAGTTACAATATTTGTTTTATAACAAAGTTTCACCAAGCCCCTTGTTTTCTTCAGAAATTGGACAAGTGCTTAGTGTACAACTGCTGAGTGTACTTAGGAATGGTTAGAATTTTTAAAACGTCCCTCTTTAAACGTTTTCTCTTGATAAGAATTCGCTTAAAATTAACATGTATACTTTTATATTCATCTGCAAAATTATACCAAAATTATACAAAAAGCCATCACAACTGGGAAGACCATTTGTAGAGCCAAGTATTTTGAAAGCTGAAATTGTACACGCTATCAAACAAAAAAGTAACAAAACACCAGGACGAGATGATATGTAACGCAGAAACAATTAAGTTACTTAATGAAGAAAACCTAGTCATTATTGTCAAGCTCTCTAACGACATCTACGAATTTACATCTACGATACGGGCCAGATTCCAAAAGATTGGCTTCGCTCTACAATTTATGCGCCCAACAAAAACACCACGTGCGAACTTCTTTGCAAGGACCACCGACTAATAAGCCTAATGAGTCACTTTTTAAAACTTTTCCTGAGAATACTGCACACTAGATTGTTTAAGAAATGTGAAGAGGTCAGTGGATGGAGTCAGTTTGGTCTCAAAAATGGACTTGGCATGAGAGAAGCGATCTTTAGTATGCAAACCATTAATACAGAATTGTTTAGATCAAAGAAAGGATGTTTTTGTCTGTTTCATCGATTATTTATGAAAAAGCATCGATATTGTAAAACACGAATTGATATATAAAATACCTACAAGAGCTGGGATTGGACGCCAAGGATATAAGAATTATCGCCAATCTGCATTGGAACTAGACAGCTAACACTACGTCTTCAAAATTTCAACAAAAACAGAAGTTTAACTCCATTAAAAAAAGGAGTAAGGCAAGGTTGTATCCTGTCTACAATGCTGTTTAATTTATACGTAGAAAAAAGCCTTGGCAGAAGCAGTGGCAGACACTAATAAGGGTATTAAAGTTAACTGGCATATTTAGTAATAACATCAGGTATACCGCATGATACAGCCATAGTGGCAGATAACATCGAAGATCTTCAATGCCTTTTAAATGATCTAAGTCGTTGCAAGTGAAACTCGGGGTTTGAAATAAATATCAAGAAGACAAAAACAGTGATTATAAGTCGAAATGATTACCCCAACGCAAAGATATATGTCTCTGGAGAAGAAATCGAACAGTTCAGGTAATTTAAATACTTGGGTTGTTTATTGAACGTGGGTTGGGACCCCGAGAATGAAATAAAGAGCATAGTTGAACAAGCCACAAATGCTTTTTTGAGGCTTCGTAAGTTTCTGACTGATCGCAAATTTGACTTCAAGATGCTTAAGTGTTACGTGTTGCCTGTTCTCTTATACAAAATGAAAGCATGGACGTTAAAGGCCAGTTTCCATTAACAAACTTGAAGTATTTGAAATATGGTACCATGCGTTGAATGCTTAGAATATCATGGACGGACAGGGTCAGAAATGAGGAAGTACTTCAAAAGAGCGGGCTTAGAGAATAGTGAACTTTTTAGTTATGTAAAAAGTAAAGAAGACTGCATACTTACTTGGGGCACATATTACGAGAAGAAAGATACACTTTTCAGCAACTGATACTCGAAGGGAAGATAGAGGGTTAAGAGAGGTCTGAGACGTTAAAAAAAAATGTCATGGGCTGCGCAATGTTCGACAATGGCCAGGAATCCACAGCTAAGAAATGCTTCGCAATGCTGCTAAAAAACAGAAATTATTTAATACTGACTATTTAACATCTCACCTGACAAGACGACGTACGGTGGACACCTACGTAGAAATGCACGGCAACCTTAAGAGATGAAGAAGCAAAATTATATTTATATTTAATAACGTTGGGCAACTGTTTTTGATACCTAAAACATTTCACATTTAACCAATTAAGAATATTTTCATTGAAGTCTTTGTTTTTTATTTAATTACCATCATATTATAGCCAGTTTCTTTAAATCAAAAAAAATCCTTATATGTTCATATTTCTCTTGTTTTGTAAGCAGGGGGGATTGTATCACTCTTTTGTGTTTCTCTTCTTGCCATTTTAAGATATTCTCGTATTCATGTACACTAAAAATAATATATTTTGTTCCTGTATAATATGAAATATAAACTGAAACGAAAAAAATACGTAATATATCTTAGTATTCTACTATTTATAAATTTCTAAGAACACAAATTTTCTTTTAATTACAGAAAACAACTAACTCCAAATATAGTATTATAAACAATTTTTAGATTGCTGAAAAGATAAAGCATTTGTTTTTATGAAGCTATAGAGCTAGATGCCTTTGTAGGTTTTCAGATTTTTGGTTCTAAACAAATTTTTAGCATGGTTATAACTTGTTTCACTAGAAACTAGTCTATTAATTATTGATTTGGTAATTATAATTTCACAAATGATGTAATAAAATTTTATATTTATTTAGTTATAGTTTATAATTAAAGTTATTAATTATGAATGATAATAATGATAATTTATAGAGTAGACAATTTATTATTGTTAAATTTTATATTTATTGATATTTTATCACGCATAATTTTTGACAAAAATATATTTTTGTTAATAATTTAAAATTAGTTAGCAGATTAACGTAGTACGGGAATCTGATGCACCAACATTTTCTTGCGTTTACCTCTTAGTGTATTCTAATCAGACGTAAGAAATATAGTGTCGTTTATACAAAGTGGCCCAAAAGTTTGAAAACGGCCAATTATCTTGTAAATCACCAGACATAATTATTAAACAGAGGTACACCTATTTTGCAGTTTTGCAGATTTGCAGTTTCTCTTATATTATTAGTAACTTTGGTTTTTTCAAAATCCATCACCCCTGTATATTCCATCATTATTCGAGTTTATCTTACACTTACGATTTTATGTAGTCTGGAAGGTCTTAAATACATAAAACAAGAGTCTGGCGACGCTTAATTGTCTCAATAATTTTTTTTTATACTAACCATTTTTAACTACATTAATACGTAACAATTAATATATTACAACATTTTTTTAACACAATGGTTTACTTTATTAAGTGTTCAAAATGTGCTCCATTTGTGAGTTCACAGTACCATAATCGATGGTAGAATGCGTCTACCAGATTTTTCCATGATTTTTTAGAATTTATTCGAGATTCATCGATTTTTCGTTGCTTTAGTTCTGCAAGATTTGCTGGTTTAGTTTTGTAAACTGAATTTTTCAAGTATCCCCAATAAAAATAATCTTTAGGATTGAAATCTTTTAGATTAAAATTGGTACCAAACAAGTTTATCCGTGTAGGTACAATTTCATTTCTAAGTAAAATTTCGTAACTATCTGAAGTTCAATTTTTCTTCCATAAAAAATGGCAAAATTAACTGATTACCTACTTATACCTGCTCATACATTTAATTTTTGTGGTCTTTGAGTTTGGCTTTCACGCATTCAGTGTAGAATTACGTCACTTTAGTACCTTAAATTGTGTCGATTTACACTTCCACACAGTGTATAAGGTTGCTTTTATCGGAAAAACATATTCTGTTAACGAAATTTTTATCGTTTTCTATTTTATTCATCATTACTCTCAGTAAACTCTAATCTACGATCGAAGTCATCTTCACTTAATCTTGAAATAAGTTAATTTTGTATTGTTTAAAAATATTCTTATGTAATACAAGTAAGACTGAAGAACGACCTACATCATGTACTGTGCAACCCTGCGGGAGGATTGTATGTGGATCTTCAACAAAACTATGCATTATATCTAGTTTTGTTGTCATTCATAACTCTTTTCGGTCTAACTGATCGGTATCTATCTAGTAAATTCGTAATTTGTAAATTGTAAATTGCTTGTTATAATTTTACAAAATTTGGTGTAAATGTTCGGCGTTATTTAGAAGAAGTATTTCCCGGACGATGGATTTCTAGACAAGGTAGAATTAAATGGCGTCCACGTTCACCTGATTTTAATCCTAAAGAATTATATTTTATTAGGGATACTTGAAAATATTCAGTTTACAAACACTAAACCAGCAAGTCTTGCAGAACTAAGACAACGAAATACCGATGAATCTCGAATAATTCCTAGACAATCATGGGAAAAATGTGGTAGATGCTTTCTATCATCGATTAGGGTACTGTTAACTCACATGGAGCACATTTTGAACACTTGACAAAGTAACCATTATGTTACATAATGTTGTAATCTATCAATTGTTACATTTTAATGTAACTAAAAATAGTTAGTACTAAAAAAATTATTGAGAAGTGGTACATATGGTTAAACTCGTATTGAATAGAAGATTCCAATAATGACTGAATATACAGGGTGATGTATTTGAAAACCAAAGTTACTATAATATAAGAGAACGGCAAATCTGGCAACATTGCAAATATTAAATATGGTATCTCCATATCGCAAAATAGGTTTACCTTAAATTTTGTACAATTATAATTAGCAATTTACGAGATAATTGGCCGTTTCCAGACTTTTGGGCCACTCTGTATATTTATTATCATTATTTCCAAAATGATACTTTTCACAACGTCTCAAAGAAAACGCCTTTTTTCCACAACATTAAAAAACCAAGAAGTTACAGCCTATTGTTTTTGTTCGACTGGATGGACTGTAGACTATAAACACGTCGCATGCTTAAAGTCTAACGATATGCTATTGATAGGTGCTGAGATTATTTTTTGTGTAGAAATCGTTATAACTGTGATTGGTTGCTTGTTAGCAGAGTACATTTATAAAGTTTTTGCTAAATTTTGTCTTTTTTAACGCGTGACGCTCATAGGCGTCGTCAGCACTAGATCATTAATGTTTCATCAATATGCTCAGAGACATGTGCGTCTTTGATGTTTAAATTGCAGAAAGTCATTATTGTCCAAAGAAACATTTACTGGAAATTTTAATAGATAACATATTACAATAATAATATCGCATCCTCAGTGCAAGACTGCAGTAACTAAAAATTTTATGAAATGAAGTAATCATGGAATATTAATAATAATAATAATACAACAACAACAGTTTACATAACATAACATACATACATTTTTGTACATAAGTTCCGTGCAAAACTGTTGTAGTTCTAATGTAACAGAGTTACAACACTTTTGCACGGAACATTGTAATGGTTTCGATAACAAGCAATGAAAGGCGCGAAAAAAGTAAGATATTTGTTATTTTAATATCTATATCTGTGGTGTTTAATTTTAATATACAGCGTGTCTACGTAATCCATTAACGGCCGAGACAATAAACAAAGATTTATGAAACCAATACATTCATGTAAGTTTTATATCCTTTGTGTGACATTATATTTTCCATAAAATGTGTGCGATGTCGTTTAATCATCTATTTATTAGATTGGATTAAATCACATAAAATAAGACTAATTATTTACAGCTAAAAGTATTTTTTCTTATAAAAGAAAAAACAGTATATCTTAAGACTTGTGTATTAACAATACTGACAGTATTAACTAAACAATATTAACTAACAATATTAACTAACAATATTAACATATTGACACCCCGCCCCGTAGTGAATTTCAATTCTTTTAATCACTGTATTCAAGCTAGCCTGATTTGCATATTTTTATTATAGTCCTTTTGTTTTGAATTAAAAAAAAAATATTGAAAGTTTTACAAAAAATAATTTTTCTACCTTGTTATGACAGTGTCATTACAAAGCTAAGGAATTGTAGCTATCACAATCATGTGCAGAGATAGAAAGATTGAATTGCTAAAGCCGTTTTATTTACCTATTTATACCTAGCTCGCTATCTGATTTCTTGGAATTTATCTTATCTTGGAATCTTATCATTATGAAACTGTACAAGACAATTTCCAACACAAAGGACAGGTTTTTCAGAACTCAAATATTTGTATGTCTTTTCTTAAATTATTCTTTGAACATACCTTACATATTTTTCTCTTTATCCGACCTTTACTATCAACATTTCAAATTTTTGAAATGTTGTTCTTGTATGTTTTGTTTGTTGTTGTTTGTATGCTGGAGTAACCAATACTATTTCAGAATGTTTTAAAAGATATCTGACGATTTCTAAACGATATTCATATAAATTCATTTTTCCACCAGTGTATAGAGAATAACTTTTGTACAAATAATAAGTATTTAATAACAAAAATTGAGATATGTGAATACCTATTTTTTTATACTATCTGAGCGTCTTTGGCTCACATGGATAGTAAGCGAGCAATTGATCTTTGCAATCAACACCACTCATAAACCCCATTATATTTGGATATCGCTAGGGGTTTTATTTTTATTTGGTTTCATTTGTTTTCAGTTTCGATAAGATCATTTTCAAATTCCGTGGATAAAATGCCATCTTTATATTGCCCTACTGTCTGTTCTTGTGTTAGTTTAGCTTCTAAAACTTACTTAGGGTTACCTTTTCTCTTGGAAATTAAAGTTCCTGTGGAGAAGGTATTGTTTTGTAAAAGCGTTTTTGCTAAATCAGCACTTTCATAAAAATTATCTACATAAAGAGAATGCCCAACGTTAAGTTTATCTCGCATTAGTTCTAAAACTACTTTTTCAGAGTGGGCTTTTCCACCTGCAGCGTCATAATGGCCTGTATATATAATTTCATACAAAACGCTAAGTAGTTGGGTTCTGCCAACACATACAATTTAAGTCCTTATTTGCTTTTCATCTTATATTCGAAAAGATAATCTACCACGCCACAATACCATACTTTCATCAAGGGATAGATTTTTTTATGGTTGATATATGTCCGCCATTATATTATTGAATATAATTTTATAGAGTTTTTCTTTTATTATACCCTCTTCTGGATTACTGGCAAAATGTAGACATCTTAAAATAAGCAAGTAACGATGTTGGCCTATATTATTATGAAAACATTTCAATTGAAAAAGAGTATCGGTATTCCAGTAGTCCTGGATTCTACTGGTTTTTCATGTTCCCATAGGCAATGTATGGTATGCTGGTAAACCAGTTGTCGAATGTAATGTTGCGGTTAATATTTTAATGCCATATTTGGACGGCTTATTTAGGGATATATTGTCAAAAGGAACAACATGGATACAAATCGGTCAAAAATAGCTCGTGTAGCTGCCAGTTTATCTACTCTTTTTCGTTCTTCTCTATTTTCCATATTATCGAATCGTAGGTACTTTAAAAGTAATATAAATCTTTGCAGGGACATTGTTAGCCTGAAAATGTCAATTCCTCTTCCATCTGTAGCTCAAAGATCCTCCAGATTTAACCTATTGGCTTTATAAACGCCTGATAGATATAATAATCCTAAAACTGCACGAATTCCTTCTGCTTAGATTTGGTGACATATTTATGTTGGTCATTATAACTTTGAGCGACTAAACTGAGTTTTTTATTAGTGCATTGGACAATATCTTTTACAATAATATTATCCATGAATAATTCTCAGCGAGAACTGGGCGACTTGCAATGTTTTGCATTATTTCGAACACCGGGAAGTAAAATTATTAAATGTTCTTGTCGTGTTCTAACCGATTTATTAGGACAGTTCTTTGCCCATTTTGTTTTGCCATCCCGTCCGATAAAAAACTTAGATTGTCTTACTTTATTATCTTTAAACTTATTGTTGCCTCAAAAAGATTCTTCCGACGATGATTGATTTTTCTGATTAGAACTTCCAGGCTGACAATTTTCCACTGAATAAAGTTGGTTTTCTAAAACATCCTCACTGGGACGAAGGCTAACCTGCTGACTTTAATTTTCAGATTCGCTTTCTGATCCTAACTTTGATCCAGTTAATTCATCCTACCAAAGTTTCAAAAGAGCTTCTTGTTCGTTCTCTCAACTACACATATTTCTGTATGTCTGAAATTAAGAATATCTAATCAATTTTCAATATTCCTACCAATTTACCAAATTATGTTTTTGTTAAGAAAGTCAAGATGAATTGTGCTAGTATAAGAATTTACTTGTTAATAATTAACCGGTGTTGTGTGGTTACCCAATATTACCCAAAAACTAAATAATACTGTACTTCAACTGTATGGTGGGGTTAAAATCACCCACAAGTCCAAAGAACGCGACACCACTCATTCAAATCTTATTTATATACTGAAATTTATGATGCAATACAAAATCTGTTATATTGTGGGAAGGTACTCGCTTCGCCAGATGAATCTGGCAATGTTGCTACTATTTTAACAAGCGCCAATGAACGACGTGGGTGATTTTTACCCCACAACACAGTTACCGACTTAAAGGTTCAGTGGCATTTTCTCTCTGAAGGTTGGAGTAAATCGATTGAGATAAAAATTCAATTTTGCGTTTGTTTTTAAACGTTCAATTTATTAACAAATATAGGTTATGACAACTCCTTATTTCAAAATAATTTGTTTTTGAAACGATTTCCAGAGTGGAAAACGCAAAACAAACGTAAAATGTAATTTTCATAAACTCTTAAAACAAGTTATTATTGATATTAAAACAAAAATCAAATTTAAAATATACCTTTCAAAACAAATTTAATATTCCAAATATAATTATCAAAATCTGAAAAATAGTTTAGAGCCAAAATCTGAATTTTGTGCTATTAGGCATGTAATTTCTGCATTGTGACTCGTACCTTATTTCTTTGTATTTACACATTACATTTACATCTTACTTTAAATGCAAACTTTTCAGATTTATTCCCGACGAATGGGGACCTTGCAGTGTAACATGCGGAGAAGGCATACGAAAGAGGGAAGTACATTGTAAAATATTTTTGGAATTTTCCAGAACTATAGCAAAACTTCCAGATAAACAGTGTACTGGACCCAAACCTACAGAGTCAGAGCCTTGTTATATGGAGCCCTGCGTTTCCGAAAAAATTGGAATGGATGTTAAGGATGATCCTTACAGTAGAGCCGATATAAAAGTCGTTCCAGGATCTCCAGGTAAAGTTTTTTTCTCCAATAAACCTTTTGCATGTTTCTTATTTATTGATTTATTGTATTAGTACAAATTTGTAAAATAAGAGGATTTGACCTAAAATATTTAGATAAATTTACCTTATAATTGCCCCGTTTCTTGCCGGTACTAACTATAATGCAAAATCTAAGTTCAGGCTGTCGACTATCTGTACCAGGTAGAGCTAGAATCCTTTTTTAAAAGATGTAGTAACTACAGCTTATGTAGAAAACCCTTATCTAGTTGCACACCTACTTACTGACCCACTAACCGCAGTGGATATCTTCCTGACTATCTTGATTTCTTTGTAAGCAACGGCTTTGGAGAAGGCTACCTAAATATTGTATCTAATGCTGAAATTGCTTTAGACCAAACCCAGTAACAGCGACGCTAAATTCAAGATTTATTAAAAAGGAACGTCCAGCGAAACTGCACAAACACAAGACCGACTGGAATCTGTTTAGGGAAGAAATACATAAAAAATAAACCTCAATATTTTCCTGAAAACAAAAGATGAACTTGAAATGGCAGTAAACAAATTTACTACACTTCTCCTCAAGAAACTGTCTGGAATGCCACTCCTAAATGTAAAGCTATACAGAATAACAGAGACTGTCCCATCAATATTTCAAACCAAGTTAACGAGAAAAGGGGACTAAGGAAGATATACAAAACACAAAAAATCTCTTTCGTTAAAAATTACCTTCTAATTTTAAGACCAACAGCAAATATCAATTATTTACTTTGGAATTTTAGCAGGAAATTAAAAAAAACAAGTAAACACATCCCAGCATTAAGAACCCCAGAAGGCTCATGGGCGGGAACAAATCAAGGAAAAGCAGAAACATTTGAAAAATATCTTAAAGAAGTTTTTCAACCTCTACCCTCTGTCAGTCCTGAAGAAGATAAAGCTATTTACGAAAGTCTACCAATAGCCAGGTGAGCAAACTAAACCAGTGTCAGAAAAAAGTAAAAAGTGCTATTAAATATACCTAGAATATAAACCAAAAAGCTTCAGGAAATATCCTTATAACAGGAACTATCTTAAAAGAGTTACCAGATAAAAAAAATAGTTATAATGATACAACTTTTCAATGGCTCACTAAGGATCAAAATTGTATCAAATCTGTAAAAAACTGTTGATATAATAATGATCCATAAACCTGGTAAACCGCCTCTTGAACATATCTCTCGATCTATTTATCTCGTTCTGTAGTCTCTTCCGATAATTGCTAAACTATTTGAGAAGCTAATAGCGACAAGACTTATAAAGATAATAACTGATAATATTCTTTTCCCGGATCATTAGTTTGGTTTTAGAGACAAGAATTCAACAACAAAACAAGTACGTAGAGTCGTTGATACAATGAATAAAACTTTTGAGAAAAAAAATACTGCTCTACACTCTTTCTTGACGTCAGTCAGGTATTTAATTAAGTCTAACATAAAGTGTTGCTCTTTAAATAAAAATATACATTCTGGAGTCAATGTTTACTTAACTAAAATCATATTTAGAAAGAAGATACTACCATGTTAAGTATGAATGAGAAACATCAAAAATTTACCATAAAAGATCTGGAGTCCCTCAAGGTAGTATTCTGTGTCCTACATTATATTTGATATTACCGCACGAGGTAGCAACAAATGTAAATGTAACGGCCACATGATTCTTAGACGGCACTGCTATGTTAGTCACAGATAATAATCCTGTAACAGTTACCAAATCTCTTCAAAGACATATTGGGGAAATTGAAAAGTGGACTAATAGATAGCGTATAAATGTGAATGAATCTAAATCACAATATATTATCTTAACACAATGTCGCAAAATATCGCCTAGTATTGAAATAAATGATCCAGAAGAATCACTTCAGAATATATGTGAAATCTTCTACAAGATCAGAAAAGAACATCTAAAAAAATCAAAGAATAACAAAAGAATGTACAAAAATATTCAGAAATAAATAAGAACCTAAATAATAAAGGCCAAACAAAATTGGCTAAAAACACAGTGTAAATAAATATAGTTGTTGGAACAGAAGACATTATTATACATAACATTATGTACATAAAATACAATTATTATACATAAAAAGGTAAAACAAGCAGCTGATCTTCAAAATTCAACACAGCTAGCAAACCGCAAGATCAACAGGAGGGCATCATTACAGATAAAAATCAAGAAATATGCATATGGACCACATACATACAAAGAACTCTTTGGTGATAATAGGTCCGAACAACCTCCATTCTACATATGTAATGATTACTTACCAATCACATCAGATAAAGGGGAAAAAAGCAATATCACAACTAAAAGATGGCAAAGCTCCTGGACCTGATAATGCATATGCTGAACTTATAAAGCTATTTAACACCGACGGTACTCATGATCATCATCATTCTACGTGGGTCTAGCCTCCTCAAGAATTTCTCTCCAGTCGTCTCTATCCATCGCCTTTCTCCGCCAAGCACGTTATCCCATATTTCTCATGTCTTCATCGATTGTTATCAAGTATTGTATATTTTTTAGTTCTACTCATTAGATTTTAAAGCATGTGGATATGATCCATGGTACTGAATCTACTTCTAAAGCCAGCTTGCTCTCTTGGCTGTGCAGCATTTAATGCATTTGTTGACCTGTTATTGATGATCTTTAAATTAACCTCTGCTCTAGCTACTCTAGATATTTTTACTACTTTTTGTTTCAATTTTTTGTTGATTGTCGATATATCGTCTGTACTGTCCTTTGTTGTTTCTTAATAAAAGAATGTGTTTCCTGACACTTATTCCAATCTATAACTTTTTGGCTAGCTTAGCTGATTCATATGATGTTCCTTTTATATTTTCAGTTTATTTTTCCAGTTCTATGAGTATACATTGATTTAGTAGCGAGAGGCAGGTCAGGTCATCATCATCATTCAATCTTCGCTTATCCACTGCTGGACATAGATTTCCCTCATAATTTTATATCTATTTCGATCTTGTGTCTCTTGCATCTAATTCCTATAACACCATTTTAGATCGTCAGTCCAACGTGTTGGTGGACGACCTCTACTTCGGTAGGCATCATCTCTTGGTCTCCATTCCAGTATCCGCTAAGTCCATCTATTATCTGTCATTCGAGCCACGTGACCTGCCCAGTTCCATTTCAGTGTTGCTACTCTCTCTACTGCATCAACCACTCCTGTTCTTTGTCGTAGCTGGCGATTTGGGATCTTGTCTCGTAATGAAACGCCCAACATAGCACGCTCCATCTCCCTTTGACACACAAGGATCTTTTGAACTGTTCTCCTTGTCATGGTCAACGTTTCCGCACCAACACTGGCAAAACACACTGATTAAAGGTTTTTCTTTTATGGCATATTGGTACTGGATCAAAAGAACAACTCCTGCGATACTTCTATGCCAACATTAAATCACTATATATATATATATATATATATATATATATATATATATATATATATATGTATTATAATCAAGAAGATGCTATAGAGTTCATTTTAATTTCCCATCACCTTAATAAAGTATATAATGGTGACGTTTGTCATAGTGTAAAGACGACATAAAGTTACGGTCGATTTATCATATAGATATTTTTTAATATCTACTTCTATAATATAATAAGCTACTTCTTTTAAAACTATTACAGTTAATTTAATATACAAAATCATTACTTTATATATTTATTTACTTTTCAGCTAAGTCGTATTCTTGGAAGGAACAAGGTTTTACACATTGCAGCGCAACATGTCTGGGCGGAATACAAGAACTTATAGTAAACTGTGTTAGAGATGACACACAAAAAGTAACATCTCCGTATATGTGTCCTATAGAATTAAAACCAGAAATTAGAGTACAAACATGTAATGACCATCCTTGTCCCCCTAGATGGAACTATTCAGAATTTTCACCATGTTCTCAAAGCTGTGGTATTGGTATTCAAACTAGAGAAGTAAATTGTATACATGAAGTGACCCAAGGTGGGGGTAATACACTTATAGTGCCGAATAATATGTGTCCCCAACCACCTCCGCCTGACAGACAATATTGTAATGTCTTGGATTGTCCGGTTCGGTGGAAGGTTGGCGAATGGTCAAGGTGCTCAAAAAGTTGTGGTGGTGGAAGTAAAATTCGAAAAGTTGAATGTAAACAAGTAATGGCACAAAATCATACAGTTGATCGAATACCTTCCATGTGCCCAGTTCCCAAGCCTGCAGAATCTAAGCCTTGTAATACAAAAAGTTGTATTGTAGAGAGTGACAAGCCGCACATCGATGTATCAAACAGTACATTTATTCAACACGATCCTAAGAAAAAGAAGATTTCTTTAAAAGTTGGTGGCGCAGCTACAGTTTTTTTAGGTACTACTATAAAAATTAAATGCCCCGTAAAAAGATTTGATAGAACAAAAATAGAGTGGATGAAGGATAAAAACTTTCTTCCAAAAAATAAAAAGTATAAAACGTCAAAGAAAGGAGCTTTAAGAGTTTCTAACCTTACTTTGCGAGACAGTGGCTTATATACCTGCTTGGCAGCCAAATCCACGGCAAATATTCATATATCGGTGAGACCAAAACCTGGTGAGTTTCCTACTTCAGAAGAAATTCAAAAGCAAGGGTTCAAGACTGATAAAGTAGATTTATCATCCGATGTACATGCGAATAGGGAAGATGGTACTCCTATATTTAGTGATGACCATTCTCATGAACAAAGACCAGATAGGGCTAGAAAGAAGCCAAGTTCCAAGTTATTTACACCAACTTTGCCTTCCCTGAGGTTGGATTCCAACTACAATGAACAACTACAAAGTACGCACGATAAAAGTGGGGAAAAGGTATGTTTTTTTACATTTATTTGATTAAATTTAAATAGTATTAATAAAAAAGTATATTAAATTGTTAGTATCAGGAATTTATTCACATTTATGCATTTGGTGTCTGGTTATAAAACTAATTGATGTAATAAACATAATATTTTAATTTATTCCAGAAATATTAAAAAACTAACAAAATATAATATAACTGATTTTACCAAATAAGTCTTTCCTAATTTTTATGATAGCTTATCAATCAAGGGCTAAGAAATATACCTAGAAAATAATAGAATGATTGAACATCCAGAAAAAATTGAAATGCGAACCAGGTTGGCATAAGCAACATTCGTCAAATTAAACTACATATTGAAAATTAAAAAATTAGATCCATTCGTTCTTTGTACATCATTCACGAATTATTTTTATACAGCGTCACTTTTCTCAGAACAACTTAGACCATAAAATTAAGCTGCTTGTCCGCTTAGAATAGACGTATAAAACAAAGATACCAAGGATTTGACCAAGGATTGTGATTTATAATTATATAGTCTCTGTCTGCGTCTACAGTTGGACATAGGCCTGATCAAGGTTTTTCTATTTATTTCTATCTTGTGCTGTTGAAATCCAATTTGTCGAGATTCTCTTGATGTCATATGACCAGGGGTGGGAGGTCTGCCTTGACTGTGTTTATCACTCCTTAGCCTCAATTCCAAGATCTTCCTTGTCCATCTACCATTCCGCAATCGTGCTACATGTACCGTCATCTCCATTTTAGGCTTTGCAATGCGTTAGAGAACATCATATTATGATGATCGTGCAGTGTAGGCATCGTGCTACATGTACCGCCATCTCCATTTTAGGCTTTGTAATGCGTTAGAGAACATCATATTATGATGATGATTGATGAACAGAATTTCCAGTTTTGACATTTTTGTTGTGTCGATGCAACACTGTTGCATCGATCCAATGGCTCTACAGTCTATCGTTCTTATTTATAGGGTTTATATTTGTCTCAGTACCTTTTTTTAAATACGTCTATGCGGTTTACAGATTTGTGAATCGATACCTAAGTTTCACATCTTTAGCTCACTATCGATCGGATTATGGTCTTTTCGCTAGGATGATTTTTCTGCTAAACTCTGCAGCATCAATGTAGTTCTTTGTGATGTTAACTTCTAAATATATTTTGCTGAAGTTAATGTGGTTCTACTTATTAGTCTCCATTGGTCTCATCGGGTTCATTGTGGACTCCATTGGTCTTCTAATGATCTCTATTTATTTTCTTCATATTCAGTCTGCTTCCTGTTTATTTTTTCTTCAAATTTCTTTTGAATTTTGGGTCTTTTCAATTTTGCAAGATCTAAAATTTCCTTTCTTGGTTGATTTTCTTTGATCCTACATCTGAAGTTTATTTGAACTATAAGTAGTAGGTTACATTGTAGTAGGTTCTCTGAGCCGCAGCACCTACTTCATCCACTTGTCTATTTGGTTCACATCTCCTTCAGGGGATTTTCAGGTGCTTTTGTGTATATTTCTGTAGGGAAATATGGTATAACTGATGATTATGTTTTAACTAGCTGCAAAGTCAATAAGATATTTGCCGTTTTCATTCGTGTCTCTGTGTAGGGTATTCCTCCCAATTATTGCGATGTATTCTTTTTTAGTTCTTAACTAGATAAATTGTTTTATTAAAACGTCCAATCTAATACAATTTACTCACCTTTTGTAAATAGTTGATTCACTTGACTAAAATACTTTACTAAATCACGAGACCTTCAGACTCATTTGTCTTAATTTATTAAAAAAAGTAAAGTAAAAATTTATTTCGTGGGTTTTAATGACTCAAAATTAAATCTACACTGATCTTGGTAACTATTTGGGTTGGCAATGTATTTCAAAAATTAACAAATAATTTTCATTATAGGTAGGTACTCGATACCTAGTTTATTTTGACGAATACGATATTTATTTATTTAGTACCTATATGTTTAACCGTAATTACGTAAACTATTCTTTGACATTATGTTTTAAACATGATGGGTAAACTAAATAAAAGTAAAATTTGCCTGAGCTAGGTAAAGTTGAACAATAGTGTTTGTTGTAGTAGAAATATATATTTCATCTAAATAGTAACGTATCTTAAGCCACCTCTTAACGGTTATCTGAACTAGAAACCGTGAGAGTAGATTCCTTACGAATAAAATATTTATGAACAAAATAATCATCAATAAAAAAGTTACATTTTTTCGAAAATATATTCAGTGCGTTCAGATTGTGATTTAAATAAATAAAAATGTATTTATTTCAAAAAAACCTTATGTTTATTTTATTTACAAAAATTACAAAAATACTGTTGGTGTACAATTGATAATAAAATAGATAAACGGCTCTCGATCATAATTCGGGATATATGTTCAAAGTGTTTTAAAAATATTAAAAATGTTATAATAAAGATTTTTAAGCCAAAGGAATCTGGAGAAAAATCTGGAAAATATTTATAGAATTATAGGTCAAGCGCTAGATGGCGCTACAATAAACAAGCAAATCACTGAGGAGTCAACAAAATTAAAGTTTTAATTTTTGAGACTGAAATACCTACTTCTTATTCTACACACATCAAAATAATCTAGGGGACAAAAACAAAATGCTAGATTACAGACGGATATCAAATAATTTGTTTTAAATACTTTAAATAAAAAGTTATAAGCAAGTGTCCTAAATATAAAATAAACATTAATTTTTTCTTAGAATTATTGCAACAGCTCTTAAGAAAATTAAATGAGAACTCCATAAGTAAAAAATGGTAACAAAAAAAAAATAAAGATATAATTTGTTGCCCCCTAACTCCCAACGATGTAGTCTTTAGGTTAAGTCAGCATAGCATAATATGACCTCCACGGTTTTTGAAAACTATTTTATATCTGTTTAGTCTGTAGTCCCCTAGATTATTTTGATGTGTTTATATGGCCTATTTATTTTATTCTCATATATATGAGAACTAAAGATGTTGAAATATGTATAAGCGGCTTGCAAATTCCCTGCAATCGAAATTAAATCTTATACCGTCTTTCAGTTTTAGTTCTTTACTCTGTTTCGAGTACCAGAAACTTAGTTCATTAAGAATTTTTACCATGATGAATGGCATGTGGAATGCAAATTATAGATTCCCTTGCCGACTAATTCATCAATTTGTCTGCTTTGCAAGTTTTAAAAAGCACAGTGGTAAAGATTTGAATTTAGTTTAGCCATGTAGGAAATCTTAAAATTCCTAGTGTTGTTATTAGATGGCCTTGTAACGTCTGTTAATAATTATTTTTATAATTACTGTCCCATGACGGAAGAGATTTTGTTTCGATTCAAAGCAACTGCAGCTGTCGTTCTGATGAGACTAAAAGAGGATAAAATAAGTATAAGCGCCTTGCAATTGCCCTGAAATCGAAATTAAATCTTATTGTTACGTTCCAAATTTAAAGTAGAAAGTCCCACCTCTATTTTATCAAAATTCAAATAAGTCAAGACGTGTAAGAGCGGTTGCCTATAGTATATTATAAGCAAGTTGGCGAAACTAAATTATTAATTTTCAAATAGGGGTAATGTCTGGCAAATTGTGCTGAACTTAAGGGAAAACGTCCTTTTTTTTAAGAAACTTATTTAGATCGTTCTATCTAGAGCCATCTTGGAAGAATTGGGATCATAAAATTGAAATGTTTGAATCTCGGTATTATTTGGTGACCTCCGTGTGTCAAGTTGTCAAGTGCTCGGAAAGACGACGGAAAGGGACTGATTCTTGGTCTGACGGTGTTACTGATAGGTTGGGCTAGATTAAAAAACGGTATTTTGGTTTTTGCTGCTATTCCATGTGGGATCTGGACTAGTCCGAACCGTGTGGATATTCAAGGGGATTTGCTGCCTTCGTGTAAGGGTTTCTTTTTGGAAAATCCACAATTTCGCTAAAGTCCACGTTGGGCGCCAAAATATGTGGCGTACAAAACCGAATCTATAAAAAAAAGTTACAAAATGTACCAAATATAAATCAGACGTACACCCGAAAAGAAAAGTACTATATGGTGACAGTCTGGGAATGGCTCGCGGCTAGACAAAACAGTGGAGATGGTTGTGCGGTGCACAAAACAAAAAAAAATCGAAGTTATATCAGGGGCGCCAGGTAAATTGGCCCACAGCCTTCCCTACGTTACTATGCAATAAACCACCAACTTACCAATAGGTCTACTACTAAAATACTAAGTAACAATATACAACTTGAATACATAAAAAAATAAATAAAATTGTCATATTATAATTTAGTCAATTTTAATAAATAGATTCCCAAGATAGTTGAAAATAAACACATATTACAATATTATTTAACTTTACCATATACGTAAAAAAATAATATAAAAATGCGGCTTCTACTTGCCTAACAAAAATTCATAAGTTATTTCTATTTAACAGAACAAAATGAAAAGTAAGACGTATCAAAAGTACCGGACGCTAAGGGGTGTGCGGTTCAATACCGACCAAAAAAAAATAATTAACGCAAATAGGACACCACGTGAGCTCAAGTGCGTGTGCAGGAAATAATATAAAAAAATATATCTCAAATATATAACCCCCCCCCCTCTAGACGCAGTTTACAAAAACAAAATAGGTATGTGTAAATATTTAACTTATAAAATAAACCGCAAAATATTCTTTAAAAAAAACTGTAAAGTATTTGTAAATATTAAAATAAAAACTAACAGCAAGTAATCTTAAAAAAAACTATTGTATTTCGTAAACAAATTACACGTTTTGACTTATTTGAATTTTGATAAAATAGAGGTGGGACTTTCTACTTTAAATTTGGAACGTAACATTATACAGTCTTTCTGTTTTAGTTCTTTACTCTGTTTCGGGTACCAGAAACTGAATTCACTAACAATTTTTACCGTGATGAACGATGTGGAATGGAAATTATAGGTTTCCTTAAGGAATAATTTATTAAACTGTCTGCTTTGCAAGTTGAAGAAAGCACAGTGGTAAAGATTTGAATTTAGTTTCGCCATGTAGGAAATCTTAGAATTCCTAGTGTTGTTAAAAACATTTTATTCACTGATGAATCTTATGTTTCGTTAGTAGGGAGACACAATTCTTTCCTTACGAGGTATTGGGCGCGGGAAAACCAGCACAAAAGTGTTATCTATTGAACTCAACGTCTTTAAAAAATAAACGTCTGGACTGGCATTTTAGGAGACCACATAATAGGTCCATGTTCATCTGGAGAATGTTTGGTTCCATCAAGACGGATGTTCAGTTGAGAATTCTCTAATAATTAGGGAGTACTTAGACAATACTTTCCCGAATCGAGTTATTAATGGAACAGACCATATTAAGTGGCTTGCGTGGTCTACAGATCTTACACCCATGGACTTGTTTTTTTTTTGGGACATTTAAAAAAAACATCATCTACAATCATTCTGGGGCTAGAGCCCAAAATTTGGATAGATTAAAAAATTGAATAAGAGAAGCTTCCAATTCTGTTACAGCACAAACTCTTTTATCTGTCCGCAGAAGTTATTATAATAGCGGGGATACTATTCAGCTGTAGAAGGTCAAATATTTTAATCATTTCTGTAGGGCATAAAGAATTATTTCTTATTTTATTAGGAATTATTTTTATTTTCAATAAGAGTATACTTTTTGTTTTATTTTTTTAAAAAATGCGCTTTTATTTTTAATTCAACCACAAAAAATTGTTCACATTATTAAGAACCGATACAGATGCACCGCCTCATAAAGGTCAGTGTATTTTTATCGAGTTTATGTACTCTAAGAAATGAACCGGATGTACGTAATAAAAATAGACATTGAAGGAGGGAGATGTACATCCCATTCGTTGTTATATGTTACTAAAAAGTTTTTTGTAGTGGTATTTGAGGGGATCGGAGAATACAGTATTACAGAATTACAGTAACCTCCTATAAAACAATGTTACTAATCTTAGTGCTTTATGTAGAGTGCAATATCTAATTTAAAACTTTTAGTACTGCATATTATTAATTTTATTTTTTTACTTTGGAAAATTTTGTTTTTATCTTTGGGTAGTTAATTACGCCATGTAACGATGGACTTACAACTCTTACAACGGTCTAGCCATCTACAACTCAATAAATAATTTCCCGTTTTTTTTTTAGTCCACTTTTAAAGAATTTTTTATCCCGAACAAAATATATTGATACTTTGTACATAATGTCTGGGTTAGTCTAGGTGAAAGCAACAATGTATTTGAAATATTTCTATATTTTTAAACTTATTTTATATTTATTTTTTAAAGTTTAAGCTTTGTTAAGGCTTGTGTTTATTGATGTTAAGGTTTGAAAGTATAATTAAGAGGAAGAATAATATCCAAAGATATTTTTAAATAATGCTGTATATCATCAAGCTTATTTAATATTTGCATAATAGATACTCCTAAAATATGCGATACATCATTTTTGAATGGTGGGCCACAACAATGTTGTAAGAGACAGAATTGAGATTATGCAAGAGATGAAAAAACATATTGACAAGGTATTTATGAAAATAAGCACTGAAAAAAAAATCAATTTCACTGAACAACAAGATAAAGTTACCTATAGATCTGTAAACAAATTATGCAGGTTTGATTAACAAATATGTTTGTTAACATATTTTGTTTGTTTGTTTGTTAACATGTATGTAAATTTTTGTGTAACCAAATTATTCAGGTAAGCAGAAAACATTACTTCAAAAAAATATCCCAGCAAAAATGTTGTATAATATACTGGATATATAACAGTGTTGCACCTGATTACTATGCGATATTTTGGCTTATTTAGGTTTTGAAAAAAGGTATCCAATATTAATAATAAACTATTATCAATTCAAAATGTTTATTAATATGTTTGATATGCTAAGTACACAGTTTAGTGCTCATTTAATTAACCTTAAACTTAAAAATAATGTTCCATCTTATTCCAATTTTCCATAAAACTCTCGGTATTTGGGTTTCAGTTAGGTATATATCATAGTTATAAGTGGCATACTGACGTTGATAGAACACTGAAGAATTAGTCAATACTGGTCAGTACAACACTTGCTGAAGATCAGTGAAGAGTACGACGAGTTGTGGATTAGCTTTTCAGCATCCAACTTCAATACCTTGTATCCAGCCTCAGCACGGGCATGGTGGAGTTCACTGTCAACAAGAATAGCATTTGTTTCTGGACCTTCTGGAGTAACCACAAGCTTGATATACATTTTATCACAAAACGTCCATGAGCGATGGAGACCAAAGCGCAGATTAAAGTCTGATTGAAATATGTGTTTAAGTGCGCTGGGAAACATTGCATTGCGGATACTTTTCACAAAACAGTTTGTACATTTTTTTTAAGTTTATTTCAACAGAAAGGCAGTTATTCGTAGATGCAATGCGACTATAATGGTTTTCTTGGTGTGGAAATGACTTTATGTGTTTCTCTTAGACTTTCTGTGTCGGTTTCGTTAATTGTTATTGGGTCAATTATTGTGTTTTCCACATTGATCACGTAGCGGCATATCTGTTTTTATTTTCTGCTGAATGTGTTGGATTGTTTGAGGTGTTATTCCAAATGCTTGACATACAGTTTTTTGGCACACTGGTTATTTCTTCAGTCCAATCTGGATGTGGTATTGTACAGTACATTGTCGTCTAGATATGTCTTCTGGCATCTACGTTGTGGCTCTTGAAGTTCCATACAACTGACCAGGTGCGCAGTTTGTGCAATATATTCCAGCCTATGAAATGTTGTGAAGAGATCTCCAAACTGGCCTTGAATTTTAACAGATTTGCACTTATATAGTCGCTCCTAAAATATAAAAATACTTATTTGAAGCTATCGAAATTATCGAAAGATGCCGAATTTCAAATCATACACTCATTACGGACGAGCATAGATCATAACAAAGCTAACGACAATGATAAGGCTACAAAAAATGCGTTTCCTAACAAAATATACAAAATATACATTGTTGCACCTCATGTGGACGGAGTATTGCTGTTATATTTTTGTTTCTAACAGATACATATGCTTCACCTGCATTTCTCCGACGCTTACGAATGTTTCTCTTCCACTGGTTAATATTGACTTTGCATTTCCCCCTATATTTCTGGGCAAAAGGGTAGACACGTTAACCTTCATTTTTATAGTGATAGTAGTTTGACAGTAACGTAGGTACATACAACGTTTTTGCACGTATACCAACATTGCGTTACGAAAAATTCAGGTAAGGCAAAATGTTTTTAGCCAGATTGAAAGATGCTCGCATTGGTCTTTGGATATACAACAATATTGCATTAAAACCTCACTTTGACCCAAGCAGTCGCTTACAACATTGTCACGGTTCACCATTTATTTATTTTAAGACGTCTATTCATTACGCGCTACTTGACAAGTACTTTTACTTAATCATTATGATATATGCTTACATCACTTCATCAAGACATTACAAATTATTGCGGTGCTACTATTTGGAGCGCTACTATTTGGGCGCTACTATTTTGGTTTCTCCAATTAACGTAGGCGAGTAGTTTATCGAAATTTAGCAAGTACGAGCAGTAACATGTTGAGTTTCTTGTCATCTTCATATACTCTGCTTGATATTTGGCAAGTACCTGTTGAGTATCGCGTGGTGAGTTGCCGCCTTTAGGATAAGTTATTGACACAAGCAGTTTACGGTACCTAATGTGAAGTATTGCGTGCTACAACAGTACCTACTTTGCAGCACCACGTTATATGAAAGGTATATTCAATTAAATAATGTCATTTAAAAATACCATTATAGTAAAAAGGTACTTTTATGTAAGTCCCACTAACCTTCCATTGTATCTACATTGTCCTCCATTATATTATTTTTTTCTTTACGCTGCTAAGGATCGCTTATCGTATTTGCCTTCAAGCACATCCGAATTCTACAACCCAGAGGAACCTGGGGATTCAACAAGCTCTGCCAGTAGAGTTTTACCAAATTTTCAAAGGCTAATATTTAATTTGCAGGTTAGATAGCATTGCAATTATGTCAATATGTTTATTGGTGTTTAATTTATTATGCCCGAAATATAAATACATTTTTCCATCGACATTTTGAAACGTTTTATACTAGGTTTTTTTATTTGACATATACGTATAAGGTATACTCAATATAAAAATAAATAAGAAATGTATACCTTTTTCTCAGTATTGATTTTTTAGTTGCTGACGAAATATTGCGATTTACCGAGAAATTTGCTTTTTTTGGTAGCTCCAACTTTCTGTTATTAAACTCCATACTAATTGCACGTAGAATAATATTGATTTGGGGTACTTCTTATACAGGGTGTCCCCGAAAATAGTGCGTTCCTTTGAGGTATGGATATAATACACAATTTGTAATAAAAAAGTTCTGTAACACTTTTTTCTAAATTTAATCGTTTCCAAAAAAATTACATTGTTTTCCATATACGCAAATTTTGAAAGTGAAAGCGCTTCTGAATAAAATTTTGTTTGTGACTTTGGATATTTAACATACCAGCTTTTGTTTATTTACTATTCAGGGTTGTTGGCATCTGACGAAATGTAGGTAATATCTGCAAAATAATTATTTTTAGCTTTAATAATGTGGCGGTTGCTATCATCTGAATTAATTAAGGTTTTGGATTAAAATTCGAACTTTTAAATAAATTATTATTTCTACTTAAGTAAGTAAGTTCTATGTTTTAATTCCTAAAACGTAATTAATGCAACTAAAAAAAATTATTTGCAATGATTTTCTGAAATGTATTGAATATGGCATAATTTTAAACGAATTGTCAAAAAGGTCAATTGTTTACAGTAAAAAACACTTATCTTTTAACTGAACTAGTATTATGTGTTTATTAAGCTTTAAAGGTGTTGAATGCCGTAGGCTTTAACTGAATTACATAGCTTACAGTGGAAATTAAATACAACAGACCATGTTTAATAATCCTAATTTATTATTTTACACTATGCTCGGACTATTGGTAATTTGTTTATAGCCCAGGCTGTGGGGGGAAAAGTACTCTCTAATCCAGGAATTTATGTAATGTGGCCTAGGTCATAATGGACCTAGGAAATCAACCTCAGGAGCAATCCCCTAGTTCATTCAACAAAAAATTTTTGGTTATTGTTTATTTATGAGTGTTTATAGGTGCAAAATATGTATTTTTTGAGTTTTTTTACACACATTTTCTTCGTTGAGACTAAAAATAATGATTAATAAAAAAATACAATAATTATGGGAAATTTGTATGTGTATAAAAAGAGTTTTTTGACATTACGCTTGAATGATAATATTTGATCTGATTATAATTATGTACCTACCTACAGTTGACTTGGCTATATGCCGGTCCTAGCAACTTTGGTAGCTGTGATAATTATACAACAATAGAGTATGTACAAGGAATTATTCAGTTTTACAGCTAATAAAATAACTTTTATAATGAGACACTAAATTTCTGGATACAGTATACAACTACCTGAACGTAATGTGCAGAATATGAGTCAAACTTACAGCTAACGTACTATGTATATAATTTTTATTTTCGTCATATTAAAAGAATATTACCAAGTTTGTTAAACTTCTCACAATATTCACAAAACAAAATAAATAAAAATTAATTAAAATAAAAATTTTAATTAATTTCGAAATAATAAAATAAATTTAATAAATTGAGATTTGTTTTTTCTTAGAAGCATTTATATTTGTTTCGAAATCACCAAAATAAGAAGTCGATGGAGAAATGTATAGGTACCTTAGGGTAATAGTTTCTATTAGTTGGCCTCATAATAGAAACATTCCCGTTTTTGGTACATGAATAATAATAATTATTCTTACAATATGAGTAAATATTTTTGGACATAAACGAACTTAAATTATAAAATCTTGTATGTAAATATGTTTTAAAACTCTACGTTAAACAATAAAGAAATATAATAAAAAAAAAAGAGAATATTTAAAGCTTTTAACACCAGTAATATATTGGTGTGAAATAACCACTGAGGTTTGCGGCTTATTATAATGCACGTATATTTTCCGGCACGTAGTGTTTCTAGTCCAGCAGTCAGACTACGCGTTTACATTTTCATACATAGAACGTTTCAGTTTGGTGCGGTGAAGATGTGTTCTCTCTTTTCCAAATATTTTCTTTTGTATTTGCATCATAATAGCATTTATCATTGTATTTATATAAAATTTCTTCACCGCGTACGAGTTCAGTTAATTTTTCGAAATCCATTTTAACTTGTACTATTAAACTGTAAATATCAAACCAACGAGTATTTAAAAAAAGAGGTATCACTTTCGTGCAAAAGTCCTAATTGTTTATCACTTTCGTGTTTAATTGTCACAAAGCAATAAAAACACATCCATTAATGACACAATAGTCTCGAAAATTATTTTTTTAAATACTCTGTATCAAAATCAAACAAATACCTAAGTACAACGAGGGGAAAACGACGGACTCCTTATTCATATTATCCGTACTAATAAAATATTGTTTTCGAATATATTGAACGGATACGTGAGGTGTCTGATACGATACGTTCCTGACAGTGTGACTTGTTTATATCTAAAACCATTTAAATTATATTTTTCGGTACCTAAACGCTGCGGGCTGGAAACGCAACGTGAATGATAATATGCTACGAGATTAAAAGAAAAACTAGGACACCATAAATGAAACTTCTAGATTATAGAAATATAAGGCGGCCCATGACTTGGGCAGCATTAAGCAAAGTAAGCTCCGTTTTAAAAAACGAAAATGATTAACAAATCGCAAGAAGACAATATTTAACTAGAGTGTAGATAGACAGATTCTAGGAGGTGCCTTTGGCTTCTTCACGTGATGGAATATGCAGAATCTTCCAGTCCTATCAGCTTCAACTGCGTATTTAGCTAACAGTGGACTTAAGTACTCCTACCAAGGCTTTAACTCTTTTCCGGTCTTTGCTTATTAGTTCTGCCGTAAATTTTGGTGAATGTTCTGTAATTAACCGTTTTGCCTGTCTTTGTTCTTGCGAATTCCTCCACCACCACCAGAGATTTGTGTTTAGCTACCCAATTTCTTGTAGCCGTTCTTGTTACTACCTTTGCAACACCGCAGAAGGATTCTTACCTAATAAATGGCATTGATTAGCCTCTTTGGTCTGGTCACTTTTTGGTTCTCTTTTTGGTTCGTTTTTCATTGCTTTCATGGCCCACGTAACCCAGTACTCAAGCTACCGTCACCTTGCTACATTCTTGTAGTTTATTTAGGGCTTAAAATTGACCTCTATAGAAGTGAGTGCTTTAAGTGCTGTCTGGCTACCTGTGAAGATGACAATTGAGCGGTACATTGTTTTCTATCTTTCTTGTTTGTAAGATCCTTAGATAGACTTACCGGGAAATGTATCCCTTGCTTTGTAGCTACTTATCAGCAGCTACACCCTCCGATATTTTTGAGCCATCCGTGTACCACGTAGCTTCTGCTTGTATGGGTACACCCTCCTTGCAGTCAACAGGATCTAATTCAGTATCGAAAGAGAATGTTTGCGGAAGAACAAGAGACGTCATTGTGGATAATTTATCGTCGAATTTTTCGATTAATTTTAATATTTCCATGATGTTACTGCATGTTTTACCAGAACAATTTAAGCACACTGCAGAGCATTTGAGGCCCACTTTTTGGCAACCACACATACTTTCATAGTTTCGTTTTCCTTGCATTTGCAGAAAATTAATTTATGAAGTTCGGGAGTGTCAAAGTTCTGACAGTTTTGATTGTTATCCAAATTTTCCATGCTTTTTCTAGCCCCTATCTTTAGGATCGCAGTATTTTCTGGTGATAAACTCTAAGACTGTGGGCACGAGATGCATCTTACATAAGCGGAAGCAATGATAAGTTAAATGTATTTTTGGTCACTATCTTGACGAATCGTTTGTATCTAATGCTGTCAGAGAATCATCTTTATTTCCACCATATAAAGGAATGAAAAAACGTTTGTCAATAACAGTAAGCGAAGATGGCTTGACTGTCTTACTAGAAAATAATACTGTTCCACTAGTTAACTCAAAATGTTTCTGTAAAATTTTGATAAATATAAGTTTGCCAATCTTGTAAGCTGCCTATACTCTTTGCATTCTGTAAAAGCATGGAGATACAACAAATTCTCTGCCTTTATGTTGCCGTATATATAACTTAAAGGACAGTATAATTGATGCAACTTACACCTGTTTGAAGATTTAAAAAAATTGTATACTTTGGACAAACAACATTAGACTGCTTCCTGCCTAATGTCGTAAGCAAGACAAGAATATCAATGCCCTGTGCTACGAGAGTCACAGAATCATAGAATTTTATTGCAGCAAGCACAGAGTGGATGATGGCTGTATCTGCATCAGATTTAGCCTGATCGCCGCCAAAAACCACTACTGGTCGAGCAGTTTTCAGAAGGTCTATTTTTGTTTTTTTTTTCGGTTATAGAAAATTAAGTCTAATGGTTAGTTTTTATAGTATTCTTACTAGTAATCAAGAACCCGGGCCACTTCAGAGCACTTTAAAACCTAAAATAATTAATGAAATAGTAAAAACTATTATTTAAAAAACCCTCTATATTCTACAATATTGTTCTGCTGTCATTTTATTGTCAAACCACTAAAAAAAGTTATAAGGTCCAAAATAAAAAATGTGTTCCCTATACAGAGTGATTGATTAGTGTGAGGAAGCTCAGTAGATCTGTTATAGTAAAAATTACTAAAAAAAGTTATGTCCAAAAATTGTAGGCAGCTTTAAACTCCACATTTTAAAATTAGTTACAATCTTACAGGGTGTTCCATAAGATGGTGGCATACCAAACTTATGTTTTTTTAAATAGAACACACTGTATTTTATTTTAAATTTAAAATCGGCTTTACTTCCACATCACAACAATGTAAAGTTTTATTATGTTATACCGTGTATCTAAAAAGTTATAACCAATATTACCTGAAAATCGTATCAAGTTTAACTCCCTGTGCAATTAAAAAGGAGTATAGGAACATTGATCTATTGCAACCATAGTTTTTAGATAATTGTTAAAAATTATAAAACATATTCGTTTCCATAATATTCGTTAAATCAAATACAGGGTAAGTCAAAATGCAAATACATTATTTTCTTGGTAATTTTAAATAGAACGCCCTGAATTTTATATTACTATCAAAATGTAATAATATCCTACTTCAAATTTTATAAAGCATTCCCTATACCTAAAGTTATCAGTTTCCTAGATATTATTGTTTTTTCATCAAAGTATTAACTTGGTAGATATTTTAACGTTTACCAACTCACAATATAATTATTGTGAGTTGGTTATGATTGATTTGTCAAAAACTGATAGTTTGACATTATTGTTTAATAATTTAGTTACGAAATAACGACACAGAAAAGAAAACAATTTATTTAAAATAAAATTTATAAAAAATAACCGACGGAAGATAAAAAAAATATATATAACAACACATAGAAAAATTAAAAACAACAGTAAGTTTAACTTATCTTACTTAAGTAAGGTGTTCAAAATGACCTCCCAAAACATCTATGCATGCTTGAAAACCGTCATTGAAAGAGTTGGTTACATTACTAAGCATTTGTAAAGAAATATTTTGAAATGCAATTCGGATTCTATTTTTCATATCATCCCTTGTTGTTGGGGGTATTTTATATACTTCGTTCTTAACGTCACCCCAAAAAAAGAGTCCATTTTATTGAATTCTGGTGACCTTGGGGGCCACCTTACCGGTCCATCCCTTCCGATCCATCTTCCCCAAACTGATTATTAAGTTCACCACGTACTAATTCGTTGTGGTGCGCAGGAGCGCCGTCATGTAGAAACCACATTTTTTCACGTATATTAAGTGGAACCTCTTCTAATAATATCGGTAACTGATTTACGATAAAATCTAAATAAATCTCACCATTTAAATTATCTTCAAAAAAATATGGTCCTACTACATGGTTACCGACGATACCTCCCCACACATTTAGAGACCATCTTGTTTGACTATGTTTTACTATGTGGTATGGATTACTTGTTGAGTAGTAGTGAAAGTTATGCCTATTAAAAGAACCGTTTCGATGGAATGTAGCTTCATCACCAAATAGGACATAATCAAAAAAAATCTCTCTGCTCATGAATTTTTTCTAAGGCCCATTCACAAAATACTATTCGTTTCTGAAAATCATCATTAATTAATTCTTGGTGCTTTTGAACATGATAAGGGTGCATCTCTTTTTTAGATAGAATGTTTTGAACAGAGTAGTAACTAAGTTCTTGTTCATTGGAAATAGTCCTTATGCTTGTGTGTGGGTTTTCTGTAACCGCCATCAACACACTCATTTCGTTTTCCTCTGTCACACTAGTTTTTTTTCGTTCATGTTTTTCATAATTCACTGAACCAGTGCGGTTAAATCGATCTTTCAATTTTTCAAATGTATCTTGTCTAGGTTGTCGCCTATCTGGAAACCGTTCTTGATAAATTCTAGCTGATAGTAATGAATTTTTATTGCATTCCCCCAATATCCAGATCATATCTACTATTTCATCAGTAGTAAAATTCATTATTGCTAATTTAAATTGAATCAATTACTGAATTACTAAATAATAATTGTTGCTAATTTGCGGTGTACCCCAATACTGAATTAATAAATATTAATGTCAAACTGTCAGTTTCTGACAAATCAATCATGGCCAACTCACAATAATTATTGGTAAACGTTAAAATATCTACCAAATTAATACTTTGATGGAAAAATAGAAATATCTTTAAAACTAATAACTTTAGGTATAGGGAGTACTTTATAAAATATGAAGTACGATATTAGTTCTTTTCGATCGTGATATAAAATACAGGGTGTTCTATTTAAAATTACCAAGAAAATAATGTACTTGCATTTTGACTTACCCTGTATTTGATTTAACGAATATTATGAAAATGAATATGTTTTATAGTTTTTAACAATTATTAAAAAACTATGGTTGCAATAGATCAATGTTCCTGCAATCCTTTTTAATTATACAGGGAGTTAAACTTGATACGATTTTCAGGTAATATTGGTTATAACTTTTTAAATACCCGGTATAACACAATAAAACTTTACATTGTTGTAATGTGGAAGTGAAGCAGATTTCAAATTTAAAATAAAATACAGGGTGTTTTATTTAAAAAAAAAACATAAGTTTGGTCTGCCACCATCTTATGGAACACCCTGTAGGATTGTAACTAATTTTAAAATATGGAGTTTAAATCTGCCTACAATTTTTGTTAATAACTTTTTTTTTTGTAATTTTTACTATAACAGATCTACTGAGCTTCCTCACACTAATCAATCACCCTGTATAGTCTTCAAAAAACCAATAAAACATGACTTAAATTTCGATATAAAAAAAAATTATTTTAAAAATATATGTCCAAAAATATTAATCTAATATTTGGTTTAGTTTTCATCAAGATGGCTCAAAATTTATACAGTATCATTAAATAATAACATTTATATTTTTCACACATCTGACACCACACCGCACTCTTTTAGGTAAACATATCCAGAAAATACTTGCATGTGCCAATGTAGACAATAGATTGTAAGCTTCTTTATAAGTTAAGCTTTTTTTAAAACTTTTATTAGAAATTAAAAGTTAATATTTATTGCAGTGCATTATAAGAAAGATATACAGAGTCATTATTTGGGAGTTCTAATTAGACGATTTAGAAAAACTTAATTTATATCTGAAAATTTAGAATTATACGGTTTTTGGATATGCCCAATTATTAAAAACTATTTAGAGCATCCTACCGCTTTCGGTTATACTGGAAGTTGACTTCCTTATTTTAAATAAGGGTGTTTCAAAAAAAAGGTAACACAGTCTCAAGGATAGGTAAATAAATTAATACATCCCATGAATTTGTTTTTATATCTGACTCTCATAAAGGCTAGTTACAAGGTTCGTACCAAGTATTAGTCAACATAACTTTTTTAGATGTAAAATTATTAATCAAAATTGCAAGGAAGTTTTTGATTATTTAGGCAACATGAAAGATGGTGGATGGTCAACACATAATAATCCAGATGAAGATCGAATAGTAAACGAGATTGTAATGAAAAAAACAAATAAATTAATCCCAGAAAATATTTCAGACCATATGGTTAAAAAAGAAGATCAAAACATAGACGAAGCCTATACTTCTGCCAATCTATCGATTTTCTTCTTCTTCATGTGCCTTGTCCGTTCCGAATGTTGGCAATCAACATGGCTATTCTGACTTTGTTTACGGCAAATCTGAATAGTTCAGCAGATGACAATCCGAACCATTGCCGCAAGTTTTGGAGCCACGAGTGTCTTCTCCTCCCTGGATTCCTTCTGCTGTCTATTTTCCCTTGAACGATCAGCTGTAGTACTCTATATTTATTATGTCTCATAACGTGACCCAAGTATTCCAACTTTCTTTTCTTTATACTTATTCCTACCTCTCTCTCTCTCTCTCTCTCTCTCTCTCTCTCTCTCTCTCTCTCTCTCTCTCTCTTTACCTATCCGGCGTAGTACCTCTTCGTTGGTCACGTGCTCAGTCCAAGATATACGTAATATACGTCGGTAAGCCCACATCTCGAAGGCCTCTACTTTTTTTATCAATGTTGCGGTCATTGTCCACGCCTCCATTCCATATAACAAAACCGGGAATACATAATTTCAGAAGTCGAATTTTGAGAGGTAGGGTGAGGCTTTTAGAGGTAAAAATTTGCTTCATGCTAGTGAACGATGCTCTTGCCTTTTCTACTCTTATACGTATTTCCTTCGCTTGATCCCAATTTGAGCTAACTGTTGTTTCCAAGTAGATGTACGAATCCACGTGTTCAATTCTTTCATTGTCTAATATCAGTTGCTGTGGTGGTTGTTGGCATTTGCTTACTAACATCCATTTGGTTTTTGTGATATTTAGTCTGAGTCCGTATTGTGCACTTGTTTTTTGTATCTTACTCATTAGGCAACTCAGTTCCTCCATGCTACTTGCTAGAATCACAGTGTCATCAGCATACCTTATGTTATTAATAATTTAGCTTTAGCTCCATTTAGCTTTATGCCTTCTGTGCTTTCCTTCAGCGCTGTCTTAAATACTTCTTCTGAGTATATATTAAAGAGAATTGGAGATAAGATACAGCCCCGTCGTACCCCTTTCTTGATCTCAATTTTATTGGTCAATGTAGATCCTACTTTCACTTTAGCTGTTTGGCCCCAATGTTTTTGGCAAATCTATCGATTTAGAAAATTGTTATTCAACCAATTACGATACCTTCTAGGGCGGTTTTCCTGGGTCTGGTTCTTGGAATAGTGAACAAACACTTAAAAGTGACAATGATCTCGGAATTTGCTGTTCTAGTAAGTCGCAATTGATGTTGCAAGGTTCCAGAATATTCGGTGCTGATAGGCGGTAACTTCTTATTAAATTCATGTGATTAAATATACTGGATTCTAGGGGTCATTTTACTATGACTACTTTATCCTCTGTTTTATAAGGAATGAAAAAAACCTTTGCATTAGCCTCTTCTGGAGTTTCGTTGCTAGAATTTGTTTCCCTATTACTTCTTTTATACCTGTAAGGGTATATTGTAATAAAGATGACAGGAGTCACCCAAAAATGGTTATGGCTATTATGGTTCCATGATTTTAGGTAAATTGTTAACTGCCAGTGATAAATCGATTGCTTTCGCTTCCAGAACGTTGAATAAAACAGAAACCAACTACTCAAGAATAGAAAAGGAATTGTTGGCAATAGTGTGGGCAACTAAGTATTTCTGATCCAACTTATTTGGAAGGAAATTCAAAATACTATCAGATTTAAAATACTTTCAGATCACCGCCCCTTGCAATACCTATTTTCTTTAAAGAAACCAAACTCCAAATTAGTACGTTGGAGACTAAAATTAGAATATTTCGACTTGAAGGTAACTTACAAAAAAGGCTAGGTTAGTTACAAGAGTGCACTTATTTCTACCGTTCTGGTCGTTCTTCATTTGTGCCTACGATTGCCTAACATTCGCTTTTCTGTGCTGTGCTGTACCGGTTTATTTCCCTATGTCATAGTCCCATATTAAATTTGGACGTCTTCTTGGTATCTTGACGCCACTTGAATACCACAATGTAACTGTAGTGGACCATATATTGTCAGTTTTTCTCGCTACATGTACTACCCACTGCCATTTTAAAAATTGAATTCTGTGGATTCCATTAGTGACCTTGGTTTTCTGTCTGATCCACTCTATTCTTTTTCGATCTCTCTTTGTTATACATAGCACGCCTCGCTCCATTGACCTTTGAATGATTTTGAGTTTCGCTATTATCTCTTTATTTAGTGTTCAAGTTTCGCAACCGTATGTCATGATTGGTAGTAAACACCAATCAAACGCTTTTTTCTTCATATGAAGTGGCATCCTGGATTTATATATAATTGCATTTTTACCAAAAGATACCCAAACTAGTTGCATGCTTCTGTTGATTTCTAGGAGTAAGGAGCCCGATTTATGTAATAATTGTCCCAGGTATACATATATACTCCTCTACTGTCACAAGTATTATTGTATCTTGAACATCCACTAACTCGATGTACATGGTTTTTGTCAAGTTTCTTTTTAAGCCAACTTCATTGCTAGCTGTATTTAGGTCTCGTATAAGTTCTTCTTCTCGGAATACTTGGGGCACATTGTGAGAGGTGAAAAGTACGAACTTTTAAGAAACATCGTGCAGGGCAAAATTAAGGGCAAAAGAAGTGTGGGATGAAGAAAAATATCGTGGCTTCGTAATCTACGTGAATGGTTCGGGTGTAGTTCGATTGAACTTTTTAGGCGCGCTGCTAACAAAGTCGCAGTGGCCATGATGATTTACAATCTCCGCTAGGAGTGGCACGAGAAGAAGAAGAAGAATAAGTTCTTGTAGTTGTGCAGGATTATTAGCAATCAGAACGATATCTTCGGCAAATCTTAGATGGGTGAAATATTCTCCATCAATGGATAGGCCTTTGTTTTCCAGTTCATTTTGCTCAATATATTTTCTAGAGTAGCAGTAAAGAGCTTTGGTGATATTGCGTCTCCTTTTCGGACGCCTCTGTTAGTGCAAAATTCTGGAGTGTTTTTACCTAAGCTTTTGCTTGTCTGTATATATTCACTAAAGTCTCTATTTACGGTTTGTCAATGCCTTGATTAGTCAACGCTTTTATTACTGCCTTGGGATGTATAAATTCGAAAGCCTTCTCAAAATCTATTAAGGTTAATGCAAGCCATATTTTATATTTTAGCCCTACTAATTAGTGGATTACTAATTGAACCCTATGGATATGATCCACGGTACTGAATCCACTTCTGAAGCTAGTTTGCTCTCTTAACTATGCAGCGTCTAATGTATTTGTTAATCTTTTGTTGTTGATCTTTGTGAATATCTTGTATATGATTGGTAGTAAACTTATAGGCCTATAGTTTTTGATATCTTCTTTGTTACCTTTCTTTTGAATGAGAATTGCTGTATTCCAATTGTCTAATATTCATCTTGATTTTGGGTCTGTTAAAATTTTCCATGTCTTTTGTCAGCATATTCAAGCAGTTCCACTGTTATGCCACCTATTTCAGCTACTTTACCGCTTTTCATTTTTGTAATCGTTGATTCTACTTCTTCCGGCAGGTCTTCCTGGTACATCGTTACTGATTGCTTCTTATGTGTTTTAACATCTTTGTATAGTTCGCTGTAAAATTTAGTCACGAGTTGTATTATTTTATTTTTGTCTGTAATTCTGGTGTTTTCGTTTGTTAGATCAATGATTTGCTTCTTGCCAATAATAAATGCTTTTCTTGTTTCGATTTTTCCTCAGATTTGCTACCAATCTTTCATTGAATATTCTTATGTTTTCCCTAATACTTCCCTATTGTATTATTATTACTTTTATTTATCTTTTTGGTTTTTGTATTATTTTGGATTTATTAGACAGTTCACTATGTTCATTTTGTTGTTGCAGGCCTCCGATTTGTTTGGCATCATTAAGAATGATTTCAGTTAATTGACAGCTATCGATCTTTCATCAATTGTCCTTTGGTAGTGGTCTGAGTTTTCTTATAGATTGTTAATATTTATACCGGTTATCGTTGGTTTTGTGATTAATTTTATTCTTTCTAGTTTGAGATCTAAAGTTTTTATCTAAATGATCTATGGTCGCTGCCTGTTTGAAATTCATTTTTTACACTGACATATTTTATATTTTATTGTAGCAATCTTTTGGTCAGAATGAAGTCAGGTTCGTTCCTAGTGTTTCCATTTTAATTGCTCTGACCAGGTGTATTTTGTATCATTGTCTTCGTAATTTCAAATAAAATAGTGTGTCTATCGTTCTGGTCGAAGCCTTTTTAATATATATATATATATATATATATATATATTATATATATATATATATATATATATATATATATATATATATATATTACAGGATCCAACTTTTAAACACAATACATTTTGGAGACAGCTATAACCGCATTCCCGTTCTCCTCCGCCAATCCTCCCGGTCCAAGGCATGCTCCTCTTCCAAACCACTCGATTCCATCGCTTTTCTAACTTCTTCACTCCATGAGCGTTGAGGTCTACCTCTTTTTCTTCTTCCAGGGGACTTACATCTGTGAAGTTTTTGAGGCCAACGTTCGTCAGGCATTCTCAATAGGTGTCCAAACCATTTTCAACCTCTTCTTTCTATTCTGTCAATTACCGTTTCTGTAGCATTCATATTATTTCTTATAGATTCATTGCTCTTCCTCTCCAGCCTTGATGTTCTAGCACTTCTTCTCAAATAATTCATTACAACTGCCAACAATTTTCTCTTTAGGTCTGCATTAATTGTCAATAATTCAAAGAAATAAAAAAGTACTCATTATACCATGGTTTGCTCTATTCTTTTTTCGTTCCTTTTGGAAATGTTGCGATCCCACCATAAGGAGTTCAGGCATCCTACAATTTTACGTCCCTGATTAATTCGGTGTTTAATTTCGGTTTCTCCCAAGCCATTCTGATCAACGAATGCACTTAAATATTTAATTTTTTTCACTTGTTTAATTTCCACGTCCTTGTCTATCATTACTTCAAACCTTGCATCTGAATTGGTAACTAAATATTTGTTCTCTTCATGCTGACTCGTAACCCCCATTTTACATATTCTCGGTATAGATGCTTTATCATAAATTCTAGATCATAAGAATCTTAAGCTAGAGCGACTTGGACATCCACAAAGTTCAGAGAGAACAGTGCGTCATTTCCTTTGGGGATTCCCATTCCCTGGCAGTAAATTGTCCAATTTTGTAGGGCCTCAATATATAGCCTCAACAGTAAGGGTAACATAGTAAATCCTTGTCTTAGTCCTTTAGTTACTTTTGTTGGCTCTGATAGTCTATTTTCGATTTTTAGGTAAGTGGTATTATCCCTGTATACTTCTGTGAAGGTAATTCCTAAAAGGTAATGACTAATGCCGAGTTGTTGTAAAGCTTGCCACAATTTAAGTCTTGGAACTGTATCATACACCTTTTCTATGTTGATAAAGGCTAGATGTACTTCGATACCAACCGCTTTTTTTTCTATTAATTATTGGAGAATAAACAAGTTATCAGTGCAAGATCTACAAACAATCTCCCGAAAGTAGGTAGGACACTTAATCCTCTGCAGCAGTTAGGATCTTTTCTATTGCCCTTTTTAAAGATGGACACTTGGTAAGCGGTTTTCCATTCACATGGTACTTTAATTTGTTGGCAAAATTGATTCATTAGAAAAGTTATTTGTTCTATTAGAACGGGACCTCCTGCTTTAAGTAACTCTACAGCTATATTGCCAGGTCCTGGAGATCGCCCGTTTTTCCTTTTAATTAACGCAGTACGGACCTCGTTGTTAGTAGTATTATTGTTGCTATTTGTTCGTCTCTCCATACTGTATTCGTCTCTCCATACTGTATTCCTCTCCCATATATTCCAATCTGGATTCTTGGAGTAAATTTCTATAGTGATTTTCCCACTTTTCTATAGGAATTAAATTGCTTAAGAAGTTATGGGTTAAGCTTTTCTTTAGATTAGTGATAGTTCTTCATGCTTCCGTTGTCTGAGAACCACCAATTAAATTTTCAACTTGAAGACATTTGTGTTCCCAGAAATTGTTTTTTGCTTCTTTTATTTGATTGCGTACTTCTCCGTTTTTCTTTTAATATGTTGCTCTTTTGGTAGATATTTTATTTGTTAGCCATTTCTTATATATTTTGTTTTTCTTGTATTATTTCTTTTACGTTTTCTGTCATCCATGGTGGTTCGTGGTGTTATTTGTCGTTGTTCTTATTGTATTCTTGTTCTATGTCCATATTTCTTTACATCTCATATTTTTAAATTGTATAAAGCAATAATTAATTTTTTAATAAAATCTTTGTAGTTAATATACCTGACTTTTCGTTAATCGTGTTATTCTTTCCCTATAATGGCTTTTGTAATCTTTTCGAATCTATTATTAATAACTTTGGAGTATTTTGTATAGATTGCATATTTATTTATTTCGCTTTTAATATTTTTGCATATTTTATACTTTTTTTTAGTCCAGGATATATTTCAGTAAATAAAACAAGTCTGCATTCTAAATAAGAATAATCAATTATACAATCCCTGTGTATAACATAATCCGTAGCATGTTTTTGCTAATAAATTATATTTTGGAAGAAAATAGGTACAGAAAATATATAAAGTTCTACAGTGATATTATTTATTTTGATATTAAATTAATAAGATAACGTAAATACTGCTTTAACTTTATATTTTGTTGCGCTAACTTGGCCTTTTAGGAACAAAAAACTTTACTTAATCTACTTAGTTATTTTTGTTACACAATAAATGCATCCTTATTTATAAGCTTAATTAGATTATTTTTTCTCCATCACGAACATTATTAATAAGAAACGTAGCTATTATGGCCTTTCCAGGCATTCAGCAACTCTCGAGGCCATCGAATGATCGACTTTCCTGGGGACCATCAGAACCATGACAGTCCACCATTTTTCACCGACGACACCCTCGAGGAAGTTGAAGAGGACGCACCCAGCGATGAAAATGACGAGGATCATATAGTAGTTCTAGGAAAAGGCAAGAAAGAAAATCTTGAATTCGATTGGACTACTGGACCTTGGTCAAGGTGTACCGAAACTTGCGGAGGAAGTGGAATTCAACAAAGAAAAGTCAGCTGTATTGTAAGGTGAGCATCTTATTTTAACTTTGTAATAATTTCCATACCATTATCTAAATGTCTATACTATTTGGTCATCATAAAAAATGATGAGTTATTGAAATTTGTGGAAAACTGGTTTAGTATCACCATTTAATCTTCGCTTATCCACTGCTGGACATAGATCTCCCTCATAATTTTCCATGTATTCCGATCTTGTGCCTCTTGCATCCAATTCCTATGACAACGTTTAAATCGTCAGTCCAACGTGTTGGTGGACGACCTCTGCTTCGGTAGGCATCATCTCTTGGTCTCCATTCCAGTATCCGCTTTGTCCATCTGTTATCTGTCATTCGAGCCACGTGACCTGCCCAGTTCCATTTCAGTGTTGCTACTCTCTCTACTGCATCAGCCACCCCTGTTCTTTGTCGTAGCTGGCGATTTGGGATCTTGTCTCGTAGTGAAATGCCCAAGATAGCACGCTCCATCGCCCTTTGACACACACAGATCTTTTGAACAGTTCTCCTTGTCATGGTCAATGTTTCCGCACCGTAAGACAACACTGGCAAAACACACTGATTAAAGGTTTTTCTTTTAAGACATATTGGTATATCAGACGATTTGAAAGGCTGCCCAAGTCAGTCTTATATGACGGAGAAGCTCAACGGTTTGGTTATCTTTTCTTATGCGGATCTCATGACCTAGGTATTTATAGGCCATTACCTGGTCTATGGATCTTGTTCCTACGCATATATCTTCGCTGGCTACAAGATTTGTCATCATCTGGGTTTTAGATATATTTATTTTCAATCCCCCTTCTAGCGAGGAAAGGTAGAGCTGATTTAAAAGTTCTTTGGCCTCATCTATCCTATCAGCTATTAGTACAGTATCATCTGCAAATCTTAGATGGCTAAGCTTTTCTCCGTTTATGTTTATGCCTTTGTCGGTCAATTTTGCGTAGTGTTCAGTTTTGGCGATATGGTGTCCCCCTGGCGTACTTCACGTTGTATCGGGAATTTCTGGGTTTGACGATCACCCACTCTAACACTGGCTGTTGCATTTTGGTATATGTGTTTAATTATATTTATATACCGATAGTCAATCCGGCATTCTGTCAAGGCTTCCAATATTTTTTGTTGATTTACGATGTCGAATGCCTTTTCATAGTCGACAAATATTAAAGCTAGTGGTTTATTATATTCAGTGCATTTTTCTATAAGATTTTTTATTACCAGTAGGTGATCGTTTGTTCAATAGCCTTTTCTAAAACCCGCCTGTTCTATGGGCTGATAAAATTCCAATTCATTTTCTAGTCGTTTCGTAATTATTTTTGTAAATAGTTTATAAATATGTGAAAGTAGACTTATGGGCCTGTTATTCCTGAGGTCGGTAGCATCCCCTTTTTTATGAAGTATGATAATTTCTGCGTTATACCACTGGGTTGGTGTTATTGCTTCCTGCAAACATCTAGTGAATAGTTTGGCAAGGACCTGCCATAATCTTTTTCCAGCCACTTTCAAGGCATCTGCCAGTATTTCATCGCCTCCGGGTGACTTATTATTTTTCATTTCTTGACTGAGCTTCGAACTTTATTGGGTGTTACGTCCGGTAAAATATCTTTCAATATTTGAGTAATATTATTGTTCATTTCATTGTTGCTGATATTCTCTAAGTCGTGTGTATCCAAACTAGTCTTAATATTTTCTTCGTAAAGTGTTATATCTTGTGGGAACATCCACCTTCCACTTTTTTTTTGAGGACCAGTTTTGTTCTTTCAACTTCAGTGTTAAAAGTGGTTTTTGCTCTAATTAGTCTATGGTCACTCCCTTGCTGAAAATTTATTTCAATACTGTTACATCCTGAACAATATCTTTCCGATTTGATAATATGAAATCAATCTCATTTTTTGTTCTTTAGTTCGGACTCTTCCATGTCCACTTACGTTGGGGTTTCTGAAGAATGAGTTCATCACAAAGAGATTTTCCTGATGTAAGAAGTCAAGAATTCTGTTACCTCTCTCATTTCTCTCACCAAATCCAAAGTTTCCCATAGCAGATTCTGCATCATCTTGTTTGAATCCCAATTTGGCGTTAAAATCTCCAATTATCAATGTGTAATGTGTTTTTGAAGTTTGTATAACTACTCTGATATATTCATAAAATTAATCAACTTCCTCATCCGGGTGGCTCGTAGTTGGTGCGTAAGCCTGTATAATTTTAAGTTTGTATCTTGGGTTTAATTTAAAAATAAGATAAATGACTCTGTTACATATATTTTTTATTGTGATTATGTTTGGTACCCATTTTTTATGAATTAAAAAAACCACCCCTCCAACAGATGAATCTTCGTTTCCTCTGAAACGGAACCTATTTCCAGACTTAAGTATTATTTGATCTTCTTTTCGACGCCTAACTTCACTTATACCGATTATATCCCATTTTATGTGATGAAGTTCAATCTCCAGTTCTATTAATGATGCTTCTGTTAATAAAGTTTGTACATTGTAGGCACATGTATACATTTGTCGTTTGTTTTGGTGGCCTGATCTCTTCCGGTAATTCTTAGCACCCTCTGCTCCAACACTGTTCTGACCGCCACCTTGGTTAGGGAAATTGAAACCGCCGGGGACTGAGATACGTACACTTGATGTATATATTATGAGGGGAAATTTAGCCTTAAAACGCCGCACTGGCCAAGCGTGTTGGCGAGTTTTAGAGTTGTAGTAGAAGGAAATATAGTGACCCATCTGCCTTCGGAAACCTAATCGCCATTCGGGGTCGGAAGAAACAAGAGTTAGCCAAGAGAGGCTGATAGGAAAGAATAAAGATATTTCACTCAAGACAAGTTGAAAAAGAGTAAAATGTGAAGACCCTTATGATCCGCCAGGTGCGTTTCATAAGCGTATGAGTATTAATTCACTTTGTGTTCCCACTCATACCTCGGGGTGTTGACTACAGACTGTATGGCTCGTTCAGCATGCCATAGCGTGAAGAATAGGGTGCACGCCATTTTTACAAAGTTGACACCCCACTCCATGGCCTGACATATTTTATTTGGTTTAGTATATTATAGAGGAAATTGGCAGACCACAAATATTTTTGTTAATAATAATGCAAAAAGGTTAAAGAGAACCAAAAAGTAAAAATTTTCAGGATACAAATCAAATAAACTAAAATTTTTAGAATCTGAGATAATAGGAGAATCGTAATGATGCTGATTATATTTAGGAAAGTAATATACCCAGGAATCAATCTGTCGAACGTTACCTCTGAACTGTCGGTGAAAAATTAATATTTGGCATAAATATATATATATATATATATATATATATATATATATATATATATATATATATATATATATATATATATATATATATATATATATATATATATATATATATAACCAAAAGGATGATAACGGGTACGAGTACTATGTAGTAAAAAGGAGATAATACTGGGAAGTACCCTTTTTTTGGGTACTTCCCAGTATTATCTCCTTTTTACTATATATATATATATATATATATATATATATATATATATATATATATATATATAATATATATATATATATATATATAATATATATATATATATATATATATATATATATATAAATTATAATATAATTGCTAAGGAAAACTTCTATTCTTTTTCTATCTCTCCTTGTTATACCTAGCGCGCATCGCTCCACCCACCTTTGAATGACTTTTGGTTTCGATCTTATCTCTTTCTTTGATCTCCAAATTTCGCAGTCGTATGTCATGATTGATAGTACACTGATCTAATGCTATTTAGGTAGATTGACATATTCCATTTGAATATAACTGCATTTCTACCACAAGATGTTTCAAGATAGTTTCATTCTTGTGTTGATTTCTGGAAGTAAGGAGCTAGATTTATGTATTAATTGTCCCAGGTATACATCATCATTGAACCCGGATCTATCCACTGCTGGATATAGGTCTCCCTCAGTCTTTTCCATGTATTTCTGTTTTGTGCTGTTTGCATCCAATTTTTGTCGATCCGTTTTATGTCATCAGACCATCTTGTTGGTGGTGGCAGGTATACATACCTGTCTACTATCTCAAGTGCAGTATTGTTAATTATGAGATTTTGGAAATCCACTAGCTCGTTGTACATGGTTTTTGTTTTGTAAAGTTCATTTTTAGACCAACATCATTACTAGCTTATATATACATATACTTTATATACATATTTAGCTTGCGTATAAGTTCTTGTAGGTCTACAGGATTATTAGCAATCAGAACCATGTCGTTTGCATTGCTTGGCTAAGGTTTTCTCCATCAGTGGATATTCCTTGGTCATGTAATCTTTCATCAATTGTCCTTTGGTAGCGAGCTGAGTTTCCTTTAAGATTGTTAATATTTATACCGGTTACTCTTAGGTTATATATATATATATATATATATATATATATATATATATATATATATATATATATATATATATAAACTGAAATTTCAGGCTATTACTAGTCGAACAACCATACTAACGATTGTTCCTTTGTTAGGTTATACAACGCTACTCAACCCGTTGACGATATACTCTGTGACGATGCAGGATTAGAAATGCCACCGTCGAAAAGAAAATGTGGATTCGACCAATGTCCTGAATGGACCGTTCATGATTGGAGTACCTGCGAAAAGTCCAAATGTTTTGACTGGCACAAAGGTATGAATATAAATCCTACTATAAATCTAAATCGTTATCATTTCGTTTTCGTATAAAAATGGATCCATCATATATTTTAAAGATGGGCGCCACTGATATTTATATTAGAAATTATAACACAATAATTTAATATTAATTAATATCTCAGTGTTTCGTTTTAAGGTTTTATGTTTATATTTCAATTAAAAAGTTAAGAAATTAGAGAAATAAGAAATAAAACAAAATATACATAAAACCAATTATAATTCATGAATACAAATTCTACTCTATTGATAATAATTCCATTACCGTGAGATATCTGGCAGCGGGGACGATCTGTTTTGGAGATGGTGTCAGAGAGGGCAAGAATTTATATATGTATGTTGTATTTTTGGAGTAGGTGTTTGATGAATGGGCGTTTTCTCGCGATACCCTGGCAGTTGATAGATCCTATTGAACTGTCCATTTACTCAGGTAAAAAGGTGATACAAGAGTACTTTTGTGGTAAAACATCAGGCAGGATAGGAAACTTGTGACGCCAAGGATTAGTGGACGTCTGTCTAGTAGGAGGTTGATAAGGAGAAGGAAGGTGAATTCCATGACGGCCTTTATGTCGAGTGAGAGCTCGTATGGAGGAATCTGATTGAGTGTTTCCTTCCTGCGGGGCCGCTTGGCTGTGTAAGCCACCGCAGTTAGGGCACTTTGAGGTTTGTGGAGTGGGACAGGTGGATTTATGTTATTAGCCACAGGTTAGACATTTGTATTGTTTCTGCTGACACTCCGTTTGACAACACTTACCGCAGTATTTAGGTATAGGAGGGACTGGGTTGGAGTTTGGGGGAACTCTACGTGCCAATGGAGTCCGTCTAGGAAAACTCCGAGTGTAAGCATCTCTAAGTACTTGATTTTGCTCGTTGTGATGACTTTCACAAGGCAGGTAAGTGTGTTTGATCGAGATATTATTCTCCATAGTCGAACTAGAGGGATGTTCATCTCGTTAAAAGTAGTGGTAAGGTCGGCATAAGTATAGTTTTGGGCTACACCTTTGAACACATCCTCCCACATCATGTAGGTGGGAGTGGATTTGCTCCTTTTCTTGGCTTTGTTCAGCTATTCATAGGAGTTCTCAACGTGAAAAATCAATATTTTCTGCCTTTTAAGAAGCAACAATAAAATGGCTTCAACACGGACGCGATAGCGACATCTAAGTACAAAAACCGTAAAATAGTTTCAAAGCACAATTCAGATTTCTGCTTATAATCTGAGCCTTCTAAAAATTGCAAGGCAAACAGACGTTGATAAAAGATGTTAAAAGGGACATGGGGAATCTAAAATTTGCATTCCACGACATGTCTTTTACAACTAAGCAGAAATCCTTAGCGGATATATTGATTTTTCACGTTGAGAACTCCTATGAATAGCTGTTCTGATGAGACCTATTAGGTCGAAATACGTATGAACAGATACATAGGATTTGTTTGCGTGAAATCAAATATTTGCTGTCTTTTTTCATTTTATTTCGGATTTACCTGTGTGAGTACTAGAAGCACAATTCGCTAAGGATTTCTGCTTAGTTGTAAAAGACATGTCGTGGAATGCAAATTTTAGATTCCCCATGTCCCTTTTAACATCTTTTATCAACGTCTGTTTGCCTTGCAATTTTTGGAAGGCTCAGATTATAAGCAGAAATCTGAAATGTGTTTCGAAACTATTTTACAATTTCATAATATTATTGTTTTCTGCTAGTCGAAATAGACAAAAAACTTTGCTGAAAAACTTTCTGTAGCATATAAGCTCTTATATAAGAGAGGCTATGTCTCAGCAATGTTGTGTATAAACTTGGACACAATGCTTTTAGGGTAATAACGTTAATAATATTATACATATATTTTTTAGCACTTCAAAGGCGAGTTGTACGATGTGAAATAGCTGCTAACTTAACACTAGATCCAGCTAAATGCGAGGCAGATAAAAAACCTGTTGACAAACAGGAGTGCATTAACCACAGATGCGTAGGAAAATGGAAAGTTGGTCGTTGGTCAGAGGTAAGAAAATTGTAAAAAAAATTCAGTTAGAAATATTCAGTAGATTTAATTAAAATTATGTAGATATTTAACTTAACTTAATGGAAATAAAAGTTTAAATAACTATATATTGAAGTAAAAAATGTACTTATGAACGAATTGTTTTTCACATAGTGAAAGGTAAAGATGTTAAGGTAAATTTAAATTTATATAGGATTTAAAAACAATAGAACAATATCTATGCATAATATACAAGGTAAATATTTTTGTTCTTGTTCTACACCCAACAGTCTAATGCTTATCGTTAGATTTGAAGCTAACTCTTATTTTAGAAGGAACGAAACCTTCTTCCAGTCAATAAGAGACTTTTTTTAAGGCCTTTTCTCTATTCGGATTGCCGAATATAGGCCTCTCCTAATTCTGGCCATTCGTCTCTATTCTTAGTAAGACGTTTCCACATTGGCCCTGCAGTTCTTTTAACATCGTCGCTCCATCGAATTTGTGGTCTTCCTCGTGGTCTTTTGGCTTTATATGGCAGCAAATTCCCGATTTCTTTATTCCATCGGCCGTCCGTAAGACGTTCGTTATGTCCAGCCCATTTCGATTTCAGTTTAGCTGATCTTTTCCAAGTTTATTTAAGTGAATGTTCAGGTTTGAGCTCCATATGTAAGTAGAGGTAGGATACAGGAATTAAACACTTCATAGTCTTTGAGGTATATTTTTATTTTTAAGTACGTATGAGAGTCTTCCAAATGTTGCCCATTCCATTTTTACAAATCTGCTTATTCCGGTAGTTTGATTTTCTTTTCTTACCTTGACATTTTGACCAGATATGTATATTCATCTACTTGTTCTATCTCTGTACCTTCGATATTTATCATAGGTTTGTCATCTTTGTTTGACATTAGTTTAGTTTTGCTGAAATTCATTTTCAGTCCTTTTTTAGGGATTCTGGGTATAGCTCCTCATCATCGTATTCAGCGCATTCCACGTGTCAGCTATTAGTACTACATCATCTGCGTATCTAAGATGGTTCAAGTATCTTCCGTTTATAGGGATTCCCCTATTTTCCCATTCTATTGACTTAAAGATATCTTCTAGGGCAGCTGTAAATAATTTTGGAGATATTGCGTCTCCTTGTCTTACTCCTTGGTTGATTTTTACTGGTCTTTTTTCGATTCCCTTACCCAGCGTCACTATCATTTTAGCTTGTTCGTAAATATTATGTGTTAATATTCTCTACCTGTAGTTGATGCGGTTGTTGACTAATGCTTCTTCTATTGCCCACAGTTCTACGCTATTAAAAGCCATAATCTATAAAAGCCAGACAGAATGGGACATTGTTCGGGTATGATGTCTTTTAATAGACATTTATTAAATAGTATTTTTAGATATGTGACGGCTTCTTCTCCTCCTTCCTTCAGCCTGGATTAGGATTCCATCGTTTCCAGGAGCTTTATTTCTTTTTATTTCTTTTACTGCTCTTTCTATTTCTTTGTGGCTTATTTCGGGCATCACTTCTGAGTTGACATTTTTTGTTGCTGCCTTTTCAAGTTCTTCTTAGAGGAGTTCGGATGATCGTTTCTGAAACGGTACAGATCGGCGTAGATTGGCTTTTAATTGAGTTTGCAATATCAGATTTATTTTTTTCTAGTTGTCCTTGTTCATTTTTAATGGTTATTATGCTTTTCTGAGTTATTATTTTCTATTATTATTGAGACTTCGGTTTTTCTCTATGATTTGTTCTATACGGTCTTTTTGATGTTTTTTAATGTTCTCTTTTATCTGTTTTCTTATTACTCGATTAAGTTCCTTAAATTCTGTAGTGTCTCTTTTGTTTTGTCTCAGAAGATCTTTTCTTTGTTTCAGCATGTTTTGTAATTCTACACTTATTTTGGATTTTTGTTTTCTGTTAGCAGTTGCCACTTCTGAGCTTGCATTTAGTGGTTCTTTTATTATGACTTCATTAATTTCATGTAAGCTAAGTTTATCTGGATTTAATACTTTCGTGGGTTTTAACTTGCTTTTATATTGTTTTGTATTAGAGTTTAATTTATCTGTGTCTCTATTCCAAGTTTTTCTAAATTTATTTCTATTTTTATTATATTTTATCTCTAATTTGGCTCTAACCATTCGGTGATCGCTACTTACTAACGCCGTAGTGAGTTTTTTCTTATAGAATGTGTTCATTGCATAGTATTTGTGGGCTTGTAGGAAGTTAACCAAGGTTTCTCCTCTCTCGTTTATAACTCCAGAGCCTAATTGTCCTATATAGTTTTCGGTTTTTTTAAGTCGTTGTCCTATCTTAGCGTTGAAGTCTCCTGCTATCATCATATACGTACTGTGATAATTCGTGCTACTTTCTGCAATTTTCTCATAAAATTCGTCTATCTCTTCATCGGGATGTACTGCGGTTGGAGCGTATACTTAAATAATTTTCATGGAGATGTTCTCGTCTACATTTAACCTAATCATTGTAATTCTTTCAGATAGTCCTACGAATTCCTCTACTTTATGTGCCTATTTCTTGTAAATTAGAAATCCTACCCTATCTAGGTTTTGTTCTTCTCGCCCTTTGTAATATAGCACGTTACCTGACTCTAGTGTTATGCACTCTTCTCTCTTTGTTTTTACCTCTGCTAGACCAATTATGTCCCATTTTAAGTTCTTAATGTCTTCTTCGAGTTCGTAGACTTTTCATCTTTGCTTAAGGATCTTATATTTAGAGTTGCGATGTTCAATCGTGTGGTTTTTAGCGATTTCTTGCTTCCCCCAGATTCCATGCAGCTGTCTTTTTTTCCAAAGGAGTGGGATTTTCCATTACTGTATGGTCTACCCACCTGGGGACCTATTCCCTTTGTTTTAGATATCGCCATATTCCTATTAGGAGGTTTTTTAACACCACGCTGGCTAGACGGGTTGATGAGTGATTTTATACAATCGCTAAAACTAGGACTATCCAAAGGAGTTCCTACCCGCTACCCAATAAGAGACTAATTGTATATATTTCTTTAAAAATATAATCTTTGAGCTTTTACAATCTGGTACATGCTACTCTTTTATTGTTCACTTAATTTATTTTGTTCTAAATATACTAAGATTTTTTAAACCATCCGAAATTACTCAGTGGTACTAACTTTTTTTTCCGCCTTCTTCTGAGCTTGGAATGTAATATTAGAATTCAGTAAGTCGTCTCTATTAGCTTTATAACCCACGCAAAAGTGGTTACTTTCTAACACTGGCTACGTATCGCAACTTATATGCCTCATCTTATAGAGTTGACTCCCCCTAGTCTTCCTCATATATGTTAACTTACTGATATATTAACTTTAAAATGTGCTTGTGATATAGTTCATTACATAATGGCTGAATAACTTCCCCAATTTCTACTTTTAGCATTTTTAATAAAACGCATGTCCTCTAAAAATCACAAAAATGCATTACCATGGTTACAATATTCCTATATTGACCTACTTTTTGGGCTACGTGTAGTAATTGGTCTGCTGTTAAACCTGTCCGTTGTCGCAATTTTTTTAACCAGGAGTGTTTTCATTGGTCCACCGATTATAATATATCCAAGATATTCTAGTTTCGTCTCTTAATGATATTTAATAATGTTTATTGATGTCCTTATTCTTCAAAAAACTTCTTCGTTTCTGGTCATGCTAGTATTGAGTTGGTCTCTTGATTATTCTTCAATACAACCGCATATCAAATGCTTTGATTTTATTTTTGGTATCGACGTTTAAGCTCCATATTTTACATCCATACAAATGTATACACCATATATAGCATCTTGTAAACTTTTAACGTATTTGCCAATTTAATGAATTATTGGATAAGCGCTTGCATTTTCGAAATGTGCCTGTTTAATTTGACATCTGATTTCGAAGGACGGATCTAATTTTAGGTGACCCAAGATCGAAGGTATTTGACTCATTGTACTTTTTCCAGCGTTTGTTGCTTCAATACCAGGAAGGTTGGGCCTATGTTCTCTTTATTGGTGACCATATATTTAGTATTATAGATGTTTATCGACAATACTGAATTTCTGCTTTCTATATCAACTCTTTTGATTAGTTTTTGCAGGTCGTCGATATTTTTAGCTAGAATCACACTATCGTCGGCGTATCGTAAACGAGTATTGGCAATTACTATAGTTCATTATCCGTATGATAATTCGTTTTTGATATTTTAAATTCTCCCTAAATGAATAGTTAATATATTGAAAGATATTTTTTTAATATTCGAATTAACATCAATTTCTAAAACATAATATTTAAATTCTGTATTTTATTTGTTTTAGTGTGCTGCGACATGCGAAACCAAGGGATTAAAATATAGAATTATCCAATGTGTTTGGTATGGCACAAAAAAGCCTGCAGGGACAGCTTGCAAGGACATTCCTAGACCACCAATTATGAAGCCTTGTATTGGAGCGTCTTGTACCAAAACAGGTAAACGAATACACATATAAAAAACAAATATAATTATTCTAAAGGTATTCTACCATACAGCTAGCCATAATAAGTCAATGACATATCAAAGATACATCAGTTATGTTTTAAAATAAAATATATTATATAAAATCACCCCTCCCGACGACTATCAGGGTGAAGTCTGCTGGATAGGGAGAGAAGCGAAAACATAAGAAGAGAATGCAGTATATAAGATATAAATAGATGGGTGACAAAACGAAAACAGGAGTGGAACGAATACATCAGTAGAATGGCAGAGGATAGAATAGTACGAATAGCACGAGATAAGTCACCAAACGGACGAAGAAGTATTGGCAGACCAAGAAAAAGATGGTGCGACAATTTAAACAATTTAGGAGGCTAATATTAAAGAAAAAACAGGCTTTAAAGCCTAGATACTAGAAGGAATAAGAAGAAGAAGAAGAAGAAGAATATATAAAATTAGAGTTTGATATTAATATTGAGAGTAAACTAGATGTAAGACCAAATCCTTACCACGTAGGGATAGTATCATGGATTTTTCCTAGTTTTCTTTCCATTCACAATGGAATCGCTAAAGAGATAATTTTACTATTCTGATTGGGTGTGATTCTCTTTTTAAAGATAGGATAGTGAGTAATACGGTAAACACACGTTTTCTTTTGATCTCTGTACAATGTAAATGTAAAACCAAAATTGTTATAGTATTTTTCTCTTATTTAGATTTAACAATTTTTCTGTAAAAGTCTGTAAACTATTTAAACTAAATAGTGCCACTTTTATTTTTACTAAATGATACTAAATAGTGCCACTACCTTTTCATCTTTGATTTTGTATTAGTTTATTTACTTCATATTGTTATGTATTTTGGTACCCATAGTGGTAGTGTCAGATATTCCTTAGGTTGATAATATGTCAAGAAGGGTTGTTGTGACATGGCGGCCACGTGGACTTTGAAGTTTAGTAGTTACTGTTGTACGGTTTCAATTTAGTATTGATTAAATGGTGTTCTCGTCAACTATTAGTTTTATTAATACAAAACATTCTGGCGTAAAAGATAATATAGTTTGTGCGGTGTGAATTTGGAATTTTATAGAAAAAGGCGTTAATCGCTAATATAGAAGCATTCGGCGGGAAAGCTGAAGAATTCGAGATATACCTGGAATGAATGGTACATCTTTTTGCGGTGAACAAAGTAACGGAAGAAACAAAAAAGTGTCAATGTTTATCACGCTAGCTGGTTCTAATGTGTATCAGACACTGAAAAATTTATCGGCACCTAAAAGCCCAGGTGAGCTAGGAAAGTTCTTCTTCTTCTTCAAGTTCCACTCCTATCGGAAATTGGAAATCATTCTGGCAATTATAATTTTATTGGTTACTCGCCTGAATACTTCAATTGGACTGCATCCAGACCATTCACGGAGATTGCGTAGCCACGAGATTTTACGTCTTCCTACGCTTCTTCTACCTTTGATTTTACCCTGCATTATATTCCTTAGTAGTTCGTACTTTTCACCTCTCATTATGTGCCCCAAGTATTCCAATTTCCTGATTTTTATGGAATTTAAAACTTCGCATTGTTTTCCTAGTTGTTCGAGAACTTGTTCGTTTGTTTTGCGATCCATACATGATATTTTCAAAATACGTCGGTAACCCCACATTTCAAAGGCTTCTAGGTTTTTAATGTTGGATTTTTTAAGTGTCCAAGCTTCAACTCCATACAAAAGGGTAGAGAAAATATAACATCGAAGCATTCTTATCCGGAGCGATATATTGATATCGCGATTACAAAAAAGTTTTCTCATTCTATTAAAAGTTGACCGCGCAATTTCAATGCGGCATCTTATTTCTTTTGTCTAGGAAAGTTGTAGAGCTTCTATTGGTACATTACTTACCACCTGTATCTGAAATTTATAAACGATATATTTTTAACAAATGTAATCAGAAGATAGATCAGTTTGTTTCAGAATCGTTGAAAATCGTAGACTTGCGAGCACGTGTAACTTGAGGAAATTTTTGGATGAAGCATTACAAAATAGGTTTGGGTGTGGATTTAGATAAAAAAAAATATTCAACGAAAACTATTAGCAGATGAAAAATTAACATTTCAAAGTGCCTTTAAAGCTGCTAAAGCAGCAGAATTGGCTAGAAAAACAAGTTAGCAATTTGTCTGAAGAAACTAGTGTAAATAGTATCAAAAACACCAATTAACTATAAGGACATTGCCAAGGTGTCCAGTAAAGATCCACTACTAAAGAAAGTAATAGATTATGTCAAAACAGGTTGGCCAAATAAAGTTGGCAGTGAATTTAAAGCATATTATAGTAAAGGTAATGAACTTTCTATTGAATAAAATTGTCTAATGGAAAGTATAAAAGTTATTTTGGAGCTTTTTTATGAAGATCACATATGTATAATGCGTACAAAAATGCTTACTAGATCTATTATCTGTTGGCCAAACTTGCAACCAGAAATTAAGGTTCTGGTGAATTCATGGCCTAAGGCTGAAAATGTGTTTTCACGTGTTCACGTTGATTTTTATAAGAAAAATGGAGTCATGTTTTTGCTCAAAGTGGATATTAAACCAAGATGGCCTGACATTCACATAATGTCAAAAGGCACTAATTTGACTCAAACTGTTGAAAAGTTGAAACTAACGTTTTCAGGTATAGGTTTACTTGATGTAATTGTCTGTGATGGTGGTCCACCGTTAAACTCATTAGAGTTTGATAAATTTACTTGATACATTAACTACTTGTTTTATTAATATACAACACGTATGTTTTTTATATAGTTCCTTGACTTTTATTTACTTAAAATTTAAATTATGCAATGTATACTCACAAAAAAAGAACTATTGTTGTTTTGTAAATAAACAAAATTGGAATTTTTTTTTCAATATTTTAATATTTTCCAATTATGTGATATATTTACTAACATAATATGTGAAAAACCAGTATAAGTAAACTTTGTAAGGAAAGCAGATTTACTAAAAGAATTAAGCGTTTAAGTTCCTCGTTCGCTCCACTAGTTAATAATAAAAACATATGGTAAACCTATTATAATATAAATATTTTACATTACAGTAAAGATCATTTACCGCTTTTTTTCATTTTCAGAACCAATCTGTAAGGACCATTCCATGTTTTGCCCCAACGTCAAGATGATGAACATGTGCAAGGTAATGAGGTACCAACAACAATGCTGCCAAACGTGCAGACATTGAACCAACTTGCAACACTGCTTTTCAAAAATTACAATATTTGTGAAGTATCCTTGAAAGAGACTTTTATCTAAATTAATTTTATTTTGTGATTTTACCGTAAGGCACAAGCGCAATTGAAAAGTAGAGATGAAGGGAAAGATATATTTTAATAAACGGTCCGTGTCAAAGCATTATGTTATAATAATAAATGTTATGGTTAATATGAAATTATTTATTGAACAGATCATTGTTTGTAAATTTAAAATTTACTGGACATGTTGTAAAAGGAATTGCAGGGGTAGACAAAAATATGTACTATTTCATAATTATATACTAAAGTATGTATATAAAATATGTTTTATTCGAAAATGAAATGTTATCGTATACAAATTGAATATTAAGTTACATACAATACGAAAAACGGTAGTATTTCATTTTTAGATCAATTCATCTATTCTTCTTCTTAAAAGAGGTGTATGGAATGAGCAATTAGATAAAGATAAAGATTGCACAAGAAAAAATATTTAATAATATCCGAATAATTTCTGAACTTGAAATAAGAAAATAGGTATATCATCTACTTAATAACATCCATAGTGAAATTTTAATAAAAAGTTAAGTAAAACAGAAACCACAATGAACATACAGTAAAGTAGTGGGCAAGATGATTATTTTACATAAGGATTGATGAAACCAAAAATTTATCATTGATACAAGTATTATTGATGAATATGTACATTACCTACTAGGGATATTGGGAATAGCGTCACAAAGAATGGAGAGATAAATTAAAGGTGACTAGGTAGAAAATGAGTAGGATAAAAGAAACTGAAAATAAGTTTCTCGTAAACATGTCGATCGAATAAAGACAGAATAGCAAATTTATTATTAAAAGTGTTTTTTTGTTTGTTTTGCAAATATTTATACAAAAATTATTCGCATTAATGTATCTATCTTAAAATAGAAAACTTTACTATTTGAGTCATGTTACAACAAGCACATCATTCAGTCCCTTGTCACTCGTATACTTTTATTGGAGGCAAAATTGTAACTAAGACACAGATTGACTACTTTGAAATTAGAAAAAGAATAATATTATATTTGTGCAGTGGCGTGCCGTGACAATTAAAGAATAGGATGCAAATTAAATGAAATTATTAAAAGACTTACTAAACTTTCTACTTGTAGTGCAGTCTATTCTTCTGCCATTCTTGGCAAACTCGTTTATGACACACTCATAAAAACTGGCATTTTCAGACATTTCTTTAATAAGTTCTTTTTCGATTGACACTATCGCTAAATTAGCTAGCGTCTCCCCACTTGTGGAATTTCTGACACAATTTTTAATCCGCATTAGTAGAGAAAAACTTCTTTCTATAGACGCACTTGTAGCAGGTATTGTCATCAGTAAGTCACATAATTTTAAAACCTCTCCATATGATTCATCAAACAGAACTTGTTTGTTTAAGATATGTCAGCACTTTAGAACAAGTATCACTTTGTGCAGAGTGTTGAAAAGTATACACAGTTGGGAATGCAGGAAAAGAATGTCAAAAAGTTTGCATAATGCTTTTTTAGACAATTAAAAGCCTCTTCCAGGAAACTAAAGTTGACATATTTATTTAAATTCCATGCATAACTCTACAAATCTTAACTCACAGACATTTTTAAATATTTCTTTAAGCTGGTGGGACACCTTATCTAGTATTTCACAAAAAAGTCGATGATAAAATATTTTTGTTTCACTTAAATCGTCAATTCGAATGCGTTTTTTTTGGTTCCATCTCTTCAAGGTCGAAAGTTTTTGCCAGATGATATGAAATTGTTCCCTCTGTCTGTTAATTTGGACTTCAAATTCGTTAATAATTATTAGTATAATAAGATTAACGGATTGATTACGGTTGTCGCCGCTTCTTCGCCTCCAATTTCCATTCTTTTCTGTCATATGCAGTTGCCTCTTCTAAATCTCTTGCCGCCATAGCTTCATCATTTATCAATATCGTTTTCTTCTTTCTTCTTTCAGAAGGAATCCATTCCAGTACTCTGTACTCTGGTATTTTTTTAACATGTCCGAACCAGATTAATTGTTTTCTTTTTATGTTTTTTATTTGTTCGTTTTTAACTCTCTCTAGTTTCGATCTACCGCAGCTTCATCTCAGATAATCCATTTCTGTCGTCATAAGTGTGTTTCCATTAGCTTTAGTGACGTCCCATACTTCCGAACCGTAAAGTGTAATACTTTGGACTATACTACCGTAAATGTGTTTTTTGGTTTCCCGTCGAGTTGTTTTTTGCCAGAGAAGAGAGTTTAAGCCCCGGGTCGCTGCTCTGCCCTTGTTTATTCTTTTCCTGATTTTATCTGCGCTATTTTCCTTCTTGTTAAAAATGACCCCCAAATATTTGCAATATTGCACGCTTTTGATTTTGTCGTCTTCCAAAACTATGTCACCTATTTCATCTGTTCCCACTGAGAGATATTCACATTTTGTCATATTCATGTTTAGACCTCGACCTTATATTCTTCTTGCAGTTTTCTTACCATATAGCTAAGATCGTAGCTGTCTTCGGCAATTACTATCTGGTCATCCGCAAAGAAAAGTGTATAAAGCGTGTTTTCTTCCACCGTTATTCCCATTTCTCTAAATTTTTTTACCCATTTCACTAAGTATCTGTCCAAATAGATTTTAAATGGCTGCTGTCTGTCACCCATTCTGGTCTCATTTTAATTCTTGCAAACTTTTGTTCGTAGTATTTTTGAGTGGCGTTAATAAGAATTGGATTTATTTCTAAGTTACCCATTTATATTCATAGTTGGGAGATCAGTACACTATCATATGCTTTTTTCAAATCTACTAAAGCTTAATAATTTTTAATACAAAATTCAATATCATTCGATTTTGTCTACAATACATCAAATAAAATGTCTGTATAAGGAAAAGTTCAGAAAATACTTAAACTAAAAACTCTATTAGGGATTGCCGATATTGGGAAACTGTTCTTACTAACTTCCCATTGTAGGTCCATGTAGTGGGAGCTTCTCGAGGAATTCTTTTCTAAAGAATGACATCTAAAGCAAGTGTCCTTGTGGATAATTTAGGAAAAAAGCCATTTTGGACATTCCGCTCAAGGTTTAGAAAAATACTTTGCAAGTCTTATTGAGTACGACCGATTGCGTTAGAACTAAGTTTAGCCTGTGTGCACAGTAGTGCACAAAAATTGCGTTTTAAAACGTCTGCTTAACGTTGGTTTGAAATCCTCCCAAGTGCCCAGCAATTACGGGAGCTTCATCATACCTTTGAGCGAAAAGTTTGGAGCCACAGTCCAGTTTCTCAACTATATTAGAAACATTCTAAATATTCCTTCTGCTGGTCATCTGCAGCTATATCCAAAAATCCCCAAAATCATTATTGTATTTCCCCATTATTTTTTATGTAACGCAGAACAAACGACAATTTACTCAAATTGACCATATCTGTAGTTTCATCTAAAACAATGGAAATAGATGGTGCTTTTTTTATTTCTTTTTTGATTTTTGCAGAATAGTATTTGCCACTGACTTGGCGAAATCATTTTGTATTCTATTCGAGGTACCTCTTAATATGGTAGATTGATCTAAATGATTGTTTATAGTTCATCATATTCAGACAAAAATTTCCCCATATTTTCAGATTCATAACTTTCAATATACCGTCGGAAACAAAGTTCATGTTATCCAAAGAAATATGTAATCTGAATCAGTCTAATAGTCAATCTAATATTTTCCGATTTTTTTTTACTTGCTCATCATGTATGCGGTGGCTAACTTTAAGCTGATTATCTAGAGCGTGATCAATTCGTATTTTCCTAAAAGTCTTTTATTTTATAACTGCTTCTAAATGCGTTTTACTTAAAATGTCTCATTTATAGATTTGTGAAAATTATTTAATGATGTGCTCAAAATGCCGATGCAAACTCATACAACTTGAGTGCAGATTTGACGACTATTGTTGGCGAGTGCAGACGAATTGACCGATGGTAGCGTGGGCAGTTTCTCGCGGTTTCTGAAATTGCATCCAAATATAGACCCGTTGTTGTCAGTATGTCATTCGTAACATAATTTAATGGTTTCTTAAAAAACATGTTTTATCTTTAAACATCTTAATTATTACAAATTAATTTGAAATATGATTACTAGTTTTGACTACTGAAAATAAATTTTAGAATTTAGAGATGCAATGCTTCTCTTTCATCTATAGATCGCATGCCTTTGTGTTTAGTTTGGCTGTACATCTATTCAACCATCTATGGAAGGGTCAATTAAGTTAAAAAAAATTATTCTAAATTGCCAATCTTCAGAAGAAATGACATGGTAAAAAGCATCGGTTAAGATCACCTATAAGGTAGTTAAAATTGTTTGCACAAGTTTTTAGATTCCATATGACATATTGGCAAAAACTGTCAGTTTTTGTTAATATTTCATCTAATAAATAGCTCGAAAATAATAGCATACAGTTTGTAAGGATATTATAATTAATAACTCTTTATTTGGTTCTTCAAATATATCCAGCGACTCTTCTGATAATATTCTTGTTAGCATATAATTTATACATACACAAAGAATACATTTTTGTATAAATAACTTCTGTTTTATGAAAGGAAGTTGGAAATATGGAATAGTACTAATATTTTATAATGATGTAGGAAACTGGACACGTTTAAGTTAAGCTTAAGTACTTCATACATTCTAGATTGCATATATTGTACACAAAATTATGACAGCGTGACTACCTATGTTTATTTCGCAAAGAACAAATTAAGATTTAAATATTAATATCGCCTGAAATAATAATTTTATTTCAGATTAGATGGTACCTTTGTATATTATTCAGGTCTCTGAGTTGATACTTGCAAACGTTTGATGTTAGGTAATTAAGTTAAAATTATAATAAAATACTGTGTTTAACATTTGATACAAAGATTGACAAATCGTTGTGTTTTCGAGACATACAGATACTGCATAAATCTACAGAAAACTTTTCGACTACGAGTAGATTCATGTTGTGAATTTGATATGAAAAATAGTTGATATGTTTAACCTTCCGTATTTGACTACGACCATTTCAGATGTATTGTGGTCCTCTAACCCTAAAATAAATTCACTAGTCTGGCCCTTTTTATAAGGTCAAATAAGTTTGAGACTGAACCTTCAACTCTTTGTCGGTGGCTTTTCTTTGCCTAATGCAAAGAACTACACGTTTGTCAGGTTGTCACACTGACTTGAAATGTACTCTACTGTTTCTTCTTCTAGTTGACAAAATCTGCATATCTGCATCATATACCAATCTCATCAGCTTCAGTTGCCTATTCAACCAATAGCGTTCTTCTTCTTCTTTAAGTGCCGTCTCCCAATCGGAGGTTAGATATCATCACTATCTTTCCCTGTATTGTATTATCAGCCTTAGCAGTTCAAATCGCTGTCCCCTCATTACGTGTCCCAGATATTGTAACTTTCTTATTTTTGTTGTGTTGATTATTTCGCATTCCTTACCCATTTCTCACAATACTTCCGTGTTAGTTTTCTTCTGTGTCCATGCTATTCTTAGCATCCTCCTGTAACACCACATTTCAAAGGACTGTAACTTATTTATGTGTTCTTGCTTCAATGTCCAGCTTTCAAGTCCATATTGCAGTATTGAAAACACGTAGCATCTCAGTGCTCTTACTGTCTGTTCTAATCTAAGATCTTTGTTGCAGAGAATTGTTTTTATTTTTACAAACGCATTTCTTGCTATTTCTATCCTAGCTCTTATTTCGGTTGTTTGATCATTATTCTATATATATATATATATATATATATATATATATATATATATATATATATATATATATATATATATATATATATATATATATATCAACTCTTTCTATTTTACATACATTACGTATATTTCACAAATGTATGTTTGTTGGTATATTTGTTTTCTTTGTTATTATCATGTATTTGCTCTTTTTTATATTCATTTTTAGTCCATATTTTTCACGTAAACTGTTTGTTTTGTTTAGCAGTAATTAGAGTTGTTCAGCAGAGCTTGCCATAATCACGTTGTCATCTGCATATATTATGTTGTTAATAGATCTTCCGTTAATTATTATTCCTTCAGTTTGAGATAGCAACGCTTCTTCAAAAACGGCTTTAGTATATAAATTAAATAGTAATTAGGACATAATACATACCTGCCTAACTCCTCTACTGATTTCAATTTCTGGACTGGGTTACGATTTGTGCTCTTTGATTCCAGTAGAGGTTTGTTATTATTCGTAAGTCCGTGTGGTCTATGTTTTTTGTCTTTAGAATTTGGACTAATTTTTCATGTCTTACTTTGTCAAATGCTTTTTCAAAATCAACGTAACAACATGCACATCAACATTCATATCCATGCATCTTTGAGCTAACACATTAAAAGCAAATAACGCTTCTCTGGTTCGTAGTCCGTTTCTGAAGTCAAACTAATTCTCATCTATTCCTTCTTTCAGTTTTTTATTTATATGACCATGTATTATTTTCAGGAATAATTTGAGAATGTGACTTATTAGTGATATTGTTCTGTATTCACTGCAATATTTAGCGTTTGTATTTTTAGGGATAGCACAAAAGGTGAAGAGTAACCATTGTTTCGGTATGTGTCCTGTTTTTGTATACTGAGTTAAGTAAGTCTACTTTAATGTCTAAGGTTTCATCATTTATGCATTTTAAGATTTCTGTAGGGATTTCTTCTGAACCCAATGCTTTACCATTTTTGCTGTTTTTTATTGCCATTTTAATTTCCTCTTTTAATATCTTTAAAACCATATCCTGTTCTACTTCTATCTCCATATGTTCTGTTCTATAGTCTTTGAATAGTTTATTGATGTATTCTGTCCATCTCTATAATATGTCGTTAGTATTCAACACAAGTTTCCCATTTGCATCTTTCAGTATTCCCGGTTTTCTTGTTCTATTGTTGTGAGTTAATTCTTAAATTTTTTTTATGTGTGTTAAAACTATTATGTCTTTTCTAGTATTCTTCTATTTCTGCGCATTATTCTTTTAGCCATTGTTCTTTCGCTTTCTTAATTCTGTATTTTATTTGTTTATCCACTTTTTTGCACATGTGATTATCTTTGTTCTTATATTGACGTCTTTCTTCCATTAAATCTAAAATTTCTTGCGTCATCCATTGCTTCTTTTTATATCTCGTTTGTATTAGAATTTCTTTTTGGCTTTTCTAGTGTCTGCTAGTAGTGTTCTATTAGCAGACTAATATGGCTTTAATGTTTTTCTGACTGTTTCCCTGTCGTTGCTTGTCAGGTCTGCCCTAAATTTAGGCACTGTTCTGTAATGAACTGGTTAGCCTGTTTTTGTTCATTGTCCTGATAAAGTCATCCTCCATTCCAAAGAATTATCCGGTACCCACTTCTGTTTATCCGTTTTTGTTACTGACTGCAACGCCGCAAAAGGGTTCCGGTCCAACGAATGGCATTGATGAGCCTTGTTTGGTTATCTTATCTGCTTTTTCATTATGCTTATGACTCTTGTGCTCCGATATCCAGGCTACTCTATGCGCTCTTTTAGTGGATTTAGAGCACCCACACAATCCCATACTAGCTTATAATTGACCTCTACATAATTAAGTGCTTTAAGCGCTACCTAGCTATCTGTGAATATGGCAATTGAACCGTACGTTATTTTCTGACTTCTGACTTCGGCTTTAGGAAGAGAATGAAACACGAATAATAGCCATCTACCATTTTTTAACCTCTCTAAGCAACAAATTAAGTGATCTAGGCCTACTATGACTCGTTCGATTCGTTATTTTATAGGCTTGAATGTCATACATTTGAAATAAATAAAAACGCACTTTTGAAATAAATATTACGTTTTTTAATTTTGACTTTCATTCGTCATTTTTGCAATAACAAATAAATGAAATTGAATGTAGGTGTGCAGGCTCAAATTGATTTAGAGTACTTTCATAATTTATACAGAAATTACCCATTACAACACTTTTTTGTATTTTGCACCTATAAACGCTCATAAATAAACAATAACCAAAAATTTTTTGTTGATTGAACTGGGGGATTGCACCTGAGGTTGCCCTTTATAACCTAGGTCACATTACATAAATTCCTGGATTAGAGACTACTTTTTCCCCCACAGTCTGGGCTGAAAAAGTATATTAAAATCAATATTTGTTTTTGTGTGTGTTGTTGGAATATTGACTGTGAAACCTATGTTTTAATTCGCCCAACCCTATTTAACTTTAATTCTTAATAAAAGTTTTGTTCTTTGCAAATAAATGATGAATATGTGTTCAAATCTATTAACGCACATCTTAAAAATAATTATAACTGATGTACTGGGTACAATATAATGCAATTATAAATTCAAAATCCTAATATATTAAAGACTGAATTTAATTTTCCATCCTATTTTATTTTTAGTTTAGCTTTAAAATTATAATTATAATTAGCTTTATATGATTTTAAAATACCTCCAAAGCAGTATAAAATTAGTTGTAAGGCTGAATTTTTTAGGTTTTTTTGTAACTATTTTTAGTATAGGTAAAAATGTTTCTGGTTATGTTCTATATTTTCAAAAAATACGTACAATTATGAATTACGTTTGATCATAATCTGTATTCGTTAATCTATTTTTACTTTTTAAAATATTTAAGTTTGGCTAACACGATGCAAGAGATTTCTTTGATTTGAACTGAAACAAAGATTTGTTTAAAAGCAACAAAGTTAATGTAGTATACCTTGCTGGTGTCTGGACATTGCTCCTTTAAGTATCGCCTGCATAAATCATCATCATCCTGGCTTTAAAACCCTGCGTGAGTCCTAGCCTTCTCAAGAATTTCTCTCCAGTCGTCCCTATCCATCGCTTTTCTCCGCCAAACACGTATTCCCATATTTCTCATGTCTTCATCAATGATATCAAGGAAACTTGTTCTGGGTCTTCCTCTTCTTCTCTGACTAATGGGTCTATCAAGGAGCATTTTTCTAGCTGGGTTATTTTGTTCCATCCGCATTACATGTCCTATCCACCTCAGACGTCCTGAATAAATCTAAGTCCAAAAAAGTCAGTGGAACACTAAGTGTGCATTTTTGAAGTGATTGCTAGTTAGAGATTGCTGGCATTAAGTTAGATTAACAAGAAACCAGAAATGGTCCAAAACAACACCTTAGATCTGATCATTAGGCTACTCAAAGGCTTAAGCAAAAACATTTAAATGATGCCGAGGGTACTCATCGACACTAAGATACACCTTTTGTTACTAAATACCGATAAGCAGTGTTTTTGCTCTGTCATGCACCACAAATTTTAAAAACAAGTTTTTAGACAATTATTAAAATGAAAAACGAAGATATCCTTAAACTTATTGAAAACAATCGTATTAATAATAAGAATGTTCCTAATACGTAGGGCCTTAACATAATTCCAATGAATTATGCCTTCTTTATATAGATAGCTTTAACTTTTACCCAATTCAATTAAGTCAGTGAATTTTGTGACAGCTGTATTTTAAGGATATTATTATTTGCAAAATATGTATCTGGTTTTGTTCTATTGATCTTCGTCTCATAGTCCATGGTTTATTAATTTGTAGTACACTATAATTCTAAATTTTTGAAATCCTTAAAGAAACTTGATGAAAATTTATACTTTGATGGATTTAGGCATTATTCAAATGTATTAATAATTACTTTGTATTGTTTTTCGTAAGGATTTATTCTTTGTTATACTAGGTATTCCTAGTAACTTCTTAAAGTATCCCTTTATTTTTAACATTTCTTTCTCTGTTTTACTTTCTTACTAAAAAGTGATTTTACTTTCAATCTAATTTCCATCGACTCCCAACGTTTTTCTCTGCGATTTACTTTCTCTTCTATTAATATTAATCGTCCATGTACTTTCATCATTACTATTTCCCGTTTTTTTTCCACTGCCATTCTCCTCCACTATTTAACATCCATTCGTTTTCATATTTGTTCTTCTCTTTTGTCTTATCATTTTTCTCTTCCCGGCTGTCCTCCTCTTCCTGTTGTACTATTGATGCCAGCCTCTCTTTCCCTGTATCCTCCTCCATAAACCCTCCTAGCCCTATATTTACTTTCTTTTTTATTAAATATTTACCTATTTTTCTTCTCACGAGTTGGGTCGATTCTTCGGTCCAGCGGGACAGTGCTGGTCACCATACTCCGCCAAGGCTATAATTTCATTCGGTTCGCCTTCTCCTTTAAACATCGCCTGAGGCCAACTTTTTCCATTGGATATTTCACTAGTTTTTGTAATACTGGAGTTTTTAACCTCGAGTATTAGGATTTGTATGATGGGTAGGAGTGTGTGTTGTATTATAGATGGGAGTATTTGCTACGGGGCAGGTTAAGAACTTGGGTAATGGAATGGGACAGCTACTCCATATAGTCGTCTTTTACGACAAACAGAAGAAGCTGTGAAGGTATTCTAATTGAGCCTTCATATGAGGAATTTTGTGTTATCTAATAAGATAAAGATAGATTACCTTAGAAATTCTACACGAAAATTTAAAGTTTAAACTACAACAAACATGTTTAAGTCGTGTTGCAGTAATGACAGGGAATAATGAAAAAACATGGAAACCTAGGAAAAGGTTTTTCATGTTTACCAATTTTCTGGAGTCGGTTACCAACAGTTACCACTGTTTTTGTTCAACACTGTCTTCTTGCCAGACAAATTGATCTTGAAATGTTTCGCTTAATATTAACGAAGAATGAGTTGAAACTTAAACAGAGGAGTATATTTGAAACTAAAGTGCATAGCAAAACTTACTAATTGCACAACCTTTTTAAGAGGAAGCGCTTTGTTTACTTGTTGTTTTGTTTTTAGATAATTTAATCGTGGAAAATTTCCGTGGTCTATTGCTCGTTTAAGAGCAATTTTGTATTTTTTTTTTCTTGTAATCAATTTAAAAATTCTGGTTTACTTCATGATTTGCTGTAATTAAAATATTGACTGTTATGATTTACAGAAAATTAAAATACGTTAATAATTTTTATTAAGATTTTAAAAAGTAAAAATAGAACGAATTTATTTTCCCTTCTTTTTATATTATATTTTGAGTACTGAATAAACTATCAGTGGAAATGACAGTATTTAAAATTAAATAATGTAAACACGTTTTAGCTTGTATCATTATAGAACAGCTTTAATATGTTAGAAAGACTTAAGATTTATACAGTTAGTAGTGGCTTAATATTTTGTAAAAATGAACATAAAACATATGTAAATTGTATATTACGAATTTATGTATTAAAAATATAAGTAGTTTTTGACTTATTGTTATGGCAAACAGAGCCTCTAATAAAGAAAGATCATAACTCTGCCAGAACTTATAAATAAATATAACATTCTAAAAATATTAATACTTCATTTTTTCCAATATTTCAGGAGTTTAACACCCTCTGTTTAGTCTTTTTATTCCAACTCAATTATCTAATGTATTTACTAACTAAAGGATTTCTTATGTTTTTTGAGTGGACTTAACCCACTAGACTATTGTGAGCTAATGTGAGATAAAAATTTAATCGCATTGCTTCTAATTTGATTATTTTTAAATACTTTTTCAAGTTAGTAAGCTTTTCAAGTAAACTTTGAAATATGCAATATATATTATTCACTCTACAATCTGTAACATTGTCTGTTTTCCTATTGATGTCTCTAAAATAGGGCATGTGCAATGAAGTAAGACAGAAGTTAAACGTATTACAAATATGTGGTTTTCACAATTATATGTATAAATATGATAATGATGATGGAAGAGTAACATAGAAATGAAAGAAAAGAAATCAAAACAAAACAAAAACATATTGTAGATAAAATTATACATATACCCTTTCACCACTGAATTCATTTTTATATGCTAGAGACTGAAACTTTGATAATCACGATTCTCCTTTGTCGACTTTAAGGAGGTGGGAACTATTGGCCCCAACAGTAATTTTGACTTGAGTTTTAAGGTCCCTCAATAATAAGAATACGTACAATAGAAATGTTTACTAAAAAATAAGGTATAATTGCAATTACATTATGAGTAATTTTTTTCGCATAATCGTACATTGCATTCAACACATAAAGTTGTTATATGGTTTTCCTTTTTTGGGAACAACTAAAACACCTTCTTTTATTGCTAATTTGTTTTGAAATGTGATCTATAATATTGGTCATTAGTTTTTGCATGTTAGTGTGCCTACCTAGACGTCTAGTGACTCTTCTTTTAATTTTGGCTTTTGATCTCCAGAAAAACATCAACGGCTCGGCTACAGGTACTTAATAATTAAGAAGAGAAAAATTCATCCTTTAATTCTGAATATTCAAAAATAATATCAATGAATTGATTACAGATGCCATTAACAATTTGTTGACAACTTTACACCACCATTTAGTAAATTGTCTGTCTAAATCATAGGTGGCAATCTTTTGTTTCGCCAAGTAAACCTCTCCCATACGTTTATGGCAACATACTACATCTTCACGGCAATTGAAACTACATTTTTCTCAACTCCAGATAGTTTCTTATCGATAAAATGGCGTGTATCCCTTCTGCGCTTCATATATTTTGCAACGCCAGGAAACTCAAAATTATTTGTGTAGGTGAAGTTTGCGAAGTCTTTATCAACTTGGCGTATTTCGCAGTGTTCAGTATTCTACACCTCACAGGGCAGCGTAGGTTATCACCGACTGGAAAACTCCATTTAGCACCCTTCTTTTGGTACTACCTGGGCCTCCAAAGTTCAAAATGTGCCGTACCAATGCCTCCAGACTTCGGTATGCCTTCTCTACCGTCTTTATTTATAACAGTACTGCTGTTATCTTCCTCTTCTTCATCACTCATTTGAACTTCTCCTTTACTTCTATCTTCGCTGTCTTCAGAGATATAATCATACTGATCGAATGTTGTAAACAGCTCTTCCTCTGAGCCAGTTATATTATTTACAGATTCTTCTTACTCTTTTTCACTAATAGGTCGATTTCGTCTCATGTCTGAAAAAGACTTATCTTTTCTTTCTTAATCTAACTTTGTGGTTAAAAACTGTGTTATTTGTACTAGATCCGTTATTTTTGCAGAAGTTTATCATCAGTTCCCCAATTTCGTTTTTAGCATTCTCTTAATGTTTTTACTTAATTTGCCCTGTTACTTGGTTGCCTATTCTAGTGTTATACTGCCACAGGATTATTATCTTCCCTCTGATTGATCTACTACTTGTAATTTGTCATAAAATGTTTCCTTTGTTGTTTGAGACTTGTTGTTTCTTAAGCCATATACTCCAACGATATTTAGGTCTTCTTTTTCCATTTTCATCTTTGTTGGCTCAGTTCTTTCTTATCCATATTAACTTTTGATGTTATTTTGGTATCTTTGCTGTATTAGTTAGGCTACACCTTCTTTGGCCCTGTTTTCCTTATGCTACTCTCCTTTAGATTAGTATATATTCACCTAATTGTTATTATTCTTTTCCATATTTTTCTATTTTTTGTAAAGTGCATATATGTCCATTTGTTTCCCTTACGGCACTTAAGTTATTTTTTTTTTAATCACAGCGACTAAGATGGGCAGGCCACGTGCACAGAGTGCGTTACGAAAGACTTGTGAAACTGGTATGGGAGGAGATTCCCACAGGCAAAAGACCACTCGGACGTCCCAGAATGCGATGGAGAGATAACATCCAAACAGATCTCCGGAAAATGAACATTCCATTTGACCCTAGGTTGATGGAAGACCGAACAAAGTGGAAAAAAGTTGTATAGTCAGCCAAGACCCACTCAGGGTTGTAGCGCTACGTGATGATGATGATGACTTGGGTTATTTATTTTTCTCTTGGGTTGAGCTGATCTGATGTTTCATATATTAGTTCTTTTCTGGGTTTTGCAAGGTTTTCTCTTATCTTTATTTCTTCCCGTGCTCATCTTTATATTATCAATCCAATTCCGATGCTTTACATTGTTTCTCTGAGCAGTATTCGTTTTTACAATTGGTAGGCTGCTAATCTTGTCAATCTCCTTCTACATTTTTTTCGAGCTTGGAACCGGCTATTTTAACCACAGAGCTACTCTATCCACCCCGCAATTAGGTACCACAAGCCATGTTAATAAATTGTTTAATCCTTGAAATTTAAAACCAGCAGATGTACATAAAATATTCCCTAAGTTATTATCCATTAATGATCTGACTGCTAAAAATTAAAAAAAAAAAGTTTACCAAAACGTATAGTCCTGACGGTCCTGACTCACGACTATAGGCAGTCCAACCGCCCGCCATTTTATAAGAGGCTCATTAACACATAAAAACAACGCTTTAAAAGAACATAAGCCAAATATACTCATGAGAAACTAATAGAAGAAGGCTTAGGCTAGAATTTGGGTTTTTGTTGACTTCAAAAATAATATATTTTTTATGAGTGTTTTTCAATTGTGTTTTGACTTATTTTCAGATTTAAATATATAATTCGAAAGAAATCAACCTTATTTTTTTATTTAGAATGATACAGTGATATAAAAAAACTGTTCAAGCCAAAAAAGTTGAGTTTTCCAATGTTTAAAACAATAATTACTTACTTACTTACTCCGTGGCGTTACAACCCTTCGTGGGTTTTAGCCGACTCGACAACATGCCTCCACTGTTTTCTGTCTTGAGCAACCTCTATCCAATTCTCCACGCCCATAGTGCTTAGGTCTCCTGCTATATTATCTCGCCACCGGAGACGAGGGCGTCCGCGTGGTCTCCTTTCAGTTGGGACTTCCTCCCACACCAGTCTTACTGTTCGTTCGTCAGAATATCTTCTGAGGTGTCCTGCCCATTGGAGTCTTCTGGACTTTATTTCTTTTATGATTTTGGCGTCTGGGTAAAGTTCTTCAAGCTCTTTATTAGTTCTTATCCTATATTGTCCTGATGCTTCATCAAGCACCGGACCAAAGATCTTCCTTAGGATTTTTCTTTCCCAAACATGTAGTCTCTCTTAATTTGCCTTTGTTATCGTCCACGTTTCGCTTCCATACATCACAACGGGTCGTATGATTATTTTATAGACCTGTATCTTTGTACGTCGTGTTAGTTGTTTTGATTTTATAAGGTTTTGGAGGGCAAAAATACATCTGTTGCCGGCCTGAATCCTGTTGTTTATTTCTTGTGATCCGTTATTGTCTTCAGTTATTGTTGTTCCAAGATACTTGAATTCTCCAACACGTTCAAAATTAAAGTCACCGATGGTAATGTTCTGACCGATTCTGTCTCTGCTTTGGTTATTGCGGCTCATATACATATATTTCGTCTTGTTTTCGTTGATTTGGAGCCCCATCTTGTCTGCTTCCTTCTCAAACCTTACGAAAGTCTCCTTCATCCTTAATCGCGTGTTTCCTATTAGATCTATATCGTCTGCAAATGCCAGTAGTAAGTTTGGTCCTTCTCGATGAAATACTGTATTCGGTTTTTCGATTCTTGCACTTCTGATTATGTGCTTCAGAGCTAAGTTGAAGAGTTTTGGTGAAAGTGCATCTCCCTGTTTTAGTCCATTGTTTATTTCAAATGTCTCCGAGTATTGTTGTCCAACTCTCACCTTACATCGTAACCGTTCCATACACTCTATCAAATGCTTGTTTAAAATCTATGAACATCTGATGAAGCTCACGATCAAACTCCCAGCATTTTTCCATTATCTGTTTTATTGTGAATATCTGGTCAATTGTAGAGCGACTCGGTCTAAATCCGCATTGATAATCTCCAACGATTTCTTCTGTGTATGTTTTGGTTCTTTCTAGCAGGATGATTGCAAGGATTTTGTAGGTGGTGTTTAGGAGTGTTACTCCCCTGTAGTTAATACATTGCTTTTTGTTTCCTTTTTTGTGTATTGGTACAATAACCCCTTCTTTCCATTCATCTGGCATTGTTTCTTCTTGCCAAATGTCTTGAATTAGCTTGTATATCGAACTGTACAACGCTTCTCCTCCATGTTTTAAGCACTCTGCGGGTATACCATCGCTACCTGGTGTCTTATTATTTTTGAGTTTTTTAATTGCCTGTATTACTTCTTCGTATGTCGGGTATTGGTCTTCTATTTCAGCTGTATGTACCTCTATGTTTGATGTACTTCTGCTAGATTGGTCATTCAATAGTTGATAGAAGTATTCCTTCCAGGTTTTTAAGATTTCCTTGTCATAACAATAATTGTTTATTTGTCAAAACAATAATTGTTTAAATAAATTAGGACCACTTTTCCGATTAGCAACTTCTTGAACCTTAACCGGGAGTGTCAAGAATGTGATTATGCGAAATGCCTCATGCGAATATTTTTTTGAACGAATCCGAGTTTTTCATCTTAGATATCTATTAGGTGTACCACCAGAGGCCTTGTCTAATAGACGCCTTAAATATAACTTAGAATTTTGATTATTTCAGCTGGTTGATAATTTAAGCCAATTAAAGAGATAATAAGAATAAAAAAATATTTAGAAAAGAATAAAGACTACCCGTCTTACACGAACAGAATATAAATTTAAACTTAACGTAACGCAACGAATAATGTAACAATAAGATTAATAACGACAAAAACCATTAGGATTGTCGTATTTTGAAACAAGAAAGACATCAATATACAACATAGCTATATCAATAAAAGAGTGCAAAATCAGGTTTCTTGCATAAGGTTCCTTGGGGTTCTACATTATACATTTAATATAATAGGAATACAAATAAGATACCTTTACCTTTCATCAATATTTTTTGGCTTTATTTGCTTTGGAATCTTAAATTTTCCACCCCAGTTGGACTGGACCTCGAGCATCATTCACGCCAAAAAAGAATCCTTGCTTCTTTACAAATAATAATGTTTGATACAATAGTAAGCCGAAAAGATAACATGAAATAAATTTTTAATATTTACTTTAATAATGGTAAAATTGTCCCCAAATGAATGTAAAAGTGATTGATATTTTTAGATTGTTATCGTTTTAAATAATAAAAAATAGTATTAACAATATGTTAAACATGTTGAACTAATATGCGTAAAGTTAAGGAACAACTAATTTATTCTAAAACCAATTCTAGGAAGTTCAAAGAACTAATTAATTTTTTTAAGTTAATGTAATTATGTTAAACTCAATTGTTTAAATAAAGGCCCAAAAGAACTTTGTTGTATTAATTAGTTAATTATTTAGAGCAGCGATTCTCAAACTTTTTTTTACACGTACCACTTACATAAATTCTGCGTCAATCGCGTACCACCTATTAAAAAAGTAGATAATAAAATTTACTAATTTTGGCAAAAATGTATTTATTTAAAAAAGGCCATTATAAATGTTACAAAATAAAACTTACAGTCTGACCCAATCCAAAAATTCAGTGAGAAGGATGGTTCTCCATAGCTACAACAAGTGAATCGATATCAGGATCAATTGTGCTTAGTTTCATTCGTAAATTTGGATCAACATTAAGCCTACTGCGAAATTTATTTTTCAGTTGTAGCATAGCAGAAAATCCAGTTTCACACAGGTAGGTTGTCGTAAAAGGAAGTAAAAATAACAATGCTTTTTCTGATAAGGCTGGATATTCATTTTTAATATTTAACCAGAATTCAGCTAATTCTAATTTAGAAAACTCTATTTTCAAGCCTCCATCACAAGATAGTTCTATTAAAGATTCTTTTTCATCCTGTTTTAATGATTCAGGAATGCTATCCAAAATAAATGGTTGTCGTATCCAAAGAAACTGAGCATAGTCTTTGTCAAAATATTCTTTAAAACTATCAATTAGCATTTGACAATGCTGTTTTATGTTAAAAATAAGATCATCTTTAATCTTTATTTCATGCTCAACCACAAAATTTTCTAAATTGGTAAACGACTGCAAGTCTTTGTTTGAAACACTATTTTTCATCATATAACATTTCTTGATAAAAGCATTTATTTTGTCGTTTACAGAAAATCGATTATGTGATTTACCTTGTAAGCTTAAGTTTAGGTCATTTAATCGATTAAATATATCTGTTAAGTAAGCTAGTGTTGTAAGCCACAATTCATCTAATAACCGATCACGCAGTTCAAAATTGGTTTCCAATAAAAACACATGTACTTCAGAACGCAACTCGAATAACCTGTTCAACATTTTTCCTTTTGATAGCCATCTTATCTCCGTGTGTAGCAATAACTGAATATGATCACTTCCCATTTCAGAGCATAGTTTTGAAAATAAACGCGAGTTTAAGGCTCGAGATTTTATGAAATTGACTATCTGAACGGCTTCATGGAGAACATGTTTAAATTCATCGGGCATTCGCTTTGCTACCAAAGCTTCTTTGTGGATACTACAATGGGAAAAGTACAATTTTCTGCAACCAGTTTTACTTTGGCAGTTACACCTCCGTATTTTCCTGTCATGGCTCGGGCACCATCCGAACAGAAACCAACGCATTGTTTCCAGTCTAGTCCATTTTCCACAAAAAAATCATTGATTTTCTTGAATATTTCATCGGCAGTAGTTCGTTCCGTTAACGCCTCACAAAATAAGTACCCTTTTTCGATTTTGGTTTGAAATATATACCGCACATAAACCATAAGCTGAGCATAGTTTGTAATATCTGTGCTCTCATCAAGTTGTATTGCAAAAAAAATACTATTTTTTATCCGGTTTATCAATTTCTCTTTAACATTTAATGCCATTATTTCAATCCTACGACGTACGGTATCATTGGATAATGGTATAATACTAAGCTGTTTACCTGAATTCTCTCCAAAAATACACGTTACCATATCTTGTGCGGCAGGCAGAACTAGTTCTTCGCCGATTGTATGCGCTTTTCCACACTTCTCCTTAGGTTTATTTTCCAACACTGAATGTTTTGTACTGAAGTGGCGTTTTAATAGCGAAGGTTTCATACACTGGTTAGAAAGAATTTCCGAACAGATTGCACATTGGGGCCTTGACTCATCATTTATATTCGTGAATGTAAATCCCATATTAATGTATTCAGGATCATATTTCCTAACCGCCACTTTTAGTTTTTTGAAATAATTCTTTTTGTCATCACCCTGGATAGGCTCCGACTCTGAAGTGGAGCTCGATAGACCGGGATTTTCAGATGTTCTGTTGTCTCTTTTAAGCCACTTATCCATTTTTTATATGCAAAAATTAGCACGAATCGGTAACAGCAAATTTCTCGTTTCAACAAAATTAACCACAACAACTGACGGCCACGAGGATACTAATGACCACTAATCACGTGAATCAAGGGCGGTGGCAGTTTGCCGGGATTCCAGTGTTGCCAGCAATGAATAAGACATTACGCGCTTGTGTTTCCTACTCGCAGCGTTGCCATGCACCACGTAAAAGATAACATTCGTTGATAAATTTGATTAAAATTCTTCGTTTCTTCTAGTTTATAGAGTACCACCTTAAAGTTCTTTGCGTACCACCAGTGGTACGCGTACCACAGTTTGAGTACGGCTGATTTAGAGCATAAGAATAAACATGTAAATCCTTCCAATCTATACATCTCAACAGGTGCGTAGTGATTATGAATGTTGCGTTTCTTCCTAGGGCCGTATTGCTCTTTTTACGCTATCCATATTTTGAGTGACAGATACAGCTTTAACGAAGGTCGTGTTTAATAACTTTTCAACTAAATCAGTCCATCCGGTTGGTGATCGCCCTCGTCTTCTTCTTTCCTACGGCTTTCCTTGGACTACTAGTTTCTCCATATTACCGGCACGTGTTATCATAGAATGTTAATATTTTTAAATACATAGAACTAGAGAGGCATTATAGATTTTTAATCTCCGCAATAATAGATTTTTTTGGCTATTCAAGAAATTTGTATCAATATTTTTCACGTTGGAAAATATGCGAAAAAAGCCTAAATGTTTTAAAAGTAGTTAACCGTCACCAATAGGGCGCTGATCCTAAGGTTAATCTGATGTTTTATAGGGCATATACCAGGTCAGTTCTTGACTATGGTTGCTTTTTATATGGGTCTGCTACAAACACTAGACTTAAAAAATTAGACCGAATTCAGTACAAAGCTCTACATTTGGTTTTAGGTGCACTTAAATCTACACCTCTGAAAATCTATTAGCCGAATGTATGGAACCTCCATTACATTTAAGACGTCTTTTTTTAGCTGAAAAGTTTATCCTTAAATGTCAAAGTAATAACCAATCCTACCTATTGCAAAAAATATCCGACATATCTGTGTCTAACTTAGTTGACAAATGGTGGCATAACAAAAATTCTCCAACTTTAGCTATAGCATTTCCTAATGTTTCTTCCTATTTAGAAATCCCAGCTGAAACCAATTTTTTCCAATCTAATTTTAATATTCTTCATTCCCAAACCAAAGTTTATTTCCCTACTTTTGATGATAACAACGCCATTCGACTTCAGAAACAACTTGCCAAATTTGATAAGCCATATAGGATTTTGACAGATGGGTCAAAATCCATTTTGGGAGTTGGTTGTGCGGTATATATCCAAAACAATCAAGAACACATTAAGTTTAAATTAAACCAACAATGTTCCATTTATTCCGCAGAACTGTTTGCAATATATCAAGCTCTAGAATGGACCATTGAGAAAAGAATGTCTGATCAACAAATAGTAATCATGTCAGATTCAAAATTTGCGCTGTCTGCTTTAGATAATTCGCATAAGCATTTATACAAAAACAGTATTATCGTCAAAATATTAGAAAATCAACTAAAGTTACTTGAAAGAAATAATGCAGTCTCTTTCATTTGGGTAAAAGGACATGCTGGTATCTCGGGTAACACCAAAGCAGATTATTTTGCTAAAGAAGCGGCTTCAAACGGATTAGAAATTAGCTGACTCAATAGAAGTGATTTAGTCTCGCTGCGTAAACAAGAATTACAAGAAAACTGGGAAATTGAATGGAATGCTTTTTGTAACAGAAGTAACAACCTTTACACAAAAATTCACCCTGTTTTACCTACTGCGTCTTTTGCTGCAAGAAGTCATCCCAATAGAAGAGTATATTCAATGTTTGTTAGATGCCTTGTTAATCATGCTACTGTGAAAGCCTTTAGGTTTAACCAAACTTTTTGGGAATATTTAAAAAGGACTAAAAGAAAAATTTAGGATTGAATGTGTAATGTGAATGTGTAAATCTAGCTTTGTTCCCTCTGTCTATCGTTATGTTATATAGTTACCTTCTAACCGTTGCCTGTCTTGTGTTGTAATAAAGTCGCTATGAAAGGCACCTTAGCGTGAAAAGTATCCCTATATTATGTAATCCCTTGTGGGTCCTAAATATTGTTGGCTAGGGCATTGAATGGAACGAATGAATGTATGGTTTTTTATCAAGCTACCGATTCTTGTGATACTGATGTTTACACTATATTTTTAATTTACCTCTATGCGAAGTACTATTTTGTTAATAAATGCAATAGGTCAATACATCATTAACAAATTCAAGTAGTCAAATACATTATCGTGGCTGAATGGATCAAGTATCCAAAGCCATTAATTAAATTAAAAAAAAAATCCACGTTGTCCACGTTTCAGAGGCATAGTTAAACATTGAGAAAGACAGTGTTCATACAATATTGATCTTTGTGTTTTTTTATGGGTACTTTCCATTATGGAGTAAGGTTGGACATAGCGGTTCTACCCATTTGTATACGTCGTCGAATTTCCTATTCACAGCCTCCATTGTTGTTGACGGTGCGGCATAAATAAATGAAACATTTAACTACTTTATACCCAGCAATAAATCATTGAAAAGTTGTGTAAAAGTTCAAAACTTTTAATTTTGTAAAAACACAATTTATTTTACACAAACCCCTTCCTGAAGATGTTTCCTAAACTCTTTCTGTATTTTGAGAATTGTTATTAGTCTGTTAAAAGTATCTTAGCTGTAAACATCGAAATTTAGGTCCGTATTTAATTAGTGATGGAGTTAGTAATATACTATGCTGGTTATGACGATCCTCATCATTATAACGAAGTATAAGCATTTATAGTTGACCAGAAAAGCAGTAAATGTATAAAGAACTTTATACCTATATCTAATAAAGTAGCTATGCTGCAAATTAACACCACTCCTCGTAATATTAACTTTATTCAAGTATATGCTCCTAAAGCAAAAAAAAACAGAAAGAGAAGTACGAGAATTCTACCAAGAGATCAAACAGCTAATGAAGATCATAAAGCAAAATACTGTAAACATTATTGGGAGATTTTAATGCCAAAGTAGGTGAAGGGTGGACCGAAGACGTAGTAGGAATCTTTGGTTTGGGCCAATAAAATAATAGAGGAGAAATACTGGTCCAATTTTGCCAATAGTAAAATCTAATTATCGCAAACACCTGGTTTAAACAACCCAAAAAAGATTATATACATGGAAAGCACCTGGCGATAATCCAAACCGCATAATAAGATACCAGATTGATTATATACAGTGCGTTAAGTTTTTGATTAGGTATTGCACACTATACGGAGCGCTAAAATCGGCAACGTTGCAAATGTTCGTTCTCCGACCCGAGACTATCTGCACCGACAGAAAATCATTTTAGTTTAGTAACTCACAACAACGTTTAGGATGTACTTCTCTGTCGTAAGATCTCATGTTTCATTACGTATAGCCGATTTTAATAGTAGGAAATTCGATAAAAATACACTGACCTAATCGGTGCATTGTTATCGATTTTTATTAATGTGAAAATTTTTTTGTGGTTGAATTAAAAATAAAAGCGTATTTCTTTAAAAAGATAAAATAAAAAATATACTCTTATTGAAAATTAAAATATTATTCCTAATAAAATAAAAAATAATTCTTTATAACCTACAGAAATGGTTCAAATAGTTGACCTTCTACGGCTGAACAGTACTCCAATCTGTCATAAATACTTCTGCGAACAGATGAAAGAGTTTCTGCTGTAACAGAATTGGAGACTTCTCTTATTCGATTTTTTAATTCATCCAAATTTTGGGCTCTAGCCTCAGGATGATCGTAGAAAATGCTTTTTAAATGTCCCCAAAAAAAAGTCCATAGGTGTAAGATCTGGAGATCGCGCAGGCCACTTAATATCGCCTGTTCCACTGATAACTCGATTCGGGAAAGTATTGTTTAAATACTCCCTAATAATTCGAGCGTTGTGAACTGAAAAGCCGTCTTGATGAAACCAAACATTCTTCAGATTTACATCAGGAAGATTAAGAATAGCGGGAAGAACATGATTCTGTAACAAATCGAGGTATACTCTACTATTGAAGTTGCCCTCAATAAAAAATGGACCTATTATGTGGTCTCCTAAAATGCCAGTCCAGACGTTAACTTTTTGAGGACGTTGAGTTCGGTAAACAACACTTCTGTGCTGGTTTTCCCGCGCCCAATACCTCATAATGGAAGGATTGTGTCTCCCTACTAACGAAACAGAAGATTCATCAGTGAATAAAATGTTTTTAATAAAATTTGGTTCACTATTAGCCTTCGTTATTAGAGTTTCACAAAACTCCATTCTTCGAAAGTAATTGTCTGGATAAAGCTGCTGCGTTTTCGAATATTTAAAATTCTTGTAACCGTGCTTTTTCCATACTTTCATTACAGTAACATTGCTAACATCTAACTCTCTAGCAACGCTTCTACTTGAACGTGTTGAATCTACCTCGATTGTTGCACAAATTTGTGTATCCCGGTATTCTCTTTCCTCAACTTTTTCTGGTAACACTTCTTGAGCGTGACATTTTCTGCAATTTTTGAGGCAATAACAACTCTCAAAATTTTTAACAATATTATAAATTGACTGTACACAAGGAATTGGTCTTCCTTTAAAAAACACAGAAAATAAATCTACACACTGTTGCGCAGAATTGCCACTATAAAACCATTTTATTATTTGAGCTTTTTCCGCGGTCATATAAACAGACATGTTTACAAAAATAAATTAAAACTCTACGCTGTTATACCTTTAAACAACCACGGTATAATGACAATATGACAAATTTGCCGACGGGCGACGAGCAACGACGAGTTAACGAAGCAGATATGTAGTGGCAAGTCGACGACGCGCAGTGTTGCCATTTATAGAGTGTATACCTAATCCAAAACTTAACGCACTGTATTAATTGGCAAACGTTATAGAAATGGAATCAGGGGAGTTAAAACGTATCCCGGGGCGGACATCGGTTCCGAGCACAATTATGTTGTTGGTAAAATTTCAATTAAACTAAAGAACATCAAACACAGAGAGAAGATAAAATCTAGCCTCGAAAAACTTAAAGATCCAATACTACAGGCAGAAATAGAAAAAACACTCAATGAGACACTCAAAGAAAAGTTCAGAAGAAACAATAGAAAGTATTTGGCACACCTTCTAAACAACAATCACAACTATACAAAGAGAACAACTACAAGACAACATAAAAACAAAGAATACATGGATGACAGAAGAAGTCCTAGAACTCATACAAAATTAGGAAAGCCAAAGAAGAATGGATGAGCAGCAAGTGTGAGGGACTGGGAGATTTATTAAAAAAACATGACTACTTTAATGCATACAAAAAGATTAAGGAAGTCATAAATATTAAGAAAAAAGTCACTACAACAACTTTAGTAGATGATACCAACGAAATAGTATCTGGTCCAGAAAATGTAAGAGATATGTAGGAAAAATACATTGAAGATCTGTTTAACGACGCGAGAATAGAATCACAAATGAATATAGTACCAGAAACAATACTTGATATATTAACATCGTAAGTTACAAAAACAATCAATACGGCAAAGCCACGAAAAGCCTTAGGTCCAGATGAAATATACGTAGAGATGATATAGCTTATTAATGAAGAAAATCTTCAGACGTTAACAATATTATTTAACAAAATATATACCACTGGAATCTTCCCAGAAGACTGGCTTAGATCGACATTTATACTGTTACGATTTTAAATGTTATGGCATATAGAACTGTAAATATTTTATGACTAATTCCTTTTTTATTGATTCTCGTAATTTGTAGGTCAAAATCTACCTGAGCTTCCATACCAGTTGTTTACAGAAGTATCTAGACCCTAATTTTATGAGTAATCGACGTCTCGAGGCTTTCGAACAGTTGAAAAACGAGTCGAGCGCCTTCACCAAAATACGAGATTATTCAAGAAGTCCGCCGAATTCTCTAGATGACAACAGTTGTGTATATAAATGAAAGATTTTTATTTGGCAGTCAGTCATAAGAAGCTCGGGAACCGCGATATTTAAATGTAACGAAACATAAATTATTATTTGTAATATAAATTAGGATTAATAAAGACTTTAATAAATTCGTAATTAGTTATCGTGAGTTTTAATAAATTAGAATATAGACAATAAATTAGAATAAAGACAAATAAATTAGAACTATATAAATATATAACATTTGGTGTCAGAAGTGGGATTTCAACATAAATCCAGCAGTGACTTTTGAAAAAGACTTTAAAACTTTTGAAAAGTATTGTTCGTCGGGAACATCCGCGCAGTTCGGTAGTGACCTTTGTACAAAAGAACATTTATAAAAGTACGTGTGTGCCTGTACAAAGATGCTGCTAGTACAACTCTCGGTAAAACAGTTGCGTGAGCAATTAGAAGAACGCGATGAAGACTGCAGCGGGTCCAAGAAGATCCTCCAGGAGCGACTGAAGAATATTCTTAACAAGAATGGAGATGACCCAGAGACATTCCAGTTTCAATCATCAGAAGAAACAGTTTTAACAAAAATAAATGAGAAATTTGAAAATGTCTCGCAAATGATTGAAGAATCTTCTAAAAACACTGATGGAAAATTCGAGACTGTTTCCAAAAGATTCGATGAAACGTCTCAAATGATCGAAGAAACTTCTCAAATTATTAAAGAAACAGCTAGACAAAATGACGAGAAATTTGAAAATGTTGCTAGAAGATTCGACGAGACTTCTCAAATAATTAAAGAAATATGTATTCAGAATAGTGAGAAGTTTGAAGAAGTCTCTAAAACATTTGATAAAGTTGAAGAGAAAATCAAACAGTTAGAGACCATGATAACTAACACGAGAGTGCTACCACCAATTAATACGGTAGCTTTAGATCCGGTAGAGATAAAAGAAGACGAGACGAAATGTAAGTTGGAAACACGGCCAAAATTTGAAGGAAGCGGAGGTTATGTTCATGTCAAAGTTCGAACTTTCGACGGAAAATCGTCATGGAACAACTACATGAAACAGTTCGAATCAGCTGCAAGAGCGAATGGATGGTCAGAAAAAGAAAAGGCTGTAAACCTGACTATAGCTCTTCGAGGAGATGCCTTAGATGTGCTCCAGACCATAGCCGTAGAGGAGACGGATGATTTCGAACAACTGAAAAAGAGGTTAAATATGCGATATGGCCACGAACACTTGGAGCATGTATATCAGTCGCAGCTCAAAAATCGAAGACAAAAGAGAGATGAGGCTCTTCAAGAATATGAAGTAGATATTGCCAGATTAGTGCGATACGCTTATCCAACAGCTCCCGAAGACATGATGGAAAAGTTGGCCGTTCAAACGTTTATTGATGGTCTTCGTGATCATGAAATGCAGAGAACACTACGATTAGCTCGTCACAAGACGCTGGTTGATGTCTTATCCGCCGCCCTGGAATACGAGTCTGCTACGCAGGCCTCTGGTGGGTACAGTAAAGTTAGAACTGTAAAAGAGGAAGGAGACGAAGATAAACTTGACCAGCTCTTTAATATGATAAAAAGCATGACACACAAGAAAACGAAGACCATAAGACCGAAGACAAAACCAGAACGCGTCGGCCTTAGGGGAGCAGCTTCGACCCAGAACTTTACCAAAGACCCTCTGATACTAATAGCTTCTTTGAAATGTCGTGAAGATAGTGTATATGTAGATGGAGAAATAAATGGTAAAAAGCATACGTTGTTGGTGGATACTGGAGCGACCAGAACCATTATACGCCCGACAGTTATAAACAGCCGAAAGAAACTGTTACCAACGAGGTTGCGACTTCGGACCGCCACAGGTGAAAATGCCAACATTCATGGAGAAATCCAGGTACAGTTAGGAATTGGAGCAGAAAAGTTCGTCCATACTGTTATAGTTGCTGACATCGAAGAGGATGTTATATTAGGAATGGACGTAATGAATACGCATGGATTCCAATTGGATTTTAAGAATAAGGTAATCAAAGTTGGTAACGAGGAGGTATTTCTCCATCCACACGATGACAACACTATGCAAGCAGCCGTTAAAGAAGATACAGTCGTGCCTGCGAGAAGTGAAACGATAATAGTAGCGCGGCTACAGGGAATTGTGGACGAAGGAACACCTGTTATGATGGAGCCTTGGAATCATGACGACGAAGTTGGCCGTGGAATCATAATTGGAAAAGAATTAGTGACTTCGGCTAAAGAAATTCCTGTCAGACTTATTAATGTCAATGACTACCCAGTGACCATCAAGAAAGAGACAAAAGTAGGAACTTGTGTACCTGTCACATCCATAATCCGTCAGACGACAACGTCTGATAATTCCAACGATAAATTTGATCAAATGGTTGCGGTTGCTGGACAGTCTCTGAATCAGATTGAGAAAAGGAAATTAAGGGAATTTCTTCGGCAGTATCGTGATATTTTCGTACCGAAAGGAGGAAAGACGGGAAGAACTACCGTTGTTAAGCATAAAATTGATACTGGTAATGCTAAGCCAATTCGTCAAACAGCTCGACGATTACCACAGGCGAAAAGAGAGGAAGCTGAAACGATTGTTCAGGAAATGAAGAAAGACGGGGTGATAGAACCTTCTACGAGCCCATGGGTCTCTCCGGTGGTCCTGGTTAAGAAGAAAGACGGAACAACGAGGTTCTGTGTGGATTACCGTTTGCTGAACAACGTTACCAAGAAAGATAGTTATCCTCTGCCTCGGATCGATGACACATTGGACACATTGGCTGGAAGTAAATTATTTTCTACTTTGGACTTGAAGTCTGGATACTGGCAGGTAGAAATGGACCCGGTAGATAAAGAAAAGACAGCCTTCACCACAGGATCTGGATTATGGCAATTCAACGTTATGCCATTTGGACTTTGTAACGCTCCTGCGACATTTGAGAGGCTTATGGAAAATGTGTTAAAAGGGTTATCTTGGAAAACATGCCTAGTTTATCTAGATGACATAATCGTCTTGGGGGAGACATTTGAAGATCATCTGAAGAATTTAGAAAACGTTTTTAATCGACTTAAAGCTGCCCAATTGATGTTAAACCCTAAGAAGTGCCAGCTATTTCAAGGTAAAGTCAATTATCTGGGTCATATAGTCAGTAAAGAAGGAGTGGCTGTGGATAAGGGAAAAATTGATTCCATTAAGGAATGGCCAAAACCAACTGACAAACACCAAGTGAGAAGTTTTCTGGGACTATGTACTTACTACCGGAGGTTTATTAAGAAGTTTGCAGATATCGCTAAACCATTAACGCGACTTACAGAGGAAGCAAGAGAATACCGCTGGGATGTAGACTGCCAGAATGCCTTTGAGACCTTAAAAAAGCATTTAATCACAGCACCAATTTTAGGGTATCCACTGCCAGAAGGAGAGTTCATCTTAGATACAGATGCAAGTAATGTGGGAATTGGAGGAGTGCTGTCTCAGATTCAAGGAGGACAGGAAAGAGTCCTTGGATATTTTAGTAAAGTTCTCTCAAAACCTGAGCGAAATTATTGCGTCACGAGAAGAGAACTTCTGGCAGTAGTGAAATCAGTAGAGCACTTCTATCAATACCTCTATGGAAGGAAGTTTTTAATCCGAACCGACCATGCCGCCCTTAAGTGGTTGATGCAGTTTAAGAATCCAGAGGGTCAGATAGCCAGGTGGATCGAACGACTCCAAGAATATGATTTTAAGATTGAGCACCGGGCCGGAGTTAGCCACCGAAACGCCGATTCTCTTTCCAGAAGGCCATGCCCAGCAGAGTGTTCTCACTGCAACAAAACGGAATACAAGGAAGCAGCAGTGCTAAGAACGACGGTGGTCCACGACGACTGGACGCCTACCAAGATCAGGGAAGAACAAGAGAGAGATCCAGTTATACAGAAAATCCGAAAATGGAAAGAGGAAAACCGTCGACCACCTTGGCAAGAAATATCGAACCTAGGCTCAATAGTTAAGACGTATTGGGCCCAGTGGGACTCATTTATCATGGAAGATGGCTTGCTCAAACGAGTCCTGGAAAATGATGACGGTTCAGAGAAGAGAAGACAGTTGGTGATTCCAAAGAGCAGAATAGCCGAAGTACTTCGTCAGTTACACGACAGTCCATCAGGAGGGCATTTTGGTGTGAAAAAGACCCTTCAGCGAATTCGGGAACGGTTTTATTGGATGAACAGTTCCGACGATGTAAAAGACTGGTGTAAGAAATGTACTATTTGTGCTACGAGTAACGGGCCTTATCGAAAAAGGAGAGCTCCTATGAGACAATATAATGTAGGAAGCCCGTTTGAAAGAATAGCTTTGGACATTGCTGGGCCATTTCCAGAAAGTGATAATGGAGGCAAGTACATGTTGGTAGTAATGGATTACTTCACTAAGTGGGTCGAGATTTACGCACTTCCAGACCAGAAGGCCGCCACCGTTGCAGATAAGTTGATCCAAGAATATATCAGCCGATTTGGAGTGCCTTTGGAGATCCATAGTGACCAAGGCAGGAACTTCGAAAGCGATTTATTCCAAGGAATATGTGATAGACTAGGTATGAAGAAAACAAGAACTACGGCTTATCATCCGCAATCGGATGGTATGGTAGAAAGAATGAATAGAACAGTTGGCAAGTACTTGACAAAGATGGTGTCCGATCATCAGCGAGACTGGGACCAATATCTTCCGTTTTTCACAATGGCCTACAGATCTGCTGTTAATGAATCAACAGGCCAGACACCAGCCAGAGTCCTATTCGGACGCGAGATGCGACTACCTTGTGATCTAGAGTTTGGGTGTCGACCTGGAGAAGATGTAGCAGGTGAAGATTATGTGATCGAATTACGAAGAAGAATAGACGATGTACACGAGTTGGTCCGTTCCCATCTCCAAATCGCTAGTGACCGAATGAAGAAACGGTACGATACACAAGCCGAAAAGGGGTGTTTTAAGAAGAACGATAAAGTCTGGCTTTATAACCCCAAAAAGCGAAAAGGTTGTTCTCCCAAATTGCAGCAGTTTTGGGAAGGTCCATACCTCATTATGGAGAAGATCAATGATGTTATTTACCGAATAAGCAAGATTCCGAGAGGAAAGCCGATGATAGTACACCATAACCGGTTGGCGTCTTTCGAGGGTGACCACGACGTAGATGAAGAAGTGGAAGTAAACCAAGTCCAAGATGTGTCTGACCTCACGTTTGAGGAATTCATGGGTGCCTATGGAGGTACCGGTAAAGCAAGATATGGTGTTACCACTGAAGAAAGGCAAGATCTACTCGCGCTCCCCGATGACTACTCACTGGCCCTTACCATCCCGGCCAGTATCAAAGATGCACCAGGGTTGGCATCCGTCTTTCGAAGGAAGTTTGGTCGAGTTGCAGAACTTCAATGCCAAGTGCCAGCTCCTGGTAAAACCTTGAAACTTCAAGATGCATCACGTTACCTTTTCTACCTGGTAACAAAAGACACTGCCCGTGACCAACCTACCTACCGAGATGTATGGGAAGCCTTACTTCAGTTGAGAGAGCACGTACTAGAGTCCGACGTGCAAAAGTTAGCCATGCCAAAGTTAGAGTGCCACCAATTAGATTGGAGGGTTATTCGAAGTATGGTGGAGGAGATCTTTAGAGACACCGAAGTCCAGGTGTTAGTTTGTTGCAATCCGCATAGTTACTGGTGCGGAGAGAAAACCGTCCCTTGTCATTTCTATACAACTGGAAGTTGTAAAAGAGGGTCCAGTTGCCGATATCAGCATGTCGTTCCAGTTCCAGTCCCGACAAGGTTCCAGGAGGAACCATCTTTTAAGAGGGGGGCAATGTTACGATTTTAAATGTTATGGCATATAGAACTGTAAATATTTTATGACTAATTCCTTTTTTATTGATTCTCGTAATTTGTAGGTCAAAATCTACCTGAGCTTCCATACCAGTTGTTTACAGAGGTATCTAGACCCTAATTTTATGAGTAATCGACGTCTCGAGGCTTTTCGAACAGTTGAAAAACGAGTCGAGCGCCTTCACCAAAATACGAGATTATTCAAGAAGTCCGCCGAATTCTCTAGATGACAACAGTTGTGTATATAAATGAAAGATTTTTTATTTGGCAGTCAGTCATAAGAAGCTCGGGAACCGCGATATTTAAATGTAACGAAACATAAATTATTATTTGTAATATAAATTAGGATTAATAAAGACTTTAATAAATTCGTAATTAGTTATCGTGAGTTTTAATAAATTAGAATATAGACAATAAATTAGAATAAAGACAAATAAATTAGAACTATATAAATATATAACAATACCTATACCCAAGAAAAATAAAGCAAATAGATGCTCACAGTTCAGATTAATTAGCCTGATGAGCTATTTTCTGAAAATTTTACTCAAAATTGTACATCAACGAATATACAGAGAAAGCGAAAGAAACCTGAGCGACAATAAATTTGGATTTCGTATGGGTCTTGGTACAAGGGAGGCATTATTTGGCCTCCAGATATTACTACAAAAATGCCTAGATTAGCGAAAAGACGTGATTTACGAAAAAGCGTTTAATCGAGTAAAACAACAGAAATAATAGAAACCCTAACACAACATGGTATAGACCATAACACTGTAGCACTTGTTAAAAAACTATATTGGGATCAAATGGCGTGGATCAAAATAGACAATCGTCTGACAGCAGAATTGCCAATAAAAAGAGGAGTTCATCAGGGCTGTGTACTTTCTCCACTGTTATTTAATATATGTTCCGAAAAGATCTTTCAAAATGCCCTCGAAAATGTTAAAGAAGGAATAAAAATCAACGGAGAATACGTAAACAACTTAAGATACGCAGACGACACCGTTATTATTACAGACAGTGCTGAGGGTTTCCAACGACTTTTGAATGTCATAACCCGAGAGGGAAATAGCTTGGGACTAAATATAAATAAATAAAACAAAAGTAATGGCTGTTACACGTACACCAAATGTCATTAATATTCATATCTATAACAAACATATAGAACCAGTACAAAGATTCCAGTATCTTGGTTGCTGGATAACAAACGATCTTGACCACGAGGTCGAAATACGTGCTCGTATAGAATATGCTAGGTCCCCATTTCAACGAATGAAAACATTCCTAATAAACTCTACGTTATCGTTGGATCATCATCATTCAGCCCATACTCGTCCACTGCTGAACATAGGCCTCCCGTAGTTCACTCCACAAATTTCTGTCCTGAGCCGCCTGCATCCAATTTTGATGTGTCCGTTTCAGGTCATCCGTCCATCTTGTTGGTGGTCGTCCCCTATTCCTAAAGTCATCTTGTCTGGGTCTCCACTCAAGAATGCGTTTTGTCCATCTGCCGTCCTTCGTTCTCGTGACGTGCCCTGCCCAGTTCCATTTTAAGGTTGATATTCTTTTGATTGCGTCGGTTACTCCCGATCTACGGCGCAATTCTGTGTTGGGTATTCGGTCTCTCAGGGTAAATCCCAACATGGACCGTTCCATTGCCCTCTGTGTTGTTCGAATTTTGTTTGCGGACGTCTTAGTAAGTGTTAGCGTCTCCGCACCATAGGTTAGAACCGGCAGTACACATTGATCGAAGACTTTTTTCTTCAAGCAGATGGGAAGAGCTGATTGGAAAACATCTCTTAGCTTTCCATAAGCTGCCCATGTCAACCCTATTCTACGTATTAGTTCATTGGTCTGGTTATCTCTACTTAAGCGAATTTCGTGTCCCAGATATTTGTATGCTGATGTTTGTTCTATACTTGTTCCAGCTATGTTGATGTTCTCACTCAGAACAAGGTTTGTAATCACTTGTGTTTTTGAGTTATTGATCTTTAAACCCACTTGTGTAGAGGCATGGTAGAGTCTTTCGCACATTTCAATGGCATGATCTATGAGGTCTGTTATCAGGACTATATCGTCCGCGAACCTGAGGTGACGTCCGCGTCTAGGTTTGCACGCTTACACATGTATTCCAATAATGTTGTAAACAGTTTTGGTGAAATGGTGTCGCCCTGACGAACTCCACGATAAATGTTAAACTTGTGTGTATCGTTGGATATCCGATACCAATTTGTAAAAACGTTTATTTATTCCAGATTGCTATACGGAGTGGAAACATGGACTCTCGGAATTACAAGTATGAGGCGTATGAGATGCCTTTGAGATGTGGGTTTTTCGAAGGATGCTGAAGATCTCTTGGACAGAGCATGTGACCAACAAAGAGGTGCTAAGAAGAATGGGTACTGAGAAAGAACTCCTAAATATTGTAAAAAAAAATAAAAAAAACGAGTTATTTAGGACATATTTACAGAGGAGAAAAATACAACTTCCTACGACTTATAATGGAAGGGAAAGTGGAAGAAAGAAGAGGTCCAGGAAGAAGAAAATGCTCCTGGTTGAAGAATGTAAGAGACTGGACAGGCATGGACACACATTCGATACTAAGAACAGCTCAAGATAGAGAGCAATTTGCTGTAGTTATAGCCAACCTTCAGTAATGGTGAAGACGCCTTAAGAAGAAGAAGAAGGAGATTAAAAGTAAATTGTATAAATTTATATTCAATAGTAAAACACGTGAAATTGTTTCTAATGTGTTTAAATAAATGGAGGAAGAAAAAAACGTCTGGAGTACTGAACGTTCCATTAGATCAGTAGGTGTTTCAGAAAGAAGTATTTAACGAATTGTTACGAAGGAATGGGATATAGAATGTGGTGCAAGTTCTTCTTTTATTATACCGCCTACTAAAACGAAAAATGTGATAAAACCAAAAACCAATTTAGATAACGCAGATAAAAGTCTGCTACGTAGAATTATTTTAAAAGACTTGACACTGACAAAATTGTGCCTACACTGACGAATATTTTAAGAAAATTTTAAGTAACTGGATATACAGAAGCCGAAGATTCTCTTCGAAAAGTAATTAAATCGATGGGATTTCACTGGAAAAAAAAGAAAACGTACAGAAAAATATTAATGGAATGACATGATATTCGTCACTTAAGAACAGTTTTTTTACGTGCCATAAAATCGTACAGACAGTCAAATAAAACGACTGTTTATATGGACAAAACTTATATTCATACTTTTCATACCGTTACTACTTGTTGGATCAAGGACAATCCAATGAAGGACTAGATAGACCCATTTCAAAAGAGCAATGATTAATTATTGTTCATGCTGGTAGCGAGAAGAGCTTCATTCCCAATTTCTCGCTCAATTCCCGCTCAATTGATTTTTAAATCAAATTCAAATACCGGAAACTACTAACACGAAATGAATTTTACGTCCGTTTAAGGTCTAAGAATGTTTATTTTGACACGAATATGTTAAAACCTTTATTAGTCTAATATTATCAAACTCCATACTCCAAAATTTAAAACAACCAGGTAGAGGACCCAGCTCGACTGTTTAGACTTCATGCACTGAGCATTTCAATATTAATTTTAAAGTTCTTCCATTGACTGTGGATTCAACTGAACTACTTGGATTATAATCCATTTATATATTTTGCTTTCAATTTTGATTTTAACTTTTAGTAATTTAACTGCATATTCAGATTTTTCCTTTTTTACAGTACTGATAGCGCTTGGTGGGCCATTTTATTGTAGTCAACCATCCACTGTCTAATATATTGTTTAGTCTTTTCTTACATTCATACTTTATGTCAACTTCAATTGCTCTCAAACTAACATCCTAATTATTATAGACAGGTTTGAGTGTGAGATTTGGATTATTCAATCTACATAAAAAATATACTATATAATTTTATATTTCATCAGTTGATTTCCTATAGTGGTATCGGTTGAACCTTTCGTCAATACTTAGTTTCATAGAATTTTGAAAGGTGCAGATCACATAACTGCCCTTTACAAGCTGTCATTTGTCACATGTCATCTCAATACTTCCGCCAGACCGGGAGCCCATTCTGTCTCCGGCTTCTATATAACATGTAGCTTCTCCTTTTTAAAAACTTTAGTTTAAGTGTTTGTTTGTCTTTGTGTATTGTATTATTATGTCCAAATTTACATGTATGACATTCTACTCATGTCGGATAGGCCACAACTGACGAAGTAAGTCTATAAACGTTTATCACATAAAAACTTTTTTCAACCATAAACTTGGAGTTTTTTATCCAAGTGAATTAATTTTCCTTTTTTATAAAAAACGTTTCTTGGCTTATTTCAGATGCCCCTGAAGATGATCTATTAATCGAAAGTACTTGGGCAAGATTTAATTAATTACTGTGTTCGATAGTTGCCTTGTATACCATCAAAGTTTAAAAAAATAATAAAACGTTCGAGATAACGTATGTCCCTAAAGTTTTCGGAAAATTTTAGATTTAAAAGTATTATTGGTAGGAAGCATTGGATCAAGTTGTCATTGGAGACTTAAAGTTAGTAAACAACTTTAACGATATAACAATGTCAGTTTTGATACAGAATACATGACCAAACACGAAGCGAAACGAAGAGCTTTTTCGTAATCCAAATTTCTGTGACAAGCCGCCATGTTCTAAATAGTTTTCTGTCAACCTATATAAACTGAAGTTTGTTATTTGTTTACATATTGAGAAGTATTGTTTCGTGTGTGTTGTTTAATAGTAAAAAAAGAATAATACTATTCTACATATTCTTGTAATAAACTCATCGTAATGACTAAACGAAAAGGAGGATTTGACGTTTTTCACATTTGGTCCCAGTGAAGATAGCCTCAAATGAGTTTGTCAGAACGAAATATTGGTATTTCTCATGACATTATGAACTAAAGATAAACCCACTCGCACGCGATCAGTCTATCTCTTTTGTACGTGTGACGTCACTTGGCGACAAATATCACCAGAAATGTTCTATTTCCGCAAATCGCCAGGAAATTTTGACATTCCTGTCAAAATTTCTTGAAGAAAAAGTCAGGACATCCTTACTGTAAGGAAATGTCATTTCCTTACTGTAAGGAAATGATATTTTTTTTTTAAATTAATCAATATCTGTCGAATTTTAAACGATTTGCGGAAAAATAGTATGTTTACCTCGTAGGAAAAGCCACATTCCTGGACTCTGTGTTGCTAAGTCTCGGCTTGCGCCTCGACTTAGCAATCTTCACAGTAGTCCAGGAATGTTAAGCTTTTCCTACCCGGTAAACAATGTACTATTTTGCATTGAGTTTTGTCAGATTTAGTATTGTTTTATCCATAGATAAACAATATAATAGTAGAAATAGATAGGCAACTTAATGTATAAATTTCGTTCATTAGGCCCCTTGCGGCTGGGGTCAATACTAATCATCTTTTGGCGGCAAATTCGAATGAACACCCCTTACATACATACCCTTTAGCGCCTCTTGTGGGCTATTTCGTTACTAATTAAAATGTATTGGAATATAAGGATATAAGATGCACAATTTTTTCTAGATATACGTATATTTATTTGTTGTTTAAGATAAAACAGTTATAAAATAATTACATAATATTTATTACACATATTTGCAGAAGTTAAATACTATTATTTTTGGCTTTCTGACAACTTACTATCATTCTTTTTGTAATTTTTCCATGATTTGTACACAACGAACAATACAATAATTCACTATGCTTAGTTTTGTTACTAGCACAACACAAAAATTCTTTGCTACAATAGGTAACTCAAAATAAACTTTAAAAATTAAGTAACCAAATTTAAATTAAAATTACTAAGAATAAATGCAAACGAAAGTTAAAGATAATAAAATAAAATTGAAAACTTGTAAACAAACGGAAGTTTGATTATGTTATTTGGTTTATGATTGGTTAAAGTCTTCGTGAGAGAGATAGGCTGTCATTTCTCTTTATTAACTCGCTGGGGTCAAAGTGATGGGGGAATGAACCAAGTCGTTCATATAAGATTCCAGGCCATGGTTTTATCGTTTATCTAGTACGTTGACAAATAAATGTGTGCATTTTTGACATCGAGTTAGAATCTATGGAGACGGCATCACGTGACTAAAAACGACCTCACCTCGGCCATACTGTTAAGATTGTTTTGACACTTTTGACAGATTGTATATGTTTGTTTATGTTTGTTGTTTTTCGAATATTTTTAGTTTTATAATACTTTTATAGAAACTGTAATAATATATTGTGATAGTGTATAATAATGGTTTCTTGTTCTCAACATAGTTGCAGTAGCAGAAGCAATGTTAATAAAAAATCTTCAGAAATAACGTTCTACAGGTTAGTATACAAATATGTAAACAAAGTAATATGTAACGTACTTCAGAGAATAAATTAATAGTATTTGACTGTATTAATTTATCTTATATATCGTGTTTTTAGTGGTTACCATAGGATAAATAAATCATAGTTTATTAAAAATATATTGCACTTTTTTAGATTATCATTAAATCTTCTAAATAACTAGTCATATTTTTATAGTAATTTTAATATTATTGAGTCCGGCCATGATCCCACCGCCATATTGGTATCATCGTTAGCCACGCCTACCTACGCCGTTTTTAAGACACACGTTAATATGCTATAGCTTCTCCATAGATTTTAACTCGATGATTTTTGATCAAATATATTTCAGAATATTAAATTAAAGATAAAATTTTATCACCAATTGACGTCATGCGCATCAACGTACAAAATTCGATTGCGAAGTGCTTTTATCTTGGAATTCATAGTATCATGGGTATTTCTTAGTGTTGAAATTTAGATTAGAAGTGAAACATGCGTAATCAAATGCAATATGATATTTAAAAAGTAATACTTAACAATTACCAAAAAAAGTAAAAGTAAATAGTTTTAAAACAGTTAAATAGTAAAATGTAAGTATAAATAAAAAAGTTAAAAAGACATCTGGCAACTGGTGGTTTAAGTATTCTAACTCTATTGCCAAATCTATCCGCTAATTTATCAAGGGGCAATTGCCAAAAAAATGTTTTAATCATTAATTGCAATTAATATCAAACGAAATAAATATTACTTAATTCATTAATGTTTTATATAAGGTATAAAATTGCAGAATCTATAAAATAATATAATAAAAATGTACATTTTAAAAGCTTTACCTCTTTTATTTGAAGCTTATATACATTACATTATAAGGACATGGCAATACTGATAACGTAATATTTCGTTCTGTGAAAATTAATTGACAGCTAATTTGAGGGATTCACTGGGAACAAATGTGAAAAACGTCCGGGGGATTTTATTGTGTTGTTCGTGGGTGCCCATCTAAATCTGGTAAGGAAATAGGTAAGTCTCTTTTCAATACTGAGAAATCGCAGCAGGTAAACAAATTAAATTTGAAATTCAAACGCGTTACAAGAGTTCTCAAAGCAGAATATCATAATATTTTAGTCAAATAATCAGAATATTTTAGTTAAATATACTTTTTTTTTTAAATACAGTTCATACAAAACAGATCTACTTAAAAAACATTGGTTTCAAAGATTACTTCGTTTCTCAGTTTAACCATAATTTGACTACAATTTTGAACGACTTTCTCATTACTTTTCTTAGTGTACTAAGTAGTTTAAATGTCACTGTCACTCCGAACTTTCTGTTTTCCGAACCACAGAATAATAAACAATCAGAATGTCCACTCTCAGATGCCGCCTTTGAAGTTTTTCATCACGCGCGCCATGTTTTAGAAGGAAACACATAACACAGACATACGATTTGTGAGGTTATGTAATTGTTTATATTTATGTTAAATTATATTATATTTATGTTATTATATTTAACAATGTTAATATATTGTTCTGAAGCTATTTTCTTGTGGCATTTTAAATTAATTACTATTTAACTGGGAATAAGCCACAATTAAAGATAAAAATACGTTTATTGACGTTTCAATTTCCACTTCGGAAATCGTTCTCAAAATACAAACAGCAAATTAAACAAATTTTGTTTTTTGTTACATAGTGAAAAATTCTTCTAATAATTTAATTTTATCTGACTCATTTATATTAACAATTCAGACATACATTATGCATTCTAAAGTAGACGACTTTAAAATGATATTTCCAATATTGTTGAGTTGCGTTACTGGGACGACTTTACTTGTAAGATAGTTCATTCGATATGAAATCAACTTTAACTTGAGAATATACGTCAGAAAAAAATCATAGCATGTAATTCGTCTTTAAAAAGATAAACACATGACATGATGACAGTAAAATTCTCCTGTTAGTGATTCCATAGTAAATTATGAGTCTGAGTATGAGTTTGATGAATTTTTCGTTTGGATTCATTATATCTGTCCAAAATTGATTACGCCTTAATGACGTTTGTCAAAGTGACATTAATAACACATTAATGAAACACTAAAAGAATTACCAGACACATTCGTGACGGATCTGTCATAATTTTGACGGATAATTTTGTCGCTGAAAAATCACGGACATTAAGAAGTTTTGCCAGTAGGAAACGTGGCGTTGCTATGACGTTTTATAAGTTAAAAATAGTCTAGTGAAATAGTCATTACAAAAATAACGAAGCTGTGGCAAAACCATCGAGCAAAAAGACAAAAGAGGGAATCTAATCGTTATGAAAAGGAGACCAAAAAAGTGGAATCTGATGGCGGACATATCCGGAAATGCGAATGCGCCAAATTTAAATTTTCCGACACTTATTAACAGTAGCTATAAAATAGTTTTCAGAATGTATCTTAGACGAGAAACTTTAAATAAATATTAACGATAACAGTCTAAAATGTGACACAATTGTTAAAAGACTTCAATATAAATAAGATTTCATGTGACAGTTATGACAAACAATAACATAACCTAACTAAATTAGCTCGATGGGCAAAACACAAAATACGTCGAACCGAATCTAGATATAATTTCAAAAATGCAAGAAAACATCATAGCAAAAATTTGTTTTAAGTATAAATACCCCAGTACCTCAGTAAATAAAGTGTGACACAATATAAGAAAAATATTCGGAAAAAAATGTTCAAACAAAATGCCTTTCCTAGTAAAAGATAACAAAATTATAAGCGACCTCAATGCTAGTGATCACCAGACCTTGAGCTTAAAAAACAAAGCGCAGAAAAAACAAAGTTAAACTACCATTGTCACGAGTATAATATACTTAATGTACGGATTACAATGCAAAAATATAAGGATGCCCTAATGTCTCACAAAAATTCCACTTGTCAAGTACTCTACATGACAAGTGGAAAAACAAAATACTCAAGTACTCTACGATCATGCGTAGACAACTTAAGGCTGTTTTAGCAGTTAAAGCACACTGCGATTTAAAATGGGCGTATCACTTACTTTTCTACACTGCTTACGCTCATCATCTAGAGATTATCTTTACTCAGTGGCGCCGGCCGACGGGTAGTTTAATGACAACAAATGCATTATTCTCCATTCAAATTAGTTTTAACATGAACTAACTGGCCGTACGTTCATGAGATTTGACGTCACGGAGGCAATACCGATTAAACTAAGCGACAATAATGAGTAACACGTTTCACTATTAGATTTTAGTATTTTTTAGCAATTTTCGTTAAAGTTGGAACACGCTTTTCTCGATTATTAATGGATACAGAAAGGTGAAAAAAAAATCAACGATTACAGAAAAAAAAAACTCTTTCAAGTAATGGGTGATGATTCTTCGATATCACCAAGGCATACGATACGGTGTGGAGATTTAATATTATATGAAAATTACATAAATGGAAAATCATAGATAATATGCCATATATAAAACTTTCTTTACTTAAGAGCTTTCTTTGTTCGCGCCGTTAATTCCATTTAATTAACAAAAAAATACAAAAACGGAACTCCCCAGGGGTCAGTTATGAGCAAAACTATTTTTCCCGTGGCTGTCAATTACATACTGGATCAGTGCTCCCCACTAGTTAAGGAAAGACTATATGCCAACGATCTGGTTCTATTTGCAATGGGCAAGAATATAAGAATGGTTCAAAAACACCTAGAAGAATCCAAATATAAACTAGAGATACGGTGCACGTCAGTAGGCGTGCAATTCTCTCCACTTAAAACAAGATGACGAAGAAGAACATATATACGACATAGATGCAAGGTGAAGAACATCAAGGACTGGGTAAGAAATAGAAGATTAGAATGGTACGATCATATATGCCGAATGACAACAAATAAAGTAGTAAAGACGCAAAAGACGGTTCGAAAACGATGGAACGACGACTTGCAGAAGGCACATTGAAAAACAGACAAAGTCAGGTCTACTTAAAAACAAGAAGAAGAAGAAAAACAAGTTGCCTGATTTTTTTAAAAAGAGACCGTGTAGAAATAACATCTTTAAAACTGTATGATGAGCTGCTCACATTCTCAGACAAAATTAATTTTCTCGGAATGGTTTTTGACCAAAAACTAACATGGAAACAACATAAAATATTTGAGAAATTAAAAAATCTTGCCGAAGTGGATTAAATGTAATGAAAATATCAAATAAAAAATGGGAAACCGACGAAACCCCATTATTAAATATTGATGTCACTCGTTAGATCAAAAATAGTTTATGGACAACATAGAAATGTTTTGTTGGGCAACAGTCTCCCACAGACAACCACTCTCGTTTGTATTATAGATTTGATCAGGAAGAAGACCCAGTTCTTCAACTTTGTCTTAAAAATGCTGGATAAATAGCTGAATTGCACATTCATTACTTGACAATTTTTAACCCGATTTAGTAAATAGACAGAAACTGCTTTTTAAATTTTTACAGCCACCCAAAACTGACAGAAAAATTTTCTTTCTTTGTAATTTTTTGTATATAATTCGACTGATTTTGTTTTCAGAATTTTTGTATGTAGAACGTTTCACATTTTTTGTTAGATTCCATCGTCTTCACGTAGCCCTACACACAACAGGCAAACTGGTAGTAGAAACGAGAAAGGAGTTGGTAGAGGGGGCTGGATTATTTGGATGTGTCGGTTTATTGAAGTTTCAGGTGTATATGATATACAAAGTTAGAGTAATCTTATCAGCTTTATAACATTCCTTAACTATTTTATGAGTTTTTGGCCTTTTAGGTATATTTTCCACATTGTTATATTGGGAGTAAATAAAATAAGAAAAAGGAACAAAGGGTACCTACTAAGAGACAACGACTACCTTTGTCTGAAGAGAATTAGTATTCGTATTACTCAAAACACAAACATATGGGCAAATGTAACTAAGTATTTTTAATACAGCATGGCGACAAAGTAAAAAAGAATGGTATTGACGAAACGGATGTATTCAAATTATTTTGTTTTATTATATACATAACTATTAAATGTGTTATGTTGATATATGAGAATAAAATTCAGAAGACTACGTCTACATTTTCTGTCAACAACCACCCACGGTATAATATGCTATACAAAAATAAAACATATTAATTACCTTAAATATTTTTTAATTAAAACATTTACGATTCATTTCAACTACAGGTGCCAATTGTACCAGTTATATAATGCGTTTACTGTCAATGACATCCGTCCTAAACGACCCTTAAAGATAAATATAATAGAGTAAGAGCTTACCGATTTAATAAGTAACAGTAAGGCCCAAAAAAATTTAATTTATTTATATTTGTATTTTATATAAAAATTAACTAAGTTCGATAACCAAATTAATGATTTATTAAAGCTGTACCCTCTTTATGGACAGAGTGGAGGTTACCCAGGCATTAGGTTAACGGCATTAGGATCGGGCTTCAGTGTGGTAGAGGTATCTTGGTCGGGGTTATTTGCAGCTTAAATACAAGAGATACAAGAGTGAGATACGAAAGAAAAAGAGAAGAAAAGAGAATTTTGCGCGTCACCCCTTATATGTGGAAAGGGAATAGAGAAAGTTAACAGATACGACGAAAATAAGAAAAGACAACGAGAATAATACGAAAAAGATAAAATATACTTAGCAAAACAAATATAGAATAGAATAGAATATTCTTTATTAATCCCATCAGATCACATTGTGATATAGGACAAGTCATATAGTACATAAAGCATGATCAACAAGTTATATAGGACAATTACATAAAACAAAATCAATAAAATATAGATTAATATAAAAATAAAAAAACAAATATATGCAATATAAAGCGTCTCTGAACCCGTCGGTCCTTATTCTCTGTAGTCTTTTATTAAGTCAAAATATTCATTTAGGTTGTAAACGCATAATTGGATTAAGCATGCTTTTAATTTATTTTTGAATTTTTGAATATTGTTTTCATCTCTTATATTAAGTGGCAAACAATTATAAAATTTAGATCCTGCAAAATCGGGACTAGTTTCAAAGAGAGTTGTGGAGTGTTTACACACGCTTATTAACCTCCCGTGTCTTGTCGGGTAATTATGAAAGTCAGAGTTGAGGGTAAAATTTTGAAATTTAGTTTTGACGTGAATAATACACTTATAAATATATAAAGCATGAAAAGTCAACAGCCTGTGTTCAATAAAATATTTACGACGTGATTGTCTATTATTAATATTGAATATATCAATCTAAGAATTCTCTTTTGAGTTATAAAAACTCTAGAAGAGTTTCTAGAGTTTCCCCACAAAATAACATTATAGGCCATATTTGAATAAACCAATGCATAATACACACTTATCAATTATATGGTGTTAAATAGAATTTTCAACTGAAGGATCGCATAGTAACCCTTATTCATTGTTTTGCAGACTTTAATGACATTTTCATCCCATGTCTTATTACTTTCTAGAATGCTATCAAGAAATAATGTTGTATCACTAAAAGGTATTTCCTCAGAACTAACTGTGATTTTATAACCATGGGATGGCTTAAAGCGCGAGTAGAACTGCATACAAATAGTTTTATTTGCATTTACCATTAAAGAGTTCCTTTTACACCAGGTTGTAAATTCCTGTGCTACTAAGTTCATTTTTGATATAAGTTCGACTTCATTTGACTCGTCAACTACAATTGTTGAATCAGCTGCATAAAGAACTATATGGTCTGCAGTTAAAAAATGTGTCAAATCATTGACATATAAAAGAAGTATTAGAGGTCCCAATACGGAGCCTTGCGGTACACCTCGATCAAGATTAAAAACAGATGACTTCTTATTATCGACTTTTACTAAGAATTTACGATGTTGTAAGTATGACCTTAACCAGTTCAAGAATTAACCCCGAAAACCAAGGGCTTCTAATTTATGCAGTATAATTTCAATGTCAATAGAGTCAAAAGCCTTAGTTAAGTCAAAAAAGAGTGCACCCACATACCTTTTTCGATCCAAAGCAGCGTGGATATAATTAAATAATGAAATAGAAGCACTCTCTGTAGATTTATTAGGAAGAAACCCATGCTGGTATTTATTTAAGATATCATATTTATTCAGAAAATTTAACATTTTACTATAAATACACTTTTCGATAATATTAGAGAGTACACTTGTTACGGTGATTGGCCTGTAATTATCAAACACGGATCTCCCTTTTTGAAAATTGGACTGACTACTCCCGTTTTAAGGTCACTTGGAAACTTGCCATCCTTGACAGATAGGTTGATGATGTGAAACAAAACAGAAGATATATATGAAGAAATGTATTTAATTATTTTAGTGGGAATTTGATCAATACCTACTGAGCTGGTATAGTTTAAGGAAGATACAGCATTCTCAATATCAAATGGTGAGACTTCAGAAAAAATAAATGTGTTGTTAATTGTCATAGTTGTGAAATCGTTAAAGGTATAGTTATTGAAATGTTTTAATAATATGTGTTTGACTGATGTACAAAAATACTCACCAAATTTGTTTGCTATGTGTTCTGGATGTATCAATAATTTATTATTATCAGTAATGCTCCACTCAAAAATGTTTTTATTTTTACCAGTTTGACGATTCACAGTTTTCCATATCTCCTTCCTTCTTTTATTATTACTTTGATTATGTAAATAACTTTGATATGATGCTTTTTTTATATCCTTTACCTTACGAATAAAGTTGGCCTTTTGTATTTTATAGTTTATAGTAAGGGGGGTATTTATATCTCGCGGTAATTACCAATTATTACAACTCATATACATACATAAAGATAAAATAATAAAATAGGTACCTGAAGGAGATAATATTACTTACAATGAATAATTTGAGAATTTGGTGAAAGAAAAAATAAGCAAATATCTGATCTAAAAAAGGTATGTTTTTAATAAACCTTTCTATGTACAGCTAACGAAAATAAATAATACTAGTAATATTCTGTAATATACTTTTAAAAACGTAAGAACTAAAAATGGATTCCAAATGGGACAATAACAACTTTCTAATCTGCTATGCAAACGACGCAATACTATTTTTTTAAAGTGAAGATGATTAGCAACGTATTCTGCACCAATTTAATATAATCGCCAGAAAATTTAACATGTTAATTATCCTAAAATAGACAAAATGCATGAATATAATAGCAAATTTAGTCAGATAATGGAACAAGCGATGGGAGTTTAAATATCTAGGCATCACATTATCTAGCTACGGAAAGCTCGAAACTGAAATGGAAAATCAAGTGTATAGAGCAAACAGAGCCGCAGAATGCCTGAATGAAACAATACGGAGAAATAAAAATATCGGAAAAAAAATAAAAGGCAAAATTTACAAAACAGACAACAGACAAATATTGACACACGCGGCAGAAACGCGACCTGAAACAGACAGAATAAAAAGGATGGTAAAAATAGCGGTAATGAAAACACTTAGAAAAATTGATGGTAAGACACTATGGGACAGAGCTAGTACAGATATACGATGTAGACACAAGGTAGCGAACATCAAGAACTGGGTAAGAAATAGAAGAGTATAATGGAACGGTCATATAAGCCGAATGACCACGAAAACGATGAGGGTTTCACTCAACCCTAAAATATTAAACTTTAGTTCATCAATTTATTTACAGACGTTGAAACCTTTTCCTAATTACAACATATTTCTAGTGTTCCACATTAGACACTAAATCTTAATTTTAAAAATTGTGTAATTTCTTACCGTAATATAAAATTATTTTATGTAATAATGTAACTATATGTATATTTATTTGCAGTAGCTGTTGGTATATAAGTGCTGCAAAGCTGCAGAACCACCAAAATAATCCAAACAAAATTACTTTGACAATTAAATAAAAAATGTCACTACTTATAAAATTAATATAAATTCATTTAGATGGTTTTCGTGCATGGCCGCCTTTATTTTAATCTGTCGTCCGTCGCATCGCATGGCGACAGCAAATCCCACTTATTTGACCGGACCGGTGCTACGCCGAGCTGTGAACTGTTAAAGATATCCCCGATAACACCCGCTCAACCCCTTGCCAACACTTTTCAGGCGACGACTGAAAGCAATATTTGAGCTGCATTTGTCGCAGTTCGAACTAGTGGGTACAAACCTACGTTTATTGTAATTTTAAATAATCGGTGATCGCGACGCGACGACTGTTAAAATAAGTTGTCCTGCACGTAATTCGGTATTTGAGAATAAAAGTGCTGTTCAGGTTGGATGTTATTTATAATTTGATTAATGTTAAGAGATTCTTTAAATATTCTTATGACGAAAAACTAGAATTAAAATGCAAAGTTTTGAGGACGTCCTTTGCCGGATATTTAAATCGAAAAAGAAGGATCAAGCCGAGGGAAAAATTACAAACGACAATTTAATTGCGATATTTATACGAGAAATAGTTGGATATCTGGCTGCAACAGAAAAAACGCTCTTTTCTGTTTTCCTTGTGTACTCTTTGGAGGTGATAAGTCATGGACGCAAGTTGGTGTAACAGACTTAGTACATTTAAGTGATAAAATAAAAAAGCACGAAACTTCTAAGCATCATTTGCACAATCAAATTCAATATGCTTTATTAGGCTCCGTGAATATTAAAGAACAGTTAGATTCTGCATACTGGATAAATATTCAAAAATTCAATGAAGCTGTAACAAAAAATAGGTATGTTCTCTCAAAAATTATAGACTGCATAAAATTTTGTAATGTTTTCGAATTGGCGCTTCGGGGACACGACGAGACACAAACATCCGACAATCCTGGAATTTTTCGCGGCCTCATAAATTTTACTGCTGAATTGGATAGAACTTTAGCACAACACTTGGAAGAATCGACGGTTTTTAAGGGCATTTCTAAAGAAATTCAAAATGATATTTTAGACTGCATGTTGGAATTATGCCAGGATAAAATTTTGGAGGAAATTCGGAAATCTCCATATCTAGCTGTCATGGCCGACGAGACTACAGACATTTCAGCAAAATCACAAATGGTTGTAGTATTTAGATATTGTCGAAATGGAGCACCGGTAGAACGATTTTGGATATATTTGGTACCTTCAAAATTAAATGCAGATACTTTAAGCAAAAACATTTTCAGTGTTTTGGATACTATCCTGGAAAACTCAAATAATAAACTAATTGCTCAGAGTTATGATGGGGCAGCGGTCATGTGTGGACAGCACGCAGGAGTTCAAGCCAGAATCAAAGAAAAATATCCATTTGCTCATTTTGTACCCTGTTACGCGCATCAATTAAATTTAATAATGTCTAAGGCTTGTTCCGAAAATTCTCAAGTTAGACTTTTTTTTGGAAATTTAAATGAAATCCCTACCTTTTTTAAAAATTCGCCACAACGAGTGGCAGTTTTAGATAAAATCGTCCAAAAGAATATTCCTCATGGCGCTCCAACTCGCTGGAACTTCAATATTCGAACTGTTAATGTTGTGTTTGAACATCGATCTTCTTTTATCGAATGTATGGAAGAAATAGAAGAATCGTTTGATAAGGCAGCTGTCTGTAGTTCAGCGTCTTCCATTCGAAGAATACTAGTGGATCAAAATTTTGTTTTTTGGATCAAATCGTTGTATTTTGTGGATCAAAATACAACGATTAAAAGATATTGAATTAAAAAAAACCAAAAAATACTGCAGAACTACCAAATTTTTGAGTCACCAGCCGCCACTGTTTATTAGTGTAGTATATATTTCTGATGGAAAATCTGGTAAGAAGATAATTTCTTTGAAACTAGTCAAAAATATATTATGGTACTCTGGAATTTGTATAAAGATGTTAAAACTTATAGGCAATCTACCTTTTGCGGTTTTTTCTTATTTTTTTTCTATATTTTTTTATCATAATATTTGTGATCGTTATTCGTAAACCTTATAATCTGGGAGCTAGACTTAACAGGGTAGTCCCGTCATTTAGGAAGCCATCTAATTTGCATATTATCGCACTACGCATAGGTCAAAATTTGAAATAGCGCAGTAGTGCAGTTGAGAACAAGTTGCGTGTGTGTGTTAAATATTAGATAATTTTATTTTCAAACAATCTTGCTGAAAATGGACGAAAAAAAAACGTAGCGTTATTGAAGAGCAGAATCGTCAAATAATATTTAATGTGCATAATTATTTTAAAAATATAAAAAGTTAAATGGACACTCTGCTAATTGTAAAAAATAAGACTGCTGAAGCAACAGGTAAGGAGTTTCAATGCATTTAGTATTAATTTTTGATATTAAAATTCAATATTCCAACACTTTTTACTTTTAGTTCTCAATGTTACTTATTTGTCAATATTTTATACTACGCTCTTGTACCCCATTTTATCTACCTTCGCTTCTCTTTTATATTGGGTGTGTCGAGAATACCATTTTCGACATATTTTTTTTTCATTCCTTCGATATATCGAAATATCATATTCTATGCACTTTTGTTACAGTAGTTATTTTTAGCTATTATTACGTTTACTTCGTTATTTTGAATACTTCTTCTTGGCCTGTAGGTAGTTCTAGTACTATGTGATCATCTACAATTCCATGGTGTGTTTCCATTATTCCATGGGTACGGATAGTTACTAATGTTGGGGTACTACGTCAAATGTGTAAACAAAAAGAATTACTAAGAATAATCAAAGGGAGAAAAATGCAATACATGAGTCATATATTGAGAGGCGAAAAATATGAATTACTTCAAGTTATACTCGAAGGAAAAATACAGGGCAAAAGATCAGTAGGAAGACGCCAGAACTCATGGCTAAAAGACCTGAGGAGATAGAGTATAAAGACCGCTCATCCGTAGAAATCTCTTGAGCAGCAATTTCCAAAACTACAATTACCATTTGGATCGCCAACCTTCGAAAGAGACGGCGCCATGAGAAGAAGATGGAGTACTAGGAAATCGTTTTCACGAAGGGATTTCTGCCTAGACGAATTGATATAACGTAAATTGGGTTATGTAAACATTACATAACTTTTTGAAGATACCACAATTGACACAAATCTACCAGATTCCTTTAAAGATGACCCCAGTCGTCTATCCTAGATTAGTTAGACATCCTAGTTAGATATCCTAGGGTTGAGTATATCAAATCATAAAAGGCTCTACCACTCTGGTGAATAATAACTCTGACCACCGTTTTGGAGTGAGTATTTGTTAAGCGATGAAATCAATATATCAGATATATGCACCCATAGCAGATAAATCGGAGCAAAAATTAGAAAAGTGGCATCTCTGGGACTGGAAACACTGATAGAGATAACGAAAAAATACTCGTGAAAATTGGAATGAGTAATTTTAATGCTAAAATTGGTAGAGGAAGAAGAACAAATGTAGTAAGAGAATATGATCTGGCAGATAGAAATAACAGGGTAATAGGCTGGTCGAGTTCGTATTATACGATATTTTTATTCTACTCTTCTACTTCTTAATCAGTTGTTGATCTTCTCTACCTTGCTCATTACTAGAAGTATATCTGTACTTCTAGCTCTGTCCCGTAGTGTCTTACAATCAGTTTTTCTAAGTGTTTTCGTCCCTGTTGTGTTTAAAATCCTTTTTATCCTGTCTACACCAGGTCGTGTTTCTGCCGCGTATGTCATTATTGGTCTGATGGCTGTTTTGTAAATTCTGCTTGCATTATTAAGAAAGGTGGAGAAAAGTGCATCTTATTTTTAGTGGGGAGAATCGCACGCGTACTAATGTACACCATATCTTTAGTTTATAAAACGATTTTTGTGTTTTTGAATTATTCTTATAGAGATTCTAAAGATGCAAAACACTTTCTACATGTGGTTCATGTAAGAGCGTTCTAAACATATTTCTGTATCTGAAAAAATTTTAAAGCAAAAAAATTAATTAAATTTTATAAAAAAAAAATGACAAACAAAGATAATTTTCGTGCCTGTTTTGGGTGGCTGGATAAATTTAAAAAGCGATTTGATATTCGTCTGTTCACTATTGAAATGATTTCAATAGGTCAAAGAGGATATAACTTAAAGGGATTTTTATATGAGTTTGTTGTTCATGAATTTCATGAAGCCATCACAATGTGGGGTCGACTCTGAAATAAAAGGGAGAAAAGATTAGTAAATTGCTAAATAAATTAATTTTGACTTACCTGGTATAGTGTTAATAATTTCTGAATAGTATAGTTGCCTAGTGTATAGGTGAATCGTCTAAACCTTAAAAGGAATAAAAAAAGAAGAATTCTTAAAAAATTATTTAAACATAGAAATTTTAAAAATAAACGTCAGAAAAATAAACTGTCAAAAGTCTGTGGGAACTAAATTAATAGGGGTTTTGTTAAATAAATTACAATGATGTGGAGATGAAAAGAATAAATTATATTAGTATTGTTAAGTTTTATATCTGAATTTTTTTTTATAAATTCCCAAATTAGATGTGATTAAAGTGCTTATGAGAAATTAATGTGGTTTGACAAATATGTCAAAACAGGACAGTTTTATGGTTGAATAAAATAGAAGACGGGATGAAAAAAGAAAGTGGGTTGCTGTTAGCAACGAATAATTTTGGGGGTGCTAGCTATGGCGGTGAACAAGGAAGAATAGGTTGTTGGAGGCGACGAAAATTTTGGAGGAAGAGCCCTAAAAAGGTGGAATAGTCCGGGAGTGCTTTAAAATCGTTTAATTATAATTTAGTTTTTCCACATTTTCAAATAGAGATATCCAGAATTTGTTCCAGAGAGTAAGAGAAATTTTGACTTATAAATTATAATTGGAGTGCAGAAATGTCATTTAGATTGAAAAAGTAAAAATTCATGAATTAACTAATTGCGATAGGCCTTAAAAATTGAAATATTAATGATCATTAAAATAAAAATATAATAGTACGTACCTTTAACTTCCGAAGAGAGGATAGATATTCCAGTATCACCGATTATTTTGCGAGTAGTTAGTTTTCTTAAAAAAAAAAAAAATCAGAACTGTTTGAAAGTGAGTTTGGATAATAATTTTGGGGATCATTTGAAATTTTGATTATATTTTAATGCTAGTTATAAGTCAGCGGCATAAAGTGTTCAGTTTTCTTTTCTTTATATTTCATTTAAACACTTTATAAAGTTGCAATAGTCATTTAGATTTGAGGTAATTGTAGAGAGTTTCCACATTTTGTAATCAAATTCTATTTTCACGACACATTAAGGTTTACACGATTCCTATTTTTGTAAATTTTTAAAGGCAACCCAAGTTGCAGACGAATTTTATTGTTTATATTAAATTTGTTCAATATTAATAAATAACGTGCTTCATTTGGGTTAATTTATCAAAAATATAAAGTAAATTTTGGTTTAATTTTTTTTGAACTCTACCAGGAGACTACAGAGTTGACGTCACACAGTGACAGATTGCTTAGAACAAATAATTGAGCTAGCCGAGGTATAGTATATTAACAACGAACTACATACTTTTAAAATTCACTTCAATTCAATTAAAATTATATTTATTAACAATAAAACAGAAAAATAATAAAAACAAAACAATTACAATTGGCGCCCAACGTGGGGCCTCTGGGAAAACAGAAATAAGGGTGTAAATTTTAAGCAGATTTATTAATAATACACAGATTAAAATAAAAACAAATTGGTGTGATTAGAGTTGTAGAGATTCTGGGGTAGTTAAAGTTAAATTTGAGAATAAATAGAGATTAGGATAAAATGGCAGACCGAATGACTTTAAGAAATGGAAAAGAAATCGTACCGAAAGAGAGTGAAGGAGAACAGGTGTTAGAACAGGAACAGGGTATACAGGTAGATGAAGAAAGCAGAGGAGGATCAGGAGAATTTGTAGTACAATATTTAGAGCAAGGCAGACAAGAAGCAGGACAAGGTGATAGAGAGGGAAGTCTAACAGATAGTTTGAGAGAGGAGTTGGATGAGACAGTGAGAGATAGACGTGATGAAAGTGTGAATGAATGTAGAGTGCAGGAGGAGAGACGTAGGGAAGGAGATGTTGGAGAGTCAGGGATGACACAGATGGATATGAGGCAAATAATGCGGATGTTACAACAGATGGATCATAATATTAGGGGAGATATGCACAAAATGGATAGTAATATTAACAATATTAGGGGGGATATGAACAAAATGGAAAATAATATTAAAGGAGAACTTAGGGAAGAGTTAATTAAAATGAGGGAAGAAATCAAAGAAGAAGTGAAGATAGTCAGGGAAGAGATGCTACAAATTACCCAAGGTTTAGAAGAGAAAGTAGAACAGGTCAGAGGAGAAAGTGAGAATTTTAAGAGGAATGTACAGGAGGAGATATCCAGAGAAAAGGCCATAATTAGAGCGGAAATAGGACAGGAAATTGGGAGCAGATTTGTAGAGTTGGGAACAGCCATTAAAGAGAATTTACCAATGGAAATAAACAAAGAAGTTAATAAGCAGAATAAAGAGATTGTTAGGGAGGTAGAAAGTGTTAAAAGGCAAACTCAGGATTATGAGGAAAAAATTACCATTATAAAAAATAATATAAAGAAGGGATTGCAGAATTTGGAACTGGAAATGGGTATGCATGCAAATCAGGCGGAAAAGGGAGATAGAGTATTACAGGGACAAGTTGAGGAATTGAGAGAGAAATTTAAAAATGCAAGTGAGGAGATTCAGCGTTTGGAATCAAATCTAGGACAAACAAGAGTAGTGAGTACTGTGGTGCCGAGTTATAATGATGGGGGAATAAAGTTTGATGGAAACCTGAATCACTTACATCCTAGAATATTTGTAGATATCATCAAAAATAAGGTAAAGAATGTAAGGGATCCAATAGAAATGAAATTGAATATTCGAAACATGTTAGTGGGCATGCCATTATTATGGTTTTGCAATAATGAAAATTCCATAAATAATGTGCAGGAATTTGAGGCCAAGTTTATTAACTATTTTTGGGGAGAAAACCAACAGGCTAGTTTCAGGGAGCGGTTGTATTTTGGGAAATTCAATTATGAAAAAAGTACCAACTACAATCTGTACGCAATGCAGTTATTCCAGACAGCACAATATTTAGAACCGGCTATGCGAGAAGAGGAGATTGTCCTATACATTGCCAGGCAATATAACCATAACATGGCAGAAACAATAGCTCTCCACAATATAAAGACGATGGAAAGTTTGACAGGATATCTTCAGAGGATTGAGAGGAGTGTAGGGACGCAGAATCGAAATGGACAAGAGCAAGTGACATATAGGAATAACACAGCAAATAGACAGGGATATGTGAATCGAGGGAATAATTATAGGGAAAGAGAATTTGAGAGACAAAATAGAAGCAGGGATTTTACAAATAGGGGAGAGAATTTGAACAATGTCAGGAGAGATATCGGACGATATAACTGGGAACGTAGACAAGGGAATCCAAACAATGATAGAGAGAATAACTGGAGACAAGGGAATGACAGAGGCAATAATTGGAGACAGAACCAGGGAAATTATCCACAGGAGACGAGAAATAGGGAAGTTTACAGAGAAGGGAATCCAAGATATAATAGGGGGGAAAATGAGGAGAGAAGACAGGTGAATGTAGTTAGAACAGAGGAGAATAGGGGGGAAGCAAGTGTTGATGTAGAAGGGAGAAATTTTGTTTAGACCGCTCCTATGTGCATAATATTGTCTACTTATCAAAGTATGAACATCCAAGGGAGTTTATTAGAGATACTGGGGAATTAAATAAAAATAATAACACTAATACTTTAAAGTTTATTGAAGGGTACATACAAGATTCAGTATACAAGTTATTATTAGATACAGGTTCAGAAGTAACTCTAATCAACAAAAACATTGTAAATAATTTAAATAAGGACAAATGTAAAAACCGTAAAATACTATCTAGAAAAATACATAGAGGAAGTAGGTACTCCAGAAACAATTATCTTAGATCATGCCACATATTTTGAAAGTCCAAGATTAAAAAGAGTTTGTGAAGAAAAAAAAATCCAATTAAATTTCATTAGTATCAGAAGACCCGCATCTAATCCTGCAGAAAGATATGTCAAAGAGGTGGTAAAATTCTTAAGAATTTTGTGTGCTAGACAACATTATTTATGGCAGGAAAATTTGCCACAAGTTGAAAGATTTTTAAATGAGACACCACATGGAATCACCAAACAATGCCCATATTTCCTAATGTCTGGAAAGTATCCAGAAAGACCTTGGGAAATCAGTAATACAGGGGACATTCAAGAAGTAATGAAGAAGGTGAACCAAAATTTAATAAGAAATGCAAGTCGTTATGTAAATAGAATCAATAAGAAGAGAAAGAAAAGAGTTATTTTTGAAAAAGGGGAGAAGGTACTTATCAGGTCACTACAGGTGCCTAAAAGGAATGAAAATCTGTGTGGAAAATTACTTTTGCCATTTGAAGGACCTTATGTCATTAGTACTGAACATGGGGTAAACAGTTATGAACTAAGACATCCAGAAACTAATAAAATTAGAGGGATATTTAATATAGAGGGAATTTATAAGTATTATGAATAAACATACAAGGGTAGGCAATATTATGACACGAATTTTATATTATTAGATATAAGTTTTGTAAATAGAAGGATAATTAATACATAAGCATATCTTGAGATAAATTTGATAATAACATGACTCAAATAATTTATTGGGAACAGATGTACAGAATAATGATGAATTTATATATAAAAAAAAAAGAGGTTGATTTATTTTCAAGTAAATTTATAGGAGTTACAAGTATAAATAAATGAGCAAAGTACTATGGACAAATCGATATTTTGTAGAAATTGGGAAATAGGGAATATTATAATGATAAATAGTATATGTGAAAATATGTGGGAAATAAGATGAAAAATAGAATTATAGGAAATATTGAAATATGAAATATAGAGAGTTATATGTAGAGATGATGAAATGGATATTATATGCGGATACAAAAAGAATAAATAATAATGCGGCAATGAATAAAGATACTGAAATAGTATATGCGGAAATAAATGAATAAAGATATAAAATAAAGAGGGGAACAATTATAAGAATTTCTACGAAATTAGTACGAGAAATAAATAGTACAGGAAAAGAAGTAATGAAATTGGGAAAGTACTTGGAAATTTGATTCTGAAGTTGATATAATTAGTGAAAGATTTGTAGATTTTGTTTGGAGAAGTCTGTATTTTTCATAGAGTAAATTATTAAAAAAAAAAAATATTCAAGAGATATGCTTATTAATAAAAGTCAGTTTATTGTTATGTTAATATTAATAAAATGTTTAAGTTTATCGGTAAGAATTTAGATTTAGTAAGTGCTGATAGTTAGCACTGAACAAAATCCAAATTGGGGGGAAGTTGAAATGATTTCAATAGGTCAAAGAGGATATAACTTAAAGGGATTTTTATATGAGTTTGTTGTTCATGAATTTCATGAAGCCATCACAATGTGGGGTCGACTCTGAAATAAAAGGGAGAAAAGATTAGTAAATTGCTAAATAAATTAATTTTGACTTACCTGGTATAGTGTTAATAATTTCTGAATAGTATAGTTGCCTAGTGTATAGGTGAATCGTCTAAACCTTAAAAGGAATAAAAAAAGAAGAATTCTTAAAAAATTATTTAAACATAGAAATTTTAAAAATAAACGTCAGAAAAATAAACTGTCAAAAGTCTGTGGGAACTAAATTAATAGGGGTTTTGTTAAATAAATTACAATGATGTGGAGATGAAAAGAATAAATTATATTAGTATTGTTAAGTTTTATATCTGAATTTTTTTTTATAAATTCCCAAATTAGATGTGATTAAAGTGCTTATGAGAAATTAATGTGGTTTGACAAATATGTCAAAACAGGACAGTTTTATGGTTGAATAAAATAGAAGACGGAATGAAAAAAGAAAGTGGGTTGCTGTTAGCAACGAATAATTTTGGGGGTGCTAGCTATGGCGGTGAACAAGGAAGAATAGGTTGTTGGAGGCGACGAAAATTTTGGAGGAAGAGCCCTAAAAAGGTGGAATAGTCCGGGAGTGCTTTAAAATCGTTTAATTATAATTTAGTTTTTCCACATTTTCAAATAGAGATATCCAGAATTTGTTCCAGAGAGTAAGAGAAATTTTGACTTATAAATTATAATTGGAGTGCAGAAATGTCATTTAGATTGAAAAAGTAAAAATTCATGAATTAACTAATTGCGATAGGCCTTAAAAATTGAAATATTAATGATCATTAAAATAAAAATATAATAGTACGTACCTTTAACTTCCGAAGAGAGGATAGATATTCCAGTATCACCGATTATTTTGCGAGTAGTTAGTTTTCTTAAAAAAAAAAAAAATCAGAACTGTTTGAAAGTGAGTTTGGATAATAATTTTGGGGATCATTTGAAATTTTGATTATATTTTAATGCTAGTTATAAGTCAGCGGCATAAAGTGTTCAGTTTTCTTTTCTTTATATTTCATTTAAACACTTTATAAAGTTGCAATAGTCATTTAGATTTGAGGTAATTGTAGAGAGTTTCCACATTTTGTAATCAAATTCTATTTTCACGACACATTAAGGTTTACACGATTCCTATTTTTGTAAATTTTTAAAGGCAACCCAAGTTGCAGACGAATTTTATTGTTTATATTAAATTTGTTCAATATTAATAAATAACGTGCTTCATTTGGGTTAATTTATCAAAAATATAAAGTAAATTTTGGTTTAATTTTTTTGAACTCTACCAGGAGACTACAGAGTTGACGTCACACAGTGACAGATTGCTTAGAACAAATAATTGAGCTAGCCGAGGTATAGTATATTAACAACGAACTACATACTTTTAAAATTCACTTCAATTCAATTAAAATTATATTTATTAACAATAAAACAGAAAAATAATAAAAACAAAACAATTACACTATATTGGGTGAAAAATTGTGAAGCTAAGAATCTACAGTGCAGCCGGTTATCCAGCATTTTAAAGACAAAATTGAAGAACTTTCTGACTAAATCTATAATGCAGATGAGAATGATCTGTTTTAAGGACTGTTGTCCAACAAAACATTTGTATCTCCTAAAGCAACAGGCGGACCAAGTCGTAAAATGAGTAAAAATATAAAATTACATTTATACTGTATACAAATGCTACATAAATATATAAATTGGATTTGTTAGTGATTATTAAAGTTAAAAATACCAAAGGTTTAAAAAACAGAACGAGAAAGTCAAGATTTGATTTTACGTATAGTGCGTCTGTGTATCTGCTTATACGTATTTCGCCCTAATACGGTTCGTCAGAACAGCTATTCACAGTCGTTCTGAACGTTAAAATAAATCTTTTCTGTCTTAGAAAGCAACTCTAACATGGCTTCAGATGGACGCAAATAGCGACATCTGATATTAAAATCCATAAACTAATTTTTCGATAATATGCTACGCCGATGACGCCATAATAACAGCCGAAAATGAAGATGACCTACAAAGATTAATTAAAAATTTCGAAGATACAGCGCTCATATACAACATGGTGATCTTAACAGAGAAAACTAAAGCGATAGTGATATCAGCGGAACCGGGAATATGTAAACTAGTCGTAAATAACAAAATAATAAAACAAATGATGGAAACTGAATACTTGGGAATAAAACTGTCAAGCTACGGAAAAGTGGAAGAAGAAGTAGGATGTCTCAACAACACAATCTGGAGAAACAAATACCTCACAACGGAAACGAAAACCAGGATATATAAATCAACAATAAGACCGATAGTGACGTACACAGCGGAAACAAGAGCAGATACGACCAAAACACAAAGACTGCTGGAAACAACAGAAATAAAAGTCTTACGAAAAATAACAAACCAAACTCTAAGAGACAAAGATGTGGTATAGAGGAAATAAACGCGTGGACCAAAAAAAAAAGTGGAATGGAATCAACACATCGAAAAAATGACAGAAAATAGAATAGTAGGAATAGCAAGGGACAAATCGCCAAATGGAAGAAGATCATTGGGACGACTGACGAAGAGTTGGTGTCAGAAAACGTTAATTGAGGCTAAAACCGAAGTAAAACAGGCATTAAGCCGATTTATAAAGTAGGAAGAAGAAGAACTAATTTTTGAAACCAAATTCAGATTTTTGTTTTAATTTGTGCCCTCTAAGAATTGTAAGGCAAAACAGACGTTGATAAAGATGTTATTAGAGACATGGGGAATCTAAAATTTGCATTCCACGACATTCTCCTCGACTAAGCAAAAATCCTTAACGAATTGGTTTCTTGTACTCGTACAGAGTATATCAGAATAAAAAGAAAAAGAAAGTCAAGATTTAATTTCACATATAGTGCGTCTGTGTATCTGCTTATACGTATTTCGTCCTAATAGGGCTCGTCAGAACAGCTATTCACAGTTGTTCTGAACGTGAAAATAAATATTTTCTGTCTTAACTCTGACATGGCTTCGTATGGACGCAACTAGCGACATTTGATATTAAACTCCGTAAACTAATTTTCGAAACCAGAAAAAACATTTGTCTGTTAGTCCAATTTAAACCAATTTAAAAGTTGAGTCTTGAGAGAGCTACTTAGTAAATGGTTGCATAAATAAATCGTCCCAGAAATGAAGAAGTTTATGAAAAGGTCTAACACTTATGTTAGTAGAACACGTTTTAATTTTAATAGTTTTCCAGCCTTTTAATTAATCAAATAACCTCTCTTTTTCAAAAAGTTTTTGTTCTTATTTTCTTTCCTCTCAATGGCAATACTGCCCCAGTTGTTCTCTACCTCCAAATTAATGGCAGGTACAACTGCCCTCACCTGCTCGAATAGTGGGTGCTCCTCCTGCGGTGCAGCTCCTCCACCAGTCTTCCACATTTCATTTTTTAAATTCGAATCTGCTTTTCTCATTCTATAAATATTATAGGTGTCATTATAACTAAAACTGACTCTGATGAACTAATAGTGTCGTTATAACAAACATTTAACTTATCACACACAACAACTTGTTTACTACTTACTTTTACTGCCATCTATTAAAAAAAATAGTAAATGTTATTTTATAAATATTTATTTTATATAATATAAAATACCTTAGAGACATGGAACAAGTGGAACAAGATCTGAAAACATTTAATATGACCAACTGGAAAAACAAAGCCAGGACCCAGAAAGAGCTGTCGAGCTACTAATGATGATGAATATAAAATACATTTTCATAGTTATTCCATTTAAGACATAGTGATCATTATAGAAAAAACGCTTAAATGGACCTGAAGCATCTTTAGAGATCATTGATGCCTCTAAGTCCATCAGTCAACATTTAAAAATCTTACTGAACAGAAGCAAGAGCCAAAAACCTCAGCAGATACCTTGGAAAAATATATTGCCCGCATTTTAAAAGAAATGACTCCGGTATAACAGAAAAATTAAAGACGAAGACTTCTTGAAGTTCTCGAAGATGACGATTAAATATTATGTGAAAGTTTTTGTATATATTATCTTTTAATGATAAATATTACAGATAGTGCATATTTATTTAATTTTTATTTGATGGTTAATAAAGTTAATCAAAATCAAACTAACAAAAAAACCTATCATATTTACACCCATACCAAAATAATAATGAATCCATATTGGAGTGTTCTTCCTCTAAATGCACTTTCTAATTGCACACGGAACTTCTTTTTGAGGTGATACAAAATATTTCTTCGTGGTATTTCGTGACTCAATATTTATCCGTCTAGCATTGTTGGCTGACTGTGGTGGTCCATCGATCTCTTTCCGCCATATGGATTTTCTTCATCTTTAGAGTTTACATACCCAGGAGGACAATAATGAGTTGTATCAGTTGGCCCTTTAGATTTAGAAAACCACACATGATTTTACGATATTGTTCATATTTTTTACATCAGCAATAATGGTTTGTTTGAGAATTCGCCATCTGGCAACTAAAAATCCAAACGTGTCTTCAATAATTCTGCGAGAAATCGAAAATATATAGGGGAAGGACAGGGAAGATGACGCAGCGTCTAAGATGACGCACCTCTGTATTTCATCAAGTACTTCACTAAATTCAGTTTTTATACCCGTGGCGCCCTCCTTTAGAAACTATTATTACTTTAAAACTTCATCGGTCAGCTTTCGTACTGTTTAGTATCTGTGAGGCAGAGTAACGCGATACACGTTGATTTCTTGTTATTTTTGACACTGCGAATATTAATGGTAAGTTGTTTAAAAATGGTTCCATTGGATTTTCTTCATATTCATGGGAGTAGGTGATATTTATTTTCAGTTAGCGAGAATTTATCTGTTAAATATTTGATGGTGGATAATTTTGATAACCATTTTTTGTAGGTTATGCTGAACAGGCTAAGTTGACGCAGACTGCGTCATCTTTGCTGTTATAGTGCGTCATCTTTGCCTTTTCAGTTCATTACCTTAAATAACAATGGAGTATAGAATATTTATTATTTAGTGTCTATTTTGCATTTTGAGGCATCTTTTTCTTTTTTAGAAATGGAAAAATATATACGAAAAACACAGAGAGGATCATTTTCTGCAGCAGCTCTTAATGCAGCATTGAATGCAATTTGTAGAGATGGTCGTAAAATTCGGGAAGTGGCAAGGGCACATTGAGGAGAAAACTTAAGGTTAAAAATTTATTAAAGGAAGTCAAATCAGAGTCTCTTGGTAGAGCCCCATTGTTTTCGGCACATCATGAAAAGGAGATACTAGATCATGTTCTCAAGCTGGCCAATTTATTTTTTGGTATCACTTGCATAGAGCTGAGAACCATGGCATTTGCTTATGCAGAACGCAATGAAATTAAACACAATTTTAATAAGAATAAACAAATGGCTGGAAAAGACTGGTATCTAGGATTTATAAAACGAAATCCTCAAATTTCCTTGAGAAAGCTAGAAGCTACAAGCATTAATAGAATAACAGCCTTCAATAAAATAGAAGTAGACCGCTTTTTTAAAAATTTGGAAACAGTGCAAGAAAAATATAAATTTCTGCCAGATCGCATTTACAATGTTGATGAAACCGGTATACCTACGGTTCCTAAAGAATCATGTAAAAGACTTGGACCCAAAGGAGTAAAGCAGTTTGGAATCATTTCTTCGTGGGAACGAGGGAAGAATATCACGGTAATAATGGCGTTCAGTGCCTCCGGTAACTACATACCTCCATTATTTATATTTCCCAGGAAGAGGTTGAGCCCACAGCTTCAGAAAAATGGACCAAGCGGTGCGATTTACAACTGCACGGATAATGGATGGAGTAATACGTCTATGTTTTTATTATGGCTGAAGCATTTCCAAAAAAAAGTCCTGTCTAGTCCAGATAATCCCGTGCTGTTAGTATAAGATAATCACTCGAGCCATATTTCACTGGATATTTATAATTACTGCAAAGAGAATCGGATTATAATGGTTCTATTCCACCTCACACATCCCACAAATTACAACCTCTTGATGTGTCATTTTTTTCTGCATTAAAATATGCGTATGGTCGCCATTGCCATTCCTTTCTAAAATCTAAGATCAGCAACTCAGAGTTTGAAGATAAAATTACTCCATATGATGTCGCCGAGATTTTTAAGTTAGCATATGATCAGGTGGCAAATATTGATAAGGCCGTTTCTGGTTTCGGAACGTGCGGAATTTTTCCGTTAAACTCTGATAAGTTCACAGAAGATGACTTTTTTCCTGCTGATAATTTAAACAATGATAGCTTGGATAGAGATGTTTCTCCTGAACCTGCACCTCAGGGAACACCTCCACTAATAACAACACCATCTATAAGAGAACCAGAATCACCACGTCCATCAACCAGCCGACAGTTTCCGGAAAGTCGTCACACAACCCCCACAAAACAAAATGAAATAACCAAACGTCCACATATTTCTCTTTCACTTATTTCTCCAGTTCCTTTGCCCAATAAAAAAATTAAAAGAAAATATGGACGACAAAAGCAACATTCTGAAATTCTAACAAGCACCCCTTAGAATTCTTAGAAGAAAAATAGAATAAAAAAAAAGAAAAACTGGCGAAGTCGGAAGAAGGAAAGAAAAAAGTAACCAGACAAGTATTGGTTAATGATGCAGGATTAAAACTAAATAAAAATAAAAGAAAAGCCAAAGTACAAAAAATAATCAAACAAAAAATAAACAAAAAATTCTTGGAGGATAGCGATACTGAAGAAAGCGATTTTGATGAAGAAGGTCTTTGCAATGACGATGAGTTGGATAACATAATCAACGAGGGAGGTGAAACTGATATCTGCATATTATGTGGAGACTTCGGCAAAAAGACGGAAACATGGTTCAGATGCACAAGTTGTGGACAATGGGTGCATAAAGAATGCAGTGGAGCCAAAAGTCCCGAAAACTACATTTGTGACTTTTGTTAATATGTTAAAAAAGCTTTGTTTACATTTGCTTACTTTCAGTATTAAAAAATAAATTTTCTTTTCATATCACTTGCGCTTTTAATATAGATACCTACATGCGCCATCTTCACCATCACTGTGCGTCATCTTTCCCTCGGTGGAAGGTAAGATGGCGCAAAAGCGTTTTTTAAAAAAGCCGCATAAAAAATACTTCCTTTTATTGAATTTAAAAATAATCCTAGAAATTGGAAATGTCCAAATTACAGGCTCGTAGCATTCAAAGTTAGCTTAAATATTTTTTACCCTTAAATAAAATGTATTTTGCTTAGGTGCGTCATCTTCGACGTCCTGCCCCTAATTAAAAATCTGCTGTCAAGTTGATCTTTGCATAAGGACGCAATATGTACTCTTTTAGGAAAATTTAATATCAGTGTAGGGAATTTCAGAAGGCAAAGGCACGTTTAATGTTTTTGATTCAAGACGCTTACCAAATACACTATGTTTAAAAATAGCCCCGTCACTTTGGGATCCATAGGCTCCAATATCTACCAAAGTAAACACATACTTAGGATCACAAGCTGTCATCAACCCGATACTAAAAGTTTTCTTATAATTAAATAAAAGAGAGACAGTTTTTGGAGGAGCTTGTATATTTATGCGTTTTCCATGAAAGGCGCCTATGCAATTGGGAAATTCCAGAGAACAAAAAAGCTCTTGGCAATATGCTTACATTCTTGTTTAAACGAAGGACCTCTTAGATAGTTTGGAGAAAGTACCCCCCGTAATGCAATATGCAAATTTTAAAACAATGAATACCATGCATATTCAAACTAAGTTTTTTGTTTGAATATTTTTAATATATTAATCGAACAGATAAGATAAATTAGTTACTGCAATGTTATGACAAGCCTTTCTTATTCTTATATCCTGTCTTTTATTCTTCGCTTGTCACTTTTTACAAGACCTAATAACTGATTAAATACTGGAACAGTCATTAGTGTATACTTGAAAAAGTGATCTGCATCTGCTGTCTTCATCTTTAAAAAATAATTGAAGGCATTCTATATTTTTCTGTTACGGTTTATGGGTCTTGTTTTATAACGTCTTAGTCGCCTAATTATTGTCCTTCGAGATTTTTCAATGTCACTGCACACAATAGCAAAATTATAACATGCAAAACAGATAAATATTATAATAAACAATAGTATAAATAAACACACACAGTTTGTTTATGATTCGTATAAAAAAATAGGTTATGTTGAATGTCAAACTATAAATCCAGCTTAATACCCACATATATTTCTGACCAAGAACAAAAATATAAAGATCTCAGAAGAGAAGAGATGTACATCTATCGGAGAAAAAAGCGAACGTATAAAAATAGAATATTGGAATAACTTGAGGCATTAAAAAAGGAAAATCAAACAAGAAAATTCTATAAAAATCTGAATAATGCAAGAAAATAATTTAAACCAAGGATCGTACTATGTCGACATAAACAAGGATAAGGAGGGGCATATACTCAATACAACCGACGAAGTATTGAAAAGGTGGGTGGAACACTATAAAGAACTACTTACTATCGAAGTAAAAGATCCAAATCAACCATCCCCAGGAGCAAGCAACAATACACCATTGGAGTCTCCATCGATTCAAGAAGTGCGAAATGCAATAAAATACCTAAAAATAATAAACCTCCAGGAAGTGATGGTATACCCGCGGAACTTATTAAATGTGAAGGTACTACTCCGACTAACCATATATATATATATATATATATATATATATATATATATATATATATATATATATAAAATCATACTGAGAGCCTGGAATGAGGAACAAATCCCGGAAAAGTGGTGTATTGGGATCGTTTACCCGCTAAACAAAAAGGGTGATCAATTGGAATGTCGAAACTATAGGGGAATAACCCTCCTTAATACAGCATACACAATATTTTCGAGTATTTTATATAGTCGCCTGAGTGCATATTTAGAGGAGCTTCTTGGCGAATACCAAAGTGGTTTTAGGCCTGTTCGATCAACAACAGACCAGATCTTTGTGCTAACAGGAAACATTTTTATAAGTCATCCGAAATTTTGGCATTATGCAGATGATGTTGACCTAGTTGCCCGCACAACACGAAAACTGGAAGAAATGTATACCACCTTGTCAAATGCCTCAAAAAATATGGGCCTGCAAGTAAATGGAGAGAAAACTAAGATAATGGCATCAACACCCAACAATAGGGCCAGAAACATTGGCCACCAATTCACTGTTGATAACTCTACCTTTGAAGTGGTGGAAATTCACATACTTAAGCTCCCTGATCACCAAGGAGAACGTCATGACGGAAGAAATCAAGCGAAGAATAATCCTAGCAAACAAATGTTATTTTGGATTGAGTAGACATATGAGAAGCAGAAACTTAAGCCAAAAAACAAAAATAACCATATACAAAACCCTTATACAACCAGTGTTGACATATGGATTGGAGACATGGATCATTTCCAATGCAGATGAAAACCTCCTGCTTATATTTGAACGAAGGATCCTGAGAAGAATATTCGGTGGCATCTGTGAAAATGGTGTTTGGAGGAGGAGGTACAACTACGAGATATATCACAGATGTAAATATATATTTGTTGGTAAAGACGTAGTATCTCTTATAAAAATATAAAGACTAAGATGGGCAGGACATCTGTCAAGATCACAGCAGAACAACCCTCCTGGAAGAATCCTTATGTCACAACCTGTGGGAAGTAGAAGTATTGGTAGGCCAAAACTTAGATGAAGGGATGGTGTAGATGAGGATGGTAGAAAAATAAGCGGAGCAAACTGGCAACAGCAGGCAATGGATAAAACTAACTGGCGTAATAGACTTATGAAGGTCGAGGCTCTTTTATAGGGCTGTAGCATCAATGACGATGGTGATTTCTGACCATTAATAATTACTAGACTTCGGCAAATATGCAAATAAAAATGTAGAAAATATGCGCATAAATATGCACGTGTTTACCCGAAAATATACAAATATTTTACAAAATATGCATACAAATAAATAAAAAAATCGTAAAATAGTAACAATTTTATTTAAAAAAAAAGTGTACATAACTAAATATTTCCTACTATTCATTAAGATTTACATTTATTTTAAGTAATTACATCATTTTTAAGTATGAATAAACTTATTTAGAATTATGGTAACAATAAATGACCAAGTGGTGTTCAAAATTTTCTAACAAAAACTTGTGGCTTCTGTCTGAGTACATATATTTACATATGGAAAAACTTTGTTCAACATCAACTGATGTAACGGGAGCATTTTTCAAACTAACCAAAACATTTGGTTCTAAATTAATTGTTTCCGAACTATTTCCAGCTAGAACACTGACTACTTCAGAAAGAATATGGTAACCTTTATTTTTTTCCATAGTAGCTTCAAATTTTTTTAAAATATCTTTTCCAATATTACCTCTAACGTTCCGACAATATGACGCGAATTCTTTTATTAATGCTGTACTTTCGAACAATGACAGTTTTGGTGATTCTAACTGAGTAATTGTTTTTTACTCTGAAAAGTTTGTTTAGAATCCAAAGAGATTGGGAACTTTCATCTGTTAACGTATCAATTATGTTCTTTATTTTAACAAAATGATCTGCATAAAAATTAGCTGCTTCTAACCATGTTCCCTATCGCGTTAAAATAGGTTGTGGTGGAAGAGGAATGTTAGGTAGCATTTCTTTATAAAGTTGAATTCTTATAGGAGATTTAAGAAATACTTTTTTGACACTGGATATCATGGTATTTATAAGAGGAAACTTTTTTCGTATTTCCTCTGGAACTCTGTTTAATCCATGCGCTACACAAGTAACATGTATTAAATCTGGGAAAAATATTTTTAAATTTTGTCCTGCTTTCACCATATAAGGAGCAGCATCCGATAAAATAAGCAGTAATTTATTAGAAGGAATAGTTGTCGGAAGAAAAAAAGTTGCTAATGTTTCTTGTATAAAACGCGAAATTGTTAAAGCATTTGTTTTCTCAAGTTGCTGGCATGAAATAAGATGAGATTTTGGTAAGGTATCTTCTTTAAGAACACCAATCAATAAATGAGCAATATACTTTCCTGAAGAATCAGTGGTTTCGTCTACAGATATGTAAAAATAATTATCTGCAATTTCTTCCTTAATATTAATTAATACCGACGAGTATAGCCCGTTCACATTATTTCTTCTTAGAGACCGATCACTTGGAACATTAAGTTTGCAATATTTTTTTAGAAACGAACTAAAATTTACATTTGCTAATTTTGAAAGCGGTATGTTTGCAGACACTAAGGCGCGACACAAGTCTTCATTAAAAGTTTCTTGCTCATCTAATTTTTTTGAAGTAGATTGGAAACATTTAGCCATTGAAGTTTGATGTTTTCCTCCTATGTTTCCTTTTTTGCAATGTGTGAAGCAGTTCTCACATGTTGGTCTATCTGAAATTTCTTCTCACATGCTATCTATAAATAAAAATAAAAACCTTTATTTTAACCCAACCTTTAAAATATAAAAATATACAAGGTGGTTTTGGTTAATCAAATAACTGGTTTGGAAAAAAAAAACACTCGCTAAGTGTTTTAAATGCAGTATTAATCCACAAATTAGTTTTTGTTACTAACCATTAGTACATCATATAACTTATTTTAAAATTCAACAAAGGTTTTTTTTGTTAATTTAATTACAATAAAAATAATTGTGTTTTAGAATAGCTGACTTCATAAAAAAAAGTAAAGGTGAGAAATTTTTCTAAATACACACCATTGTATTGTACCATGGACAATTTTTTCTCACTAAAGGAAGCTATTTTTCAGTTAAAAACAACCTACGAGTACTAAATTTCAAGTAAATACGTTTATTGGTTTTAAAGTTATTGTTGTTATTAACTAAAAGAATTTAATTTTTTTTAATTTTAACACCCTGTATCTCGAAAAGTAAATAAGTTTGACCCCTCATTAACTATATCGTTTTGTTCAATTTTTCGAGAAGTATCTACAGTCAAACGTTGTAAGTGTCATTTGGAAACACCCTGTATGTATGAAATATTAGATATTTAATAGAAAATATTAGATACTTACAATTTTGCCACAGACTGAACAGTAGATTTTTCCCATATCCATAGACAGCTCTTTATAAGGTTTAAAACAAGTTGAAGCACTGGTTGTTTTAGGCATTATAAAATCACAATCTTCCTTTTTGTTACGCACAACGAGTGTTCACGCTTTGAATATCAAAACAAAAATGATTTACAAATCTGAGCATTAAATTAGAAATGTTTAGGTACCTAATTCAATAAACTGGGAGATTTTGGAAAATCCCTAAATTAGGAACAAAACTATTAGCCGTTTACCTGCTGTTAAGATACAATAAATTGTAGATAGATTTGGGGATTAGATCATAAAATGCAAATGAGCGAACCCTTAGCGATTATCCAATAACTGAATGCCTCAGTGACCGAGACTTTCTAAGAATGTTGAGGGCTACTTAAATTGATCTTCTTTGAAATTGTAAATGTTTTGTACCTATAGAGATTACGTACTTAGATCATTTCTTGATTAAAATGACTATAAAATTTTAAACAAGAATTGAAATAAATTGGTATGTTTAAAAATTTTCAAATACAGTATAAAAATCTAAACTTTTATGAACTTTATGCAAACTTTTATACAAATATGCCAAAATATGAAATATTTGCATAAAATATGCACAATATGCAAAATATGCAATATGCATATTTGCCGAAGCCTAATAATTACCATCTGACTAATTAATAATTACCATTTTATGCGTCAAATTAGACCGAGATGCCAAAATATATAAAAAAAACTTCGTGAAAATGGTACGTATGGCTCTCGGACTATAAGGAAAATAAGGTGTTTAACAATTGCGGAGTTTCCTTGCCAGAGCGCCTGCGAAAAAGAAAACACGGGTTGCATATTCACATGCTTATCAGCAAAACCGAAACACGTTGACTACGCACGTGCGTCTTCATCTTCAAAAGCAAGGATTTAGTTTGCCAAATAACCAACAAACTTAAAACGTTATGGATGTGTTTGTGTGTGTTCCCTAATTTTTCGTTTTATTATTCTTTAAGTCTGATTATTTTTACGCGTTTTGATATACTGTTTGGTGTTAGTTAGTGTGCTTTTATTGTGATTTATAATTTTTAAATATTAATTAAAACACTTTGATATTTTTATTTACATAAGTACTACATTCATAAGTATTATTGGGTAAGTACTAATGGATTTAATTTAAACTTGTTTTAAGATAGGATTTATTATAAATCATAATGAATATTTTAAGATATTAAAATAATTTTCAAGAATATGTGAATTCAATTCGAGTGAATAAAAATAAATTAAAATAAAATAAATTGATAAAAATAAAAATAAATTAATTCAAAGTTTTTTCAATATATTTTTAATCTTTTATGTTCTAATAGTCTAATAGTAACTAAATTAATGACATTTATTTTGATGATAAAGGAATGAAAAATGATTTATTTATTAAATGTAACCCATGAATATAAATTTAATAATTTTCAAAACAATTTCAATATTGTGTTCTTATTTTACTCGGAACATCAGTGACAATACAGTAGGTATACCTAGTAATAATTAATTTTGTTCATAACTGTAATATTTATATATTTGTTTAAAATCAATGTTGTAAATTGTAACCAAAAAAAAAACTCTGAGGTCACGCCGAAAGCTTAAAGCTTACGCATAAAGTATTGTAATCCACGTTATGGTTATTTTGATATGTTTGAAGGCAGTGAAAATTTTATTCCTTTCCTTTTTATCCTTTAATTTTGCTGCTTGAACAGAGGCATCTTTTTTTTCCGCTTGCTCAAATAAATAATGCACTTTTTTGGACAAAACTATATAGCACTGAATTATTTCTACAAAATATATATTTTGAGGTGTTCTTTTTTTAAATTTTATAAAACTTTAATACATTTTTAAATTCTTGTGGACTATACATACATAGGTGAATACAATTAGTTTTTCATTAATGAAAGAATATTAAATAATATCTATTTATTTATTAATACACAGGATTAGCCCCATAACAAATATATATATATATATATATATATATATATATATATATATATATATATATATATATATATATATATATATATATATATATATATATTATATACACTCACCGGCAAAATTAACGAAACACCTTAAAAATGGGACATGTTAGATGACTCGAATTTCCTAAACCTGTTGTCCGATTTTAGTGATTTTTTTAGTATGTTATAGGTATATTATTTAAGAATATCAATGAAATAATATTGTTGCTAGACAGGTCAATGTCATTTTATACCGGGTGTAACAATCATACTGTGTTTTTTCCTTAAAGTTCGAAACACCCTGTGGAATATTCTAGCATATATAAAATATTGAAATTAAAGCTCAATTATAGTCTCAGGCTTTCTTAACATTTTCTTTTTTGATTCATTTGCTTGTGTTAGATAATAAAAAAGTTAGGTACGGTAACAACTAGCCATGTTTTTCATCAATAAATGCTCATTTTCTTCTTAGTTTCACCAGCATATTTAAAGGAACAAACATAAAATCTGAGTATTTTCTCTCTAGTCTATATACTGTTTAGATAATATCATAATACGAATGTTGGTGAAGTATTTTGAATTTATATTACAATGGTAGTACAATATAAAACCTGTTTAAGAAGAAATAAAACACAAAGATGTCAGACTCAACAAAATACGGATTTTAAACGCATTAACTTTATTGTACAGTTTGAACTTAAATTGTTTTTTATGCATTTTTTTGGCTTTAATAGCGTGTGTTTCCCCCTTACAACTGCAGTTATTCGTCTTCTCATACTTCTAATAACGCTATCGATCAGTTGTTGGGCAGTCTCTCCCATTCCTCAATCAAAGCAATTGTGACTTCTTCTCTGTTTTGAATAGCAGGAACCCGTGCCCTAAGTTTTCTGCCTAGCATGTGCCATATATCCTATATCGGGTTTAGGTCTGGGGAACAAGCTGGCCAATTCAACGTTGTTATACCCACTTGTAATAAGAAATATCTTACACAGTCTGCGACGTGTGGGCTCGCATTATCCTGCATTAAAATAAAATTTTCGCCAATATATGGTGAAAAAGGTACCACATGATCTTGGAGAATATCTCTGATATACTTATCTGCTGTTAATGCTTCATCATCAATCACCACTAACTCTGTTATTGCTCCCAAACATATACCGCCCCACACCATAATTGAACCTCCACCAAAAGGTACGGTCGTAGTAAAATTGAAAGGGGCATTTCGTTCTCCTTGGCGTTGATACAATCTTTCTCTACCGTCGATGTAATTTACACAGAAACGGCTCTCTTCCGTAAAGAGAATTTGACTCCAGTGGTTATCATTCCAATTTTGATGTACTCGACCAAATTGTAGTCATGCTAAACGATGGTGTCTCTGGAGTCTGGGAGCTTTTATTGGCACATATGACTTGAGACCGGCTTCTTTAAGTCTCTTTCTTACTGTGCGCTCAATTAAATACAAGTTTGTACTTGTTATGAACAGACAGAATGACTGTAAAATGTAAAACAAAATACAAATAAACAAATTAATTTGACGTTTTGACATTTAAGACTTTCTTGTGACAAGGAGCTTTCAAAGCTATGTAGATATAGTCTATAAAATACAAATATAAAGAAATATTGCATTAATAACAGGTTCCTTTAAATTTGCCGGTGTGTGTATTAAATTGTTAACTTCTCATAGCCTACTTTGGGCTTGTTTTTAAACTAAGCAGAAAATGAGGATTTATTGATGAAAAACATGGCTAGTTGTTAACGTACCTAACTTTTTTGTTAATAAACATAAGCAAATGAATCAAAAAAGAAAATGTTAAGAAAGCCTAAGGCTATAATTAAGTTTTAATTTCAATATTTTATACATGCTAGAATATTCCACAGGGTGTTCCGAACTTTAAAGAAAAAACACAGTAGGATTGTTGCACCCGGTATAAAATGACATTGACCTGTCTAGCAACAATATTATTACATCGATATTCTTAAATAATATACCTATAACATACTAAAAAAATCACTAAAATCGGACAACAGGTTTAGGAAATTCGAGACATCTAACATGTCCCAATTTTAAGGTGTTCCGTTAATTTTGCCGGTGAGTGTATATATATATATATATATATATATATATATATATATATATATATATATATATATATATATATATATATATATATTAATAAAGTATTCAACTGGTGAAATCCATAGGTTTATTCGGTCAGTCAGGTTGGCAAAATAAAAAACAGAAGTCAACTACTTCATAAGTTTATAGAAGACGTTTCGCTTTATACTTCTAAAGCTTCATCAGTTCTCTAAAATACAAAGATGACATAGAGTTTATAAGAAATACAGATCTAGTAATTTATTACTTATAACTCAATAATATATGTAGTATTAAAGATGTTATTGTATATGTACTTAAGTTTACTCATAAATTTAGAACTAACTTAAAAAAAATTTAACAGGAACATGCAAAAAATAGTATTCGCAGAAACGAAGATTTACAAAAACTTTTAACGTACATTTGGCTTCATTTAGAGACGGTTCTCCAATGAAGACAAACAAAACACTGATTTATTGCAATCTATGCTAAACGACGTGACGCGATACCGAAATTTATATATATATATATATATATATATATATATATATATATATATTATATATATATATATATATCTGTTCGGATAGATTTCCGCGGTCAGAATGAATGAAAATCACTAGGTTCTCGGAAAGAACCGCGTTGAGAATTTAATGCTCGACGTTTCGGCTCCCATTTTGGAGCCATTATCAAGAGGGATACGGTTCGGTTCGAGTTCGGGGTCTCGATCTGCCTACTCCCCTTACTCGTGACTTTAGTCACGAAATATTATTAATAATGAAACAACATGAAATAAAACAAAAAAAATAACCTATACCTTGCCAAGCTCTTTTTATCCGATTTTTAATTAAACCAAGGAGACACCAAATATTTTTAAATTGTTCCTATTTATAATTTTCAGTGTTCGCTCAATGGGTGAGTGCATACCATAATTTGTATGGTGAAAAGGTATATAAAACAGATTAACATATCTGAGACTTCTGGAGGGAACATATAAGCCAATAGGTTGGAGAAGTTCAGGACAAGAAATTAATCCATTTATTAATTTAAACACAAATACTAAATCTCGTCGAGTTTTTAATAAATTCATGTTGAGTGTTCTTAAAATATCTGTATAATCATGATTAAAAATGAGTATGTTTAATTTAAATGCACATCATAAAATTTTGTTCTGAGATCTCCCCAATATATGGTATTATGGAGATAATACCACACATCTCCCCATAACTTGGTATTATCGAGACCATACACTACATGCATATTCCACTTGAGGTACGATCAAAGCATAATAAACCTTTCTTAAAGCTCAAAAATATAGTTTTAGACAGTTGCGAATGATAAAGCCTAAAGATTTTAATGAATTAACTGTTACATCATTTATATGTTGTACAAAACGCAACTGTTCATCAAATGTGACTCCAATAAGACTCATTAATTGTATCAGAAGTATCATTTTTTTACCTTCTACTACTACTACTACTACGTTTTGGTTTATAATGTTCTTCGCCGTGTTCCGACTGCCAATCGCCACTTAGTCCGGTGGTTCCATAGGTCTTCATCTATGGCCCTCTCGCTCAGTTCTTTATTTATTCCTTCGCTCCAAATTTTTCTGGGTCTACCTCGTTTTCTCTTTTCTTTTGGTTGCCATTTTAATATTTCTTTTGGTATTCGTTGCTCATCCATTCTTTATATGTGTCCGAACCAGATAAGTTGTTTTGTTGTTAGGTCATCTGTGATTGTTCGTTTGATTCCCATTATTTCTCTAATGCGTTCGTTGGTAATCCTTTATCTTCTAGATCTTCCTGCAGATCTTTTTCAAAAATCCATTTCCGTCGCTCTCAACGTTACCAGTATTCTTTCTTTCAGTGGCCATACCTCACAACTGTATAAAGTGTACCTTTTTAGTATAGTATCATATATCCTCTTTTTATTTTCTTTGCTGATGGATTGGTTCCATAAAATGCTGTTTAACATTGTGATGGCTTTTCCCCCTGACTTCTTTCCTTCTCGTATTGCTTTGTTTAATGTTTTATCTTGTGAAATAGTGGTACCTAGATATTTTTAGTCACAGCAGTGCTTTATCGTGGTGTTATCGTCTTATATGAGATCTTTTTGTGCTACTCCAATGCACAGGTACTCGGTTTTTTTTATTTACTTCTAGATCCCATATATTATACTCTTGAGTCATAATCTTGATAGACTAGGCGAGATCTGTAAAAATTCAGACCATAATGGACATTTTCCATAGGAAGCTATTTTTTTGCTGGAATCCCTTCAGGATGGCCCCAATATCAATAATCACGATATGCGCCAGTCGCAAACCCTGTGCTAAATTTTTTATTTAACAAAATCTGAAAACAATTGAAAATTTCTCATTTTTTTGCTCCTATTTTCGTTTATAATTCGGAAAATATTGATCCTAGAGAAAAAATTATAAGAAGTTAAAAGTTTCGTTATTCAATTTTACACAATATGTCGTTAGCTAAAAATTAAAAATTTAATGTTTATTGTTGAAAAAATAGCAATAGTTGGAGAAAAAAGTACAAAAAAATTAAGTTAATCCTTTAAATGTTTTCGACTTTTTAAACTTAAAAGCTCCATATTCCGCCTATAAAAACTTTTTAATATGTTTAAAACGTGTGCTTAATTTTTTCGGTTGTATAGGTTTTGCATAATAATTTTGCAATCCAGCCTACTGGAAAAAAAATCGCAAATTTTCAAATTTATAGTAGGCCCTAAATAAGGCCCTCAGATAGTTGCATTTTTTTACATATAAAGGAAGGTTCAAACTACCAAACGCTTGTTGTAAATTTCAAATCGGTTTAGTAGGAGAGCCTAGAAATTTTTTTTAAGTTTTAAAAATTTTTTAGGCTTATAAACAACTTGAATAACTTTACAAGCTTTAAACATATCATTTTCGAATCAAAATATATTCTCAAATCAAATAATGTTATTATTATGATAAAACTGCAGAAATTAATTATTTTAAAAAGTTTGAGTTTTACAAAAAAAATTCGTTCGCCTTTGTTTTAACAATTCAAATTATTACTGTTATTATATATTGTTACTTTTAGTAAACAAATATGTATTTATAAATTGTTAATAAATAATTTGAATTGTTAAAACAAAGGCGAACGAAATTTTTTATTTTTGTAAAAATCAAACTTTTTAAAATAATTAATTTCTGCAGTTTTATCATAATAATGACATTATTTGATTTGAAAATATATTTTGATTCGAAAATGATATGTTTTACTTCCTCGTAAAGTTATTCAATTTGTTTATAAGTCTAAAAAATGTTTAAAACTTAAAAAAAAAATTTCTAGGCGCTCCTAGTGAACCGATTTGAATTTTACAAAAAGCGTTTGAAAGTTTGAGCCTTCCTTTATACGTAAAAAAATTTGCAACTCTCCGAGGGCCTTATTTAGGGCTTACTATAAATATGAAAATTTGCGATTTTTTTCCAGTAGGCTGGATTGCACAAGTATTATGCAAAACCTATCCGACCGACCTTAACAAAATTTAGCACACGTTTTAAACATATTAAAAAGTTTTTCTAGGCGGAACATGGAGCTTGTAAGTCAAATTTAGAAAGTCAAAAACATTTAAAGGATTAACTTTATTTTTTGTATTTTTTTTCCAATTATTGCTATTTTTTCAACAATAAACATTAAATTTTCAATTTCTAGATAACGACATATTGTGTTAAATTGAATAACGAAACTTTTAACTGCTTATAATTTTTTTACGATCAATATTTTCCAAATTATAAACGAAAATAGGAGCAAAAAAATGAGAAATTTTCAATTGTTTTCAGATTTTGTTAAATAAAAAATTTAGCACAGGGTTTGCGACTGGCGCATATCGTGATTATCGATATTGGGCACATCCTGAAGGGATTCCAGCAAAAAAATAGCTTCCTATGGAAAATGACCAATCCAAAACAGATCCCGTCTAGACTATGAGCCATTATTACTTGATCGTCTGTAAAATTGAGCGTTTATACCATAGTGTTGTTTCCATCTTTTTAAAGCACTTTCGAGGTATATTTTAAATAAAGTGAGAGACAGACAACATCCTTGCTTTAATCCTCTTGATCTTATAAATCCTATTGTTATTTGTATCCCTGCTTTTATTTTTGTTAGTGCTTGGTTGTGTGGCACTTTGACAGCTTTTATTATTGTATATTCACATTCGTGCTTTCCATTGAGTGCCACAGCTTCTTCAGTGAAACGCTCTCGAAGGCTTTTCGTAGGTCGACGAACAACATATGAATCTATTGATTCTGTGCCATATTTTTATCTATTATCTGGGTTAAGGAGAAAATGTGGTCAATAGTGAATCAACCCGTACAAAATCCTGATTGTTCTTTTGCTTCATAATCTAGATATTCTCTCTCGATTCGGTTCTTTAAAACCTTTCCATATATTCGCCTCATAAATCCGGTTACAGCCATTCTTCGCTAATTTTCACAATGATTTTTATCACCCTTTTTATGTATAGTACGGAGGTATGATATCTTCCATTCCGTAGTAATTTCGCTTGTGTTTATGCATTTTTGAACTAGTTGTCGATAGAGATGTGTAGTTCACCATCGAAATAGTACAAATAAACGATTCTTTCAACTGAACTAATTGAACTAGTTCATCAATTTTCATAGAACTAGTTCACTGCGAACGATTTGCAATATAAATTGTGTCTCATCTTCTAAAGAAAAAAATTATGAATGAATGAGATTATATATTTCGAATAGAACAGGTCGAATTACATAATTTCTGATACAAACAAGGGTAGTAGGAGTAGGCTTTTTCTTAAGAATTACAACTGCTTTCTCTTCATCTTCCCCTGCTTGTTCTAATAGCGAAACTGATTTTGATGTTGAAGGATGAGGTCCTTGAAATGTATTTTCTGATTTTTCGGAGCCTTTTTCTATGTATCTTTCAACATTGAGATATTTGAGATTGATAGAGTGTTTTCATTCTTAAATGTCTTGATAAATTGCCCAGTGAACCACTTGCAATACTAATATCACATGAACAGTAATTACATTTTGAAGATTTTTGATTTTTATCGTTTTTCTCTAAATGATCCCATAAAAAACTTCTATTTCGTTTGTTATTCATCTTTTGGGATTGATTAAGAAAATAAATTATTATAAAGAAAAACTAACTAATCATATAATAATTTAAAACATTTAAACCTAAACATACGATCGAAAGAAATGGTTCCGAATCCGAACTACTTGTACGCCGTACGGTAGTGAAAGACTGACTGAAAACCGAAGTAAACGGGCGGCCAGCGCCGAGCTTGTGTGATGATTGAGATGAGACATCTGGCAACCAGTTATGTTATGGTTGGATTTCGATTTCGGTACTACAAATAGTTCTTTCGCTCACTAGTTTGCTGAACTAGTTCATTTTTGTGAAATAGTTCTCTTGAACTAGTTCGTCTAAAAGAAATAATAAGCACACCTCTAGTTGTCGAAGACCTTCGTACAATTTGTTCGTTCCATACTTAGCAATTCTCCGAGTACATCCCCTGGTCCGGGTGCTTTGTTCGTTTTCAGCTGTTTACATACATTTTTAATTTTCTCTGTTGTTAATCTTATTGGCGAGTCGACTACTGAAATTCTATCTTGGTTTTGATTTCTATGTTCTTGAAATTCGACTCTATTCTCCAAAAACCAAAAAGTTGACCAAAAGTTCTTTGAAATACTCTTCCCAGTCTTCAGGTTTTATGCTCTGTATTACTTCCTTATTATTTTCTCTTCTCAATTTCCATCACTTTCCAGCTTTCTGTACTTCTGGTTCCTCCTAGATAAGTATTTATTCGTTGACAGCTACTTTCCCAAGACTTGTTCTTCTTCTTAGAGATTTTCCTTCGTACTTCTGTTTTTATTTATATTTTATTTTGTCTTGTAATGATTTGGAGCTTAAATATTGTTGGTATAGTTGTCTTTTACATTTTATTTCTTCCTCTATTTCGTTATCCCACCAGTAAGGTTTGTTTACATTGGGTTTTATGTAGTATCCTATTGCTTCAAATGCTGCTTCGTGTAAAAAGTGTTTTATAACTGGTCGATATTCTTAGGGGCGGGAATTTGTAGCTTCTCATCCAATCTATTTTTGAATAAGTCTTGGGTACTTTCTTCATCTAGGCTTCTGATGTTGTATCTTTGTTCCTGTATCTTTTCTGTCTTGTTTATGTCTATATGTGTTTCTCTCTGTTGTCTTCGGTCTGGGAAGTGTATTTTTGAACGTAATAAATAGTGATCGCTACCGCATGTTGCGCTTCTCTGAACTCTTACATCTTGTACTCTTAGACGGGTTATTATTACAATATATTCCATTATTGATTTTATGTTTCGTGTTTCCTTTTAACTTCTATAAAAATTTATATATCAGCATTTAGCAACATGTTAATGGAAAATATTATTCTCACACCAAATATCTACGGATTTAAACAGTTTCAAGTCATCTGCAAACATCAGAAAATTGTAATTTGCAAAACATTGTAGTATATCGTTCACAAACATATTAAATTAAAAGGGTGAACAGTGAGCTCCTTGGGTTGCTCCTAACTTCACATTAATATTATATACTAAAACGCTAAGCCCTTTCTTGTCCACCACTTTAGTCAAAAATCATATTAGATAATTAAAATATTTTTTCGGAATATTATTAATATTACGTATGATATTGTCAAGATATACATTTGGTACAAAAATTTACTTCCGGTTTTGAGATGACCGGAAGTTAAAATTTACTTTAAGTTTTAAACCCACAATGTATACAGGGTGGTGAGTCGTCAAACGGGCCATAGGAAACTCAATGGAAAATTCTAATGTTGAATTCCTGCTTCCCTAATTATTTTACACCAAAAGTCATGGAAAACTATTTGTAGAGGACTCAAATATGTATCAAAAACAATTGTTAAAATTGTTTTACGACTTAAACGTATTCCAAAATTTTGCTAAAATATAATACATTTTTCAGGCCACCCCTAAAAGTCAGGCCAGACGCCGTGAAAAAAATGTGTATTACGAGTTGCGTGTTGTCATATTGACGTTTCTAATATTTGACAATATTTAAATCAACTATATTATATTTATCTATGATTAAAATGGCCAAAATTTTGTAATTTATGATTTAAAAGAAAAATTAAGTTGGTTAAAAACTAAGGAGAAAAGAGCAATAATAAAAATGTTTTATTCATGTTTTATTATAACATTTGTTATAGTTTTATGTTTAGAAATTATCATATGTTAATATTAGGAATAAAGATCACAGTAACAGTATATTGGAATTCATTGAATTGTTGTATAACTTAACTTAACATGGAAGTAAATTTTAGTGTATTAGAATATCTTACGTTAAATAAAAATCCGGTAGTGACAGGAAAAGGTTCGCGCTATTGCCTGAATACAACATTATAGGATTTTTCGTCAACTGACTACATTTTATTATATTGATCGATTTATAAACAATATAAGTTATTTGTTCACAAACCAATATTGTTCAGTAGTAGTAGTATTTAGTAAAATTCATTGTTTATAATTTAATCATAAAATAAAAAAATTGACAATTCAAATTGTCAAACATCTGACATCAATATGATAAAACATGGATAAAACCATGGCCTGGAATCTTATATGAATGACTTGGTTCATTCCCCCATCACTTTGACCCCAGCGAGTTAATAAAGAGAAATGACAGCCTATCTCTCTCACGAAGACTTTAACCAATCATAAACCAAATAAAATAATCAAACGAAGCAATGTCAATTCTGTCAATCCAAATTAATGACAGATCTTCCGTTTGTTTACAAGTTTTCAATTTTATTTTATTATCTTTAACTTTCGTTTGCATTTATTCTTAGTAATTTTAATTTAAATTTGGTTACTTAATTTTTAAAGTTTATTTTGAGTTACCTATTGTAGCAAAGAATTTTTGTGTTGTGCTAGTAACAAAACTAAACATGGTGAATTATTGTATTGTTCGTTGTGTACAAATCATGGAAAAATTACAAAAAGAATGATAGTAAGTTGTCAGAAAGCAAAAAATAATAGTATTTAACTTCTGCAAATATGTGTAATAAATATTATGTAATTATTTTATAACTGTTTTATCTTAAACAACAAATAAATATACGTATATCTAGAAAAAATTGTGCATCTTATATCGTTATTTTCCAATAAATTTTAATTAGTAACGAAATAGCCCACAAGAGGCGCTAAAGGGTATGTATGTAAGGGGTGTTCATTCGAATTTGCCGCCAAAAGATGATTAGTATTGACCCCAGCCGCAAGGGGCCTAATGAACGAAATTTATACATTGAGTTGCCTATCTATTTCTACTATTATATTATTTATCTATGGATAAAACCATCGAGCAATAAGACAAAAGAGAGAATGTAAAGGTAGTGGGGGTAAACATATTGATAGACAGGAAGTGCTATTTTGAGAGGCCACTTTAAACAAAGAAAGAGAATCTCTTTCCTTGTTTAAGAAATCCAATTTAGTTGGGTTATGTTATTGTTGATGTTATTGTTTGTCAAAACTGTCACATGAAAGCTTATTTATATTTTCTAAAGTTTTTTAACAATTGTTTAACATTTTAGACTATCATCGTTATTAATTAATTAAAACTTTATTGTGTTCTAGTGTTAAAAAAAGTATTTTAATAAATAATTTTAATAAATAAATAGATAAATATATAATATAAAACATTATGTAATATAAAATAAATAAATAGATAAATTAGAACCCCTACACCACTGTATGATTATTGTCAAGTGTCATGAAATTTAAATTTGGCGCATTTGCATTTCCGGATATGTCCGCCATCAGAGGCCACTTTTTTGGTCTCCTTTTCATAACGATTAGATTCCCTCTTTTGTCTTATTGCTCGATGGATAAAACACATACGTTATATATTCTTGTATTACGTGTGGCCTAACTTTTAGGGGTGGTCTGAAAAATCTATTACATTTTTGCAAAATTTTGAAGTACACTTGATTCGTAGAACGGTTTTAACATTTGTTTTTAATTCAGACTTTAGTCCTCTACAAATAGTTTTTTATGACTTTTGATCTAAAATAATTAGGGAAGCAGCAATTCAACAATTTAAAATTTCCCATTGAGTTTTCTATAGCCCGTTTCACGATTCACCACCCGGTATATGGATCGAAAGGTCTCGTCGAGACGAATCTAAATATGTACTTCCGGTTGCGATCCGACACCGGAAGTGACCCGAAACGCGCATAAAACGTTAAGATAGAACAAATCTGACACCGGATTCGTGATCAGCATGCAAAATTAACTGCTAAATGATATCCATGTCGACATTTGATGAACTAAAAATTGCATTCCGGTTTTGAGGTCGACTTCCGGTTTTGTTTTTATTAAAAAGTAAAAAGTAAAAGTTTACATAACTCCCGGTGCCAAGCAAAAGTTTTCGGAAAATGATGACATTGTAACATAAAACATTGTTCTCGACGAAATATTTCGTGATATTTAACACACTTTTTACTTGCATTATTATTGATAAATGTTGTGTATATTCTTGCTTATATTGTTTGTATTGATCTCTTAATTTTTCTCGCAAAATAAAAATTTCATTTAAAAAAGTCGATGTCGAGTTGGTCCGCTAGTTATATTTTAATTATAACAACCTATTCACACTTGTTGTGTGTGATCTCCTAAAAATCTGCTAAACCATTGTAAGTATTGATGACTGAAGCCAAAAACATTTAACTTTTCTAGTAGGATGTTATGATCTACTCTGTCAAATGCTTTGGAAAAGTCAATATAAATAGTATCTATCTGAATGATATTCTACAAGGCGTTTAATTTTTTTGTTCATAGTACTAAATTTGTTACCGTTAATTTATTCTGAGAAAATCCATGTTGATTATATTAGGCACTCTTTACAAAAAAATTTTAATTGATCGTTCATCAGACTATCAAAAAGTTTTGGTATAGAGGATTGTCTACACAAGCTTCGATAATTTGTTATGTCCTGTTTTTTATCTGATTTAAAAATAGGGCAGATATAAGAAGGCTTCCATAAAGTTGGAAAAGCTGATATATTTAATGATGACGCAAACAGAAGACGTAAAGGATTAGTTAGTGAATAAACACAATTCTTTAGAAAATAATCAGGAATACCATCTGGACCACTGCTTAACTTATTAGGTAAGGATAATATAAAAATAAATAACGTAGGTTGGCATTAAATTATTTTTAATAACTAGAAACTCTAAATCTTTTTACTGGTACAAACATTGATAATGAGATATTAAGTATGTTGTAAAATTATATTAGAGCATCTTTAACATTTGACAAATTCAAATGGTCTTCCCAAGCTATGATTGAAAGATAGTTTTTGAGACCTTTATAGTGTACGTTTTCAAAATCATGATAAAATTCAGTATATTCTGATGACTTACCTTGAGGTTTGCGTAAACTAATATTGTAAGCGTTGTGATGATATATATATATATATATATATATATATATATATATATATATATATATATATATATAATCAATGGTCTTTCTTAGATCACAAAGCTGATAATCCTTTTCGTGTAAGGATTTTTCATTGGCACATTTAAGTTTCTCTACTTCAATCTTTAAATCTTTAACCATAGACTTTAAAATTAGTACTAACATTAAACCTTGCTCACAATCCTCACAGATATATTTTAGTATCCTATATATCCTATATATATCCGATATATTCCTAGTATCTGCTGCTAATTGAAGACATCTTACTTCTGTGGCTGGTACACTGCATATCTTTCTTGCATATCAAGCATTTACCTTCTTCTTCTCGTGCCACTCCTAGCGGAGATTGGAAATCATCATGGCCACTGCGACTTTGTTAGCAGCGCGCCTAAAAAGTTCAATCGAACTACACCCGAACCATTTACGTAGATTACGAAGCCACGATATTTTTCTTTTTCTCACACTTCTTTTGCCCTTAATTTTGCCCTGCATGATGTTTCTTAAAAGTTCGTACTTTTCACCTCTCACAATGTGCCCCAAGTATTCCATCTTTCTAGTTTTTATCTCATTTAGAATTTCGCATTTTTTTGTCTAAAGTTTGGAGTACTTGCGTGTTAGTGACGCGGTCCATCCATGATATTCTGAGAATGCGCCTATAGCACCACATCTCGAAAGCTTCGATGTTTTTTATGGTCAACTGTTTTAGTGTCCAAGCCTCAACTCCATATAACAGGGTAGAAAAGACATAACACAGCATTTACCTATATGTGAATATTTAACAGAATGTAAACCGTAAACTCTTTATAATAAAGATAGTAACTCACGTTACTGGTAGATGTTAATTATCTATCTATCACTGTCAATTTTTGTCCTAATTACTTAAGTTTTTGTTTGAAAGATAAAAACTAAAGCTATAAACCTCTCATTGCAGTTATTGCAATTTGCAAACAAAGTGTTTTTTCATAAAAGAAAAATGATCTTCATATACATTTAAAACTTAAAAATTAAAGGAGTTTGATGTTATGGGAGAATTTACGGGATGATTTGAATAAAACAGCATTTTTTCCAAAATAAATCAAGACGTTTCGAAAAGTTTGGCATGAAGCAAATGGCTGGTAAGAAATTCATTAAACGAAAATTTATGCCCAGTTAGATTATTTTTAATGAAAAAAAAGGGACCAAAGATTTTATCAGACTCTTTCTTACCGTTGACCTCAACTGGAAGGATGAATCTTGGTTTGAAAACTGTACACTTGGTATCAACACCGTATCTAAGTGGACAAAAATGTCGCCTGAAAAAATTGAAATAGATACAAAAAAAGATAAAATAACAAACCATTCTCATCGATCTTCAGCTATGTCAACCTTGTTCAAGGAAGATGTTTCTGAACAGGAGTTAATTAAATTAACTGGACACTCAAATTCAAGCTCTCTAAAACCATATCTTCAGCTGGATTCCAGTGACCACCAAAAATTGATCGAAAATCTCAGAACAACAAATGAAGCTGAACCTTCGAGTTCCCAAATGTTACAGGTCAATAATACACATATATTGAAGATCTTCCGAGCCTGGTGATTAGAATAGCAGAGTATGGGTCTAACAATGAATCTCAATTAGACGAAATTTATAAGAATATCGAAAACTCAAAGAAACGACGAGAATCTTCTAATAAACGGAACCAACATCGAACAAGTAAACAAATATGCATATCTGGGAACAATGATTACCTCCACAAATGATTACATTTAGGAGATCAAAATCAGAATAGAAAAGGCTAGAGAAAATTTCAACAAAATGAGAAGAGTGCTATGTACAAGGGATTTAAAATTGGAACTAAGAGTTAGGTTGGCAAGGTGCTAAGTTTTTTGGACTTTATTTTATGAAATGGGATCTTGGAAATTCTAAAAATATCGTGGACAGAACATGTCACAAACAAAGAGGTTCAGAGAAGGATGAATAAAGAAGTAGACATTTTAAATACAATTAAAACAAGAAAATTGGAATATCTCGGACATATTACAAGTAGAGAGAAATACACCTTGCTTCAATTATGAATTCAGGGAAAGATTCAAGGAAATAGGAGCATAGGAAGGCGTAGAATGTCATGGCTGCGTAACCATGACCTCCGCCGAGGAGATGGCACTTGAAGAAGAAAAATAATACACAAAATAGTGCTTTTGTAGAAACGAATTGGAAAACCACTATAGCTTATAATAATTGTACATTTATTATTATTAACAAATAAAGAAAGATAATGTTTCGTTGATATGGTGCATTAATTGGCTCGTAAAAGAGTCTTGTCGAATATCATTCAAGAAAAAATTATTTACCGGCAAAATTTTCTTCTGGTTTTATTCAAGTTTGTTGCCTTTTGGCAATTTTTGCTTATGAAATTTTGACAAAATTTAATTACCGAACATTGCCTATCAACAAACTTTCGTAACAGTCAAAAATATTACCGGCAAAATTTTCTCTATGATATATACGACAATAATTGAGCTACATTTACCGAATGGCAGTATATTCTTTTGCGTAAAACTGATTTCAACTGATTTCAACCAACTACAGCCAAGCAGGCGGAAAAGATCAGAATCTCCTTGCCTTAGTTTTAAAGTAATATTTGTGTCACATAATAATTGACACATATCAAAATATTCCATTATGTTTTCATGTTATATAAGTATACCTTCATATATATTCGATCACGTATTAAAAACTAGCCAATCTATTATAAAACCGTTTTTGAAAAGAAAATTCCAACGTTCCGGCTGTTATAAAGTTAATTTTAAAGACATTGAACATGTTGAAGTACTAGAAATCAAAACGAATCTATTTAACGTCCTGAAACAAAATAAGATGAAGAAAATTAAACGATCACATTTTATTTTAAGGACTAAAATGTATTCTGCTAAGTACTTTGTTTCATTAATGTATAATTGGAGATATATATCCACAGTACAACAGAAAAACAAGTATAAATCTCTTAGAAATATAATTTACTTTTCTTATCATAAAATGAAAAAATTTGACCACGTAGTATTTAAATATTTATTGGAATATTATTGTAATACTATTTATGGTTTAACTTTTAACCTTGATAAATGCATTATGTCCTTACTGGATAATCCAAAGTATGTGTTTGTCTTAAAATTTCTGCTGGAAAAATGGTTAGATATAATGCCTCTTTTAAAGGAGTTGAATAAGTATATAACTTTGACACAATTAATCGAAATTAAAGCATTTTTGCTTAACTCAGATGATCTATTTGATGTATACCAAAGTGTGATTGAATAAATAATATTAAAATAATAGTGTAGTATATATTTTGTAGCATATATATTACAAACTGCTGTTAAATTTGCTATTAGTGTGCCATAATAACTACCATAATGAAAAAATTGAAAGACATAGCACGTTAAGACTTCTCTAAATTACCTTCATAAGCTAATAGTATTAAAGTTAATGATATTTTATCATTATCATCTTCTCTTCGTCGTCATCATCATCATCCAGCCTTCATTTAACACGTCCACTGCTGGATATCATCATTATCATCATTGGTGCTACAGTCTTATAAAAGAGCCTCAACCTTCCCAAATATATTACGCCAGTTAGTTCTATTCATTGTTAACTCCTCATTTACTTGCAGGCCCATATTGTTTAAAGCATTTGATAAGGTGGTATATTATACATTTCTTCTAGATTGTGTGTTGTGCGGGCAACTAGGTCAACATTATCTTCATATGCCAAAATTTGAGATGATTTATTAAAAATGTTTCCTCTGTTGTCTATTTGGGCATCTCTGACCGCATTTTCCAGTGCTATGTTGAAAAGGAGACACGCCAGCGCATCTTCCTGCCGCAGCCCAACATGCGTTTTAAATGCCTGTAATTGTTCGCAATGTATTTTAATTTTGCAAACAACTTTACGCATTGTAGCCTTAACCAATCTTATCAGTTTATCGGAGATGTGGAATTTATCCATGGCATCATACAATTTATTTCTTAGGACACTATCATATTGTTTATTTCTTGGTTTGCCGTTTCTACTGTGATTTGTTTTTTATTATATATATATATATATATATATATATATATATATATATATATATATATATATATATATATATATATATCAACATCAGCATCAACAAAAAGTCCGACATAGACAAATTAAGTAACATTTATTGTTATTTACTAGAAAAACACCAAAAATAAAATAAATATTTACCTTTACAAAAATTACACCTCTGTATAATATGTTGCATACCATTAAGATAGGTTTAAAAAGCATAGTCACCTAAAAAAGGGCCTCTAGTATTTCTTGTAAAGAAAGATAACATCAATTACACCTAATCACATATTAATTACACTGTTTTTTTCTTTCCATTCTCTGTATGAGTTAATATACACCAGTAAAACATGCCATCTATCAAGTTTTACTATTTTTACAACAAATTTTAAAAATTTTATGATGTATTATGTCCATAATTGTATATTTTAATGTGTGGTATAAATGTTGAGTGTCAATGCTTACAAAAATAATCTCAACGACTAGTAAGTTACACTGAAGAATTGTGATATTTTTAAATATTTACATAATTGTCTTTTACAGTGTCTTGAAAAAGGAATAAAACCATTCCGAAAGCTCGACAAAAAAGTCAAAAGAGTGTTTTTTTTTTAACATCCCGGCCAATATTCTGACTGCAACCCTAATAAACTATCTTGTTTGTTTATATCGACAGTCACTAATATCCAGTATTTCTTATATATATATATATATATATATATATATATATATATATATATATATATGTATATATATATATATATATATATATATATATCTAAGTTTCTAAGAATTTATAAATGTAAAAAAGTATAATAACAATAAATGACGCATGACGACTGGATATAAAAGACAATATAAAATTACCAAACAAAAGGTTCTATCTAAATCCCATGTAAAAACAAAAGAAAAAATTTGAAAATGATTTAAATGTCTTAAATTCACATATATTTAGTATTTTATATAATACGTGATAATAGTGCATCTAGAAGTTCGTGAAGGTCAATGGGTTATTTCAATGGATTTTAACCCTAACTTATGACTTGATCATTGATTGCTAATTGAATATGTATGTACTGTGAAATTTTACATCAGCATATACAGAGTAGTACTGCACGTATTTGTTAATACGGCAGTTACTTAAGGATTATTTTTGGAAGTGTACTTATTAGATATCTCTTGACAATCGTTAAAATTTTATTATAATATAGTGGACATGTATTTCGGTCAGAATGCGTAATAGTTAAATTGGGTATAAGATAAATAATAAACGCAAAAAATTACCAAAGTCACCCGAGTGGTAATTAAGAAGACTTACTGTAGATGGTGATTATCTGGAAGTTTTAAAAACAAATATACTACTCCTCAAATATAGCTTTAAGTTTCGTGTCACACTAAAGTGGCTGACATCAACCAAAAAGTGGGTGAAAAAACGACGATATGAAGAAGTTGTTAAGACAGCGGAATATTCCATTTTCAAAAGAAATATTAAAGGCAGAATTATATAGTACCTATATAAAAAATTCCACAAACCCATATCTAAAACTTATGAGATAGATCAGATTATAAATAACACAGGTCATTTTATCTTAAGACTACCACCTTAAAGCCTTTAGACATTAAATGTTTTAATAAATTGTTTTTTAAATTTTCCCAAAAGAAGTGGAAAAATATTGGGAACGCGCTATTTCTTACGAACATTATTTTATGGAAAAGAGACCAGCTCTGGATTTATGTAATTATATAAGAATTATTAATACATTTGAATTATCAATTAGCAATTAAAAATAGCAATTTCAAAACAGAAGAACAACCTTTTAAAATTTAATCTTTATCTCGTTATGTTATGTTACGTTCATAAATTTTAATTTTATAATCTTGACAAAACAGCTATATTAACAGAGTATAAAAGTGAAATATAAAAGCTATACATTCCGGGGTGTGAGTGAATGGATTTCTTGAGGAGGAAGGTGGTTCTCAGGATTACCTTAGTTTATAGAGCTTTTATGTATCTGATATTTTATGGTTTATACTAAACAAAGACTTTAGGGCCTGATGATGGAGCTTATATTGTAAGTCTTGAAACTGGTAGCACAAAAGTTACCATCATTAATTAATAAAAACTATTTAAGATTGTGAGTATTGACTCACATGATCCCACAGATATAGAACATTTAATAAATAGTTATAACCAACTGACTAGAGTTGGTTGTTACCTCTCAGGGTATAATGTTCCTTTTTCGATCTGGGAAATTGTAAGCTTCCCTAAAAAAGTAATCATATCCTACATCATTGGCCTATTGTCTTAATAATTATAATGTTCGATACTCAAATTATGTAATTTAAGGGTTCAAAATTTTACCCTTTTGTTTTCATTTTTACAAATCCATTTTGAATCATTATTAAAAATAAAAAATAAATTATAGGTACCATTTTACAAAAAGAAGTTTTTTTAATCTATGGTATACAGTCAAATACAGGGAATTTTCTTTTTAAATTTTAAGAACCTATATGGTTCCTGCAGTCTATTTTTTATAACAAATTAAGATTAAATCTTATGCAAAAGCGGTTTCAGTTAAATTGGTTGAAACTTTGCATACAGGTAGCTTTGGACATGCTGATCAAAAGTTGTTATTGCGTCAAGACTCAGAAATCAATTGTTCACAAGAGTTACAGAGGTCCAAAGTGTCGGATTTTAGTTCTTTTGAATAATACCTATTTGTAAAATATACAGAGTTTTAGTAAATACGTGCAACTAACTTCAGGGTGTGATTCTACATGAAAAACAATAACAGCTTGCTACGTAAACGTATGTCCGCAAATTTTTAAGTATTGATTATTGCTCATTTTTTGACATACAATTAGGAATTTTATATTCATCATTTGCATGCATACGGGTAATCGTCTTAATTTATTGTATAGAAAAACTTATACGCCACTGAAATTTTTTTAATTAAAAATAACTATTGAATCTACATTAATTATGTGGCAAAAAGTCTTTTTCCTTTTTTTTTTCTATGTGGCAAATACAACAACTTAACGCGTATTTTTCATGGCTTTAATACATTCTTGAGAACTCTCTACTACAATAACACTAAACCAGAATAATGACAGAAAGTACCACTAGTAAACTTTAAATAGACCCAAAGCTATCAAAAATGTTTAAAATAACCACCCTGAAACGTAATGCAACTCGGTCTCATCGGTTGTCGTAGTCGTGCAAATATTCCTGGTATATTTCATATTTACTTGTGTAAAAAGGGTTTTAGTTAAATTGGCTGCAACTTTGCAGAGAGGTAGCTTGGATTATGCTGATCAAAAGTTTGTTAGTACTACAAGACTTGGAAATCATTTATGTTATTTATGGAGCCTTAAAGTGTCGGTTTCAGTCCATTTTTCAAACTAATGAATTTGAAAACGGAGGTACCGGGATATTTCACCGGGATATCCACGTGAATATCCTACCCAGGGCATCCCACTTTGTTTTCGACAGAGAAATATTAATAAATGTCATTCCGATACTATATTCGTGTTTATTGGGATTCAGATGCCATATATATTGAATGTGTGGGACGATACATTTGCTAATTCATCATTTTGAAAACTGGACTAAAAATCGACACTTAGAATTGTTTTTGAGCTACATAGCTTCTAAGTCTTGGTGCAATATATCTTTTGATCAGCATGATCAAAGTTACGTCTCTGCGAAGTTTTAGCCAATTTAACTGAAGCAACTTTTATATAAAAAAGTGCCGATGTTCTCTGAGTGTAGAAAATCATACAAAAACATTCAAAATGGTGTTTTTAAAATGTATGTATCCTTATTTATTGCTTAGATTGATCATTATGATTTCTTAGTCTTAAATGAAGATAACTTTGTATATGTTTAAGTTTTGCATCAGAAACTGGCTTTCTTTTAGCACATAATGGGCACCTAATACGTGAAAACTGTTTCCCAGTTAAAGATTCTCTTCCTGCTTTTTTTATGTTTATTTCTTTGTAGTCATTGTTTCGGTACGTGGTCTTAAAAAATATGCTATAGGGCTTATCTTTCTCCTTCTTTAAGTGTCGTCTCCCAATCGGAGGTTGGATATCATCATCACTATCTTTACTTTATCTACTGCTGCTCTGAAGAGTTCTATAAAACTGCATTTAAACCTTTCTCTTAAATTCTTGAACCATGACACTCTCCTTCTTCCTATACTCCTTCCTCCTGTTATCTTTCCCTGTATTATCAGCCTTAGTAGTTCATATCGCTGTCCCCTTATTACGTGTCCCAGATATTGTAACTTATCTTTATCTTTAGGCTTATCTGTACATAATTTAATTTCTTTGGTTTGTAACCAACTTAGTGTCTCGTTGGTCTCACTTTTTTTCTGTTAGTGATTTGTTTTTATAATTTTGCGGTATTTACAAAATCTTTTTGTTGTATAATATTAACAATAATAGATCGTTGAGGTAGCCTTATAACTGGCTACCTACATAATAGGGTTGGAAATCTTTGGATTCCAAGCCTTACTTCAAAGGACTTGTGAATGGATGCATCTCCATAGGTTTGGTTCTTCAGTGACCGTTGAAGGATAAGGATCCTTAATGTGAGCAAATATAGCTCCAAAGAAATAAAATCACTTTTGAGTTGAGTTGAGAAATAAAATCACTAATGAACAGAATCACAGAGGTCAGTCAGAGATACGGACTTTCACTAAACACTAAGAAAACAAAATGCATGATGATCTCTAAGAAGGAACAGCAATTTGGACAAATCAGTGTAAACGGTCAACAAATAGAAAGAGTAAAAACAATAACCTACCTTGGTACGAACGTCAATGAAAATTGGGACCATTCCATAGAAATCAAATGTAGAATAGAGAAAGCAAGATCTGCATTTCAAAAAATGGCTAAATTATTCAAAGGTCTTATTTATCAATGCCCATAAAACATAAAAATCAGGTTACTACGATGTTACATCTTTCCTATACTGTTGTACGGAGTTGAGTCATGGACTCACACAGACGCCACCAGAAAATTGAGGCTTTTGAAATGTGGCTTTATCGTCGCATCCTGAAGATATCGTATACCGACCACGTTACTAATGAGGGTGTTCTGTTGAGAATGAAAATAGAAAAAGAGCTATTAACCACAATAAAAACAGCCAAAATTGAGTACCTCGGTCACATCATGAGAAACAGCGAAAGATATGGACTGCTGCAACTAATCTTGCAGGGAAAAGTAGAAGGAAAGCGAAGACCAGTAGGGCGAAGGATTTCCTGGCTGAAACATCTACGAACGTGGTTCAACACAACAACCACAAATCTTTTTAGAGCAGCAGTGTGCAAAGTGCAGATTGCCATGATGGTCGCCAACATCCGAAACGGATAGGCACTACAAGAAGAAGAAGAAGAAGAAGAAGAAGAAGAAGAAGAAGAAGAAGAATGCTCGAAATATCCAAAATACTATTATTTGGAAGAAACGTATGACCTGGAATTAAAGATCTCAGTCTAATAGTCTTTAACTGCTGTAATTCCTCCGGAAGACATTTCGATAGAAGTAATATTTTAATGTTTCTGTTTCGACCCCCGCAAGAGTCGCTCCACATAATAATGTGGAGTTATAAAATATTTTTTCGAAAATTATCGTGCTGCAGGATTGGTGACCTGTAAATGTTTTCTCCGTGCAGGATGTTCTCTAACGGATGTTAATATAAAAGTAGTTTGTAGGTTACAATTAACTAAATGCCAGTAGTGTTCGAAAAACTGATTTAGCTTTCCTTTTGATGGATAATATTCCATATTGCTGTTAGTTTTTATTATTCCTTCGTCCCTGTATCGTTGAGCACATTTTTTTTCTACTTTTGTTTAAACGATCCAGAAAGGTATTTTTGCATTTAAAGTAGATCGGTATTTTAGATTGTGATCTAAGCTTTTATCTGAAGATTTGTTGCTGTAGGTAGGTTCGAAATTTTTATCATCACAATCATCCTCATTGCCCGCATCGTTAGTAATCGATATATCCTGCACAATATTAAAAATGTTTTTTGAGGTTAGAATTAAAAAATAAATGCATATACCTCTTACAAATTCCAAATATTGGCTTCAGTGTATCAACTTTATATATTTTTTTATTTTTTCACTTTTGCAATATAAAATTTATTTTTGTTAGGTAAATTTTTCATAATTATTGATTGTCAATGATAATCTTAACAGGTTGACTGCCAAGCTGAAAATTCTAATTTTTCCTGTTGCGCCAAAGTAATTTATAGTAGAAAGGTGTATTAAAAAACAGTTCGGCACAAACTAAATTTTGTTTTAAATTAAAAGAAAAAAATTACGGCCAAAATTTAAAATCGGCTAAAATGACCGCTCTGGCGTAGGCGGACAAAATAACCTGTCTACGCCAGGGCGGTCAGCTGTAGCGGCCACCTCTATCCTTATGCTAAGGTAATAGTTCGCGCGTTTTAGCTAGTTAGTTAGTGTAGACTATTATTGCAAGGGTGTGGCTCGTTGTTTTTATTGTGTGTGTACTTGTATTGCAAAACTACATTATGTTTACAAATCGGCGTACTTTACGTCTATTGAAATTAGCTGGAGAAATGCCTCAAACAGATGGTAATACCTGCATTATTTTATTGTTTTTCTGTAAATATAGGTTAGATTGTTTTATTTCAGAAGAGTCAGAAACAGATGACGACTTTGGTTCATTTAATTCTACAGATTTATATGTACCCTCAAGTTCGGAAGAAATGGACATATCATCTAATTCAGACCATGATGAAAATATTAGTCCAAATAAAAAGAAAATGCGGTTTGATATAAACAAAACCACTGATACTTGTGAAGCTCAAGCAGGTCCATCAGGTATTGGTAATGGGGTAAATATCAATCCACTGACAACCGAGCCGCTTAGAGATGTCACCAATATGTCCGACGATGAGTTACTACCAGAAAATAATGAGATTGGAAATGATCCAATGGTTGATAGAGGGGATTTTGTGATTGATCAACCAATTAGTAGCCCAGTTCCAACAGAATGGACAAATCCTGTTAGTAATCACCAACAATTCGATTTTACTGAGACATGGGGGCTCAACCCAATTTATGCAGCAGCTATTTCTTTAGAACAAGTTTCACCGTCAACCTGTTTTTACGCATTTCTTGATAATGAAGTAGTGGATATGATAGTAAATCAAACCAATTTATATGCAACACAGCAAGTGTTAGGACATGATGTTTCACTGAATTCGAGGTTACACGCCTGGCAACCAACGAATAAAAAGGAGATGTATCAGTTCATCGGTCTTCTGGGTTACATGGGATTAGTTCAAATGCCTTCACTATCACATTACTGGAGCAGAAAACCCTTATTTCGTAATGATATTGCTTCAACTGCTATGAGTCGAAATCGCTTTGAGCTGTTGCTCAGAATGTGGCACTTTTCAAATAATGAAGAACGTGAAGAGGGAGACAGACTGCACAAAATTCAACCACTTGTCGACCTACTCTTAAGAAAATATCAAGACACATATACTCCAGGAGAAGTATTTTGTATCGATGAAAGTATTGTTCCCTTTCAAGGAAGATTAGTGATGAAGCAATACATGCCTCAAAAAACTCATAAATATGGTGTTAAAGTATTTAAGTTATGCTGTGGTAAAGGCTATACTTGGAATTTACAAATTTATGCTGGCAAAGAAAGAGACAGAGGAGCTTCAGTTCCTACCAAAGTCGTGATGAATTTGTCAAGAAACCTCCTGAATGCAGGTCGAACTGCCATTACTGATAATTATTACACCAGCCTTGAACTGGCTAATCGTCTACTAGACAACCGTACACATTTGATTGGAACTTTGAGATCAAATCGTAGAGGTAACCCAAAGGAGGTTTTGGATAAGAAATTGAAGAAGGGCGAAACATTTTGCAAAGAAAATTCAAGAGGTGTATGTGTGATAAAGTGGCATGATAAACGCGATGTTCTTATTTTGTCTACTAAGCACACTGATAGTTGCCAACTTATTGAACGCCATTCAGGACCCATAAGAAAACCGGATGCTATAATTGATTACAACGCTGGGAAATCATCAATCGATTTGTCAGACCAGATGTCCAGCTATAATTCCGCTTTGCGTCGATCATTAAAATGGTATCGTAAAATCGCGATCGAACTTCTGTTAGGTACAACTATTGTAAACGCTTATATAGTATTCAAGACACTTTCTAATTCAAACATGACGATTACTAAATTCAGAGAAGAAATTGTATCTGACTTAGTCAAAGGTGGTCCCGTTTATGATCAAGTCGAACAAGCTGAAGATGAACCACTGCCACCAGCAACTACAAGAAAGACTTTACGAAATCATACATTGCTAAAAAAAGATGGAATTGCTACTTCTGTAAGGAAATACTGCAGAGGTTGCTACAAGAAAAAAACTACAGGAGAAATATCTAAAAACAAAGTAAAAAAAGTTACTACATATTGCGCAGACTGCCAGGGGCATCCTCATTTTTGTCTGCCTTGTTTTAATTTCAAACATTTAAAAATGTAATGACTTTTAAAACCATGTTATTTTTCAATTATTTCAATAAAAACTTACTTATTTCTATCTAAAATCATTGATTTTTTACTTATAATGTACAATTTTTTTTTGTGGTATACACATATAATACATAGCGCATATGTAAGTAAATATATTTACTCACATATCCATACAGGCCAGGCGGTCATGTTGCCTATGCATTTTTAACGAAATCGGCGGTCATATACCCTTTACAGACACTTTTGTTAAACAATGCACGGCGGACAATATGACCGCCATGGCGTGAGTTACTAGTACTATGAGCGGGCATAATGACCGCTCTGGCAGTCAACCTGTTAATTATATCCACTAGTAAATCCGCAACATCGAACCATAGAATCTAGACGCTTGTGCATCTATAATTGGGATGTTACAAATATCTATAACAACCAAAATTACTCGAAAGTGAAAACTTGTTCTAATTTATTAATCTGCAATATGGTTTTATCGTCCAGTAGAGGGTGCTGAGGTATCAGAACATTTGTTTTACTATTTCAAAACGTTAATCATATTATTTACAATTCATACGAACCAACAACTTCATTTTCGAAAACCATCTAATTTGTTCAAAGAATTTCTTTTTAATTTTAAATACAAAGAAATTTTTTATTGTTAAACATAAATATTTATGGTTACGTAATATATACTTCTTTAATAAACGTTATATATAATTTATTTAGAATAATTTTATGAAAAAATAAATTATCCTATTCAATGAGTTCTAAAAATTGAAAAAAAATGTTTAAAAAATTAAATGGTTTATTTATCAATGTGTTTATTAAACTAATGCCTATTTATAATCTACGCAAAATTACATACAAATTAAAAAAAAGAATCAAAAAAATCCATGAGCAGAATCCAGAGATATAATAGATCACATGCCATAAGTCAGTTAAAAAAATATCCGTAAGGGGCACTTACGTCGAGTTTTGGTATTAAATCATCATAACCTCACATTATTCCTCAGATTTAGATACTCGTATACATTCCAATACATTTTTGCAGATTTTCAGCCATAGTTTTACAGTGTTTACAGCGTCACTTTAGTTTGAACATTTTTGGATAATGGATATTTCAACGTTGAAAAAAAAGTTATTTTTTTTATTTTCTGTCCTCTAGTTAACCAATAAAATAATGCAAATTAAACATTGTTTAAGTTTTATATTTTCCACGTTTAAAACAAATTATAGTTAATAAATAGTAAAAAATCACAAATATTATAATATGTACAACTAATAAAAAAAATAAATGCTGTCAAATCAGAAATACAATTGATCAACATAGGTAGATCTATAGATAGGAAAATATTTTCACAAAGTGTTGCTTACTCTATTTTTAAATTACAAATTATAAAACAGTTATAAATTATTTCATTCATATATGGGAATAATTTAGAAAAAATTCGTTCAGTATTTTATGTTTTTTTTTGCCAATCTTATAATATTTTCAACAATGATTCTACGATTGGCAATGACACTTGTTTTTATTATTTCTTCTTCTGTTAATTGAGTCCCTTTTTCAAAAAGGGTATTTAAATATATTCCTTTTTCCTTTAAAAGATCTGATCTATCAAAACCTCTGTCCACTAAAATAAATTCTCCTTCAATAAGTCCTAAAATTCCGCAGTCTGCTGTAATTTTTCTATCTGAAATACTGCCTCCATAAACATCATATATGATACATATATAATTTCTCCATTTTCAAATGATGTCACTAGTATTTTAAAGGTATTGGTTCCTAATATGTAGAGTATGTTGCCTGTCGCATAATAGGTTCATTGCTTCGATCTATTAAAATTTCGGTACGGTCCAGAATAGTTTTACACTGGTCTTCTGAAATTGCAATGTTCCAAAAGTTAATTTTTTGAAGCAAGTGTAAAGATTCTTGGTCTACTTTGTAACGTTGGGCGTCAATTTGTAACGTTCCAACGAACATTCATTGGACATCAATCTATGACATGCCAACGAATATTCATTGGATGCCAATTTGTAACCCTTCGAGGCTCAATTTGTAACATCCCAACCTTGAGCTGTTGTTGCCAACTTGTAACCGCAAACCTTAGTTTGCTGCTACAACCTGACTAACATCACTAATAACGTTGGAGCGACAAATCGTTTCCTGTTGGGACCAATTTTTAACGCCATAACCCCTAATGTATCAATTGAAAATTGCTACATTAGACGTTATGCGAAACACTTTCTGGCTAGCTCACTCAGGACGTGAATATGGCCTACTCTGGGGCAACACACACAAACAAGTAAAAAGAAGAAACAATACACAGTTAAATTAACACATGTTTATTAAAATATAAAAAAAAACAGAAAAATAAATGTTAAGTATTGTATTGAATTTAAATAAAAATTATTCGACTTCTTGCTACAGTGTTACATTAGGTATATGAAAGAACAATGTTTGTCACCAAATCCTAAGTTTTATCCTGGTCTTTTCTGCTCTGGTTGTTAGCAAGCCATGTTGTTAGTTTTGGATTTTCTTGTCCCGGAGTCAACTCTCCTATTGGAATGATGGTTCCATTCTCAGGCCGGTTGGTCTTCTGGATGTTAATAGAATTTGAACCGCACCTGAGAAATGTATCCCGGAGGTTGACTCCAAATCTGGAGACGACACAACAATTGGTTATTCTACTCTAAAAGAAGTCATGAAGAAAATCGACATTTTTAGAAAATAGAAGTCTTTATATCGACTTTAGTATCGAACGGGAAGGGAGAAATGTCAACAGCATTGAACTAAACAGAAAATAAAGATGGCACCTCTCGTTCCAAAGTAACAGAAATAGAGATGAAAATAAAATTCACTCTTTAGAAACATGAGTAAAAGATAAAAATGATGATTATTAAGAAAATGGGAAACGTAGATACTAAAATCGTCAATCAATTAAGTAACGACATAATTCTGATACAATCTATATATGAGAAAATATATAGAAAAATAAGAGATACAATGGAGGATATAGAAGAATGTGAATTATGACAGAAGATACGGAAATTGGAGAATATAATTAACGAAATATATTAACATAAGAAAGAAAGCAGGCAATGTAGCAGTTATAACGCTACAACTTAACAAATATTTCAAGGGCAGTGTGAATGTCTACTACAAAAAATGCTTTAATGTAAAATAAAACAAATTAAGTCTTTATTTCATAAGCGGTATTAACAGTTCATTTTCGACTGAAAGAGCACTATGAATTTTAATTGTATTTATTTTTCAAACTCTTTAACAAAAATGTAAATAATTTTCCTTAAAAACCAGTAAAATGTTTCTTTTGACAAAAAGTGATAGGAAATTATTTGACCTTATGTTGTTATGATGTTATCACGGTTTAAGTTGTAATACATGTTTTTGAATTCTCTGATTTATTTTCATAAGCAGGTGTATCTGTTGAACCACACTTTAGTGTATCATTCTTAACTGTTTGTAATAATTCTGTTTATGTTTGCTCTTTTTGTTTGTTTGGTGGCAATACTGCTGCACAAAGTCTTTTTCTATATCTATAACTTCTCCCAGAGTCCTTCACTGGAGTCTCCAACTTTCTTTTTGGTAAATTTACTTAAGGTACCGCATTTTTTAAGGATCCTCTATTGGCCCCATAAAAACAAGACAATGGCAATGCAAGAAATTAGGATAAGTATTTTTTAACTTACCCGTACTTGTAATGGTATAACTAGAGCCTTGAACAGATTTTTGTGTGGTTGCTGATACTTTTTTCTGACCTGATAGGAATCAACCATCGCTTTATTCAAGGGGAATTTATGAAACTTAACCTTGTCAGTTTTATTGAAAACTGAATTGCATTGTGGCACACAACAATTTGTAAAGTTTTAGTAAAAGTATCGAAATAATTAAAATCTCCTTAATAACTAATTAAAACTTAAATCACACACAAAATTGCATAACAACTAGGAAACGCGTACCAAGCAATGTACATAAATGGCAGAATAAAATAAAGTTATGTTTTAATACCAAACCCTGACGGCAGCGCCACCTACATGCATGTGATTTATTAACAGCTCCTTCAATCTCCATTGCTCCCGCCAGTTTCAAAACCAGTCGATTTTGAGGATAGCATTTTTGTGAACGATTCTGTTGAATGGAAATCTCTTTCGAAATTCCCACATCAAAATACTAAGGTATGTTCTTTCAAATGACGCTAATAAGATATCTTGTTATAAACAAAGCTGGTGTTAAATTAAAAAATGGGGATATCTTCGTTCCAAATTGTCCTAGGACAATTTTTTCTATTTAAATTTGTGAAAAAATATAAGTTTCCAAATATGAAAATCTCGCAGGCAATGGTTAAAAAGTTTTTCTAATCGTTCATAAGCAAAAAATCGACTTTTGCATGCTTACTTTTCAAAGAATTTGCAATATTCAAACTTTTTTTTCTCTAGTCAAATTATCCATACAATTCCTGTGACTTCATTATTTTCTGACTTATATTGTTGCAAAATGATTTAATTTAAAATTTTTTGTTTTGTTACCTTAGTTTGTTAAAAACTAATTAAGTCCAAAAAAAAGGACGGCAGGAAACATATAGGTTCTTCTTATATATATATATATTATATATATATATATATATATATATATATATATATATATATATATATATACTACTCAAAACAGTTGTCGTTTGCCTGGCGGGATCACTGTCACAAACAGGGCACTTTTTTGCTTATTTCCCGAATCTACAATGTATTACTAAATTCTACAATTATTAATTTTATGTACAAGCTGAAATTGACAATGATGTCAATTACAAGCAATGATTGCCGAATCTAAACCCACACAATTTTGCAATAAAATACTACGATCACGCTACAGAAAACGTGATTATTTCTGGTAAAATTTGTGTTCGGTTGTCTATTTCAATCAAATTTATCTTAGATTACGTTCGACATAAACAGTTATATAAAATTGGTTTTTAAATAATAGTATGGTAATCAAAAATGTATGTAAATGATAAGGAAGCCATGACAGAATGAATAAATAAAACTGTTTGCGTATGTAGCTTTTTTAGCCTTACCTGCAAAAGCAGCTAATATAACAAAAACTATGTTTATCTTTAAGGAAACTATACAAAAGAATTTTCGTATAAATTTGTGATTGCAATATCAATATAACGCTTCAGATAAGATCCATAAGAATATTACGACGCAAGCAAGCAAGCAAGCAATTTGATTAAACCCATCCTATGAGAAATGTTCACCCCTAAGAATTACGATCGGGTGTAACAATTCATTGGAGCAAGGTGTGTTAACTCGAGTGTAAACAGGAGTCACCTTACCGTGCTCCAATGCTCTAGACCATCCCTTTCCCCCCTATAGCACTCTGATGCGCTATAGAGGCACAACAATCAATGCTCTTCATGTTATTCTAATGTGGCTTATCCGCAAACTAAAATTGCTTACTTGGGCCTTAAGTCTCGGCTTAGTTCGGCGACTTCCTTCCGAACTATCTTCCTTGTGTTTTGTATTTTGTTTTTGGAATTTCTTCTCGCTCTGGTGTTTTTTAGGGTTTCGTTTCCATCGGGGGGTGGGTTTAATTCTCTCTCTGGTATTTTATTTTAGTCTACTATCTGTTGTTTTGGTCTTTCGTGCTTCCATCTGTGGAAAGCGTCATACCTCATGATCTCTTTTAGTATGTGACTGTGGTGGTTCTCTAATTCTGCGAACTTTGTCCTAGCCTTTTCCTAAAAAATTACATTTATTTGGAAAACAAAATATCTATGTTTCATTAGATAATGCCCAACGTGAAAATGCTATTAAATATAACGAAATTGTAAAAAATAATCACGCAGTTTTTCGTCATTTAATTGATATTGCAATTTTTTTAAGTTGTCAGGAATTATCATTTAGGCGACACAATGAATCGGAGAATTCCTTAAATCTAGGTAATTATAAGAACTAATAAAAATGTTTAAGAAATGCGATTTGGAATTTTCTAATTTACTTTCTGATTCGAAGACATTTCGCGGTGTATCTAAAACAATCCAGAATAAATTAATAGAATCAATTAGTTACATTTTGAATAACTTTATTGAATCTGAGATTCAGGAAATTTCATGTCATTTACAATTATCAATTGTTGTTCGATACTCGTTACGAGGTAATATTTATGAGAGGTTTTTAGGTTTTGTAGACGTGATTAAAAGCCATAAGGCAGAATATATATTTGGTGTTTTAAACGACAGATTAAAATTTTTTGGTATCAAAAATAAATTGGTAGGGTAAACTTATGACGGCGCTGCCGTGATGTCTGGGGAATTAAATGGTCTCCAGGCGAAAGTTAAAACTATTGCAACGCAAGCTTCATTTACTCACTGTCATGCGCATAGAATGAATTTAGTTTTGCAGGATACATGTAAAAAAATTAAAGAATGTCGTCTTTTTTTGCCAGTTTAAGCGGATTTGCTTCACTTTTCTCAAGCTCGCCTAAACGGACTAATGTTTTAGAACAGTTTGTTTCGAAAAAATGCCAACAGTTTGTCAGACGCGATGGAATTTTAAATCTAGGTTAGTTTTTACTGTAGCAGTTTTTCGTGAACAGCTTTTGGAAGTTTTTGATTTTATTATTGAAGGCGACGATTTTGAAAATGATGATATCTCGATCCGTAAAGCAATCGGTTTGAAAACTTTATTAAATGATTACTCTTTTAACAAACTTTTAAATATTTTTAAGAAAGTGTTTACCCAAACTGATTTTATATTCAATGCTGTTCAAATTAAGTTAACTGACATTATTCGTTCCAAAAATAGAATAACAAAACTGGTGCAAAATCTCAGAGATTTTCATAATAATAGTAATTTCCAGTATATATGCAGTGATGTTTTGAACTGGCTTTATATTTTCGAACCCTTCGAAAAAATACAAAGGCATGACACAGAAACAGATCTCAATAAACGAGTATATTTTGAAATTTTGGATACTATTATTATGCAAATAGATACCCGTTTTTCAAATTTTGAAGATTTGCAAATTTTTTAATTCTTTGACGATACAAAATTTATAAGTTGCGCCAAAGAATTTCCAAGATATTTATTAACAGGTTAAATAAAAATTATCCATCATTCTTTAATAAAATAAAATTAGAAAATGAATTAAAGTTTTATATGCTGATCCAAATATTTTCGGAAGATGAGATAAGTTACAAGATATGTATAATTTTATATACTGCAATTCATTACAACAATATGTTAGCGAAGTTAATAAATTATTGTCATTAATTCTCTCATTACCACCAACTTCTGTCTCAAATGAACGAGTTTTCGCTTGTCTCAAAATAAATAAAACGTATTTCTGAAACACTATGAAACAAGAGAGAATGTCAAGCTTGTCTCAAATATCAATAAAAAAAATTTTAAAATCTCTCCAAAACTTTAAATTTTAGGATGACGTTTTAACCCATTTCCTACTTCAAAACAAAAAATCTCCTATGATTATTGAAGTCTTTTTATATCTAGACGTTATACCTATCTAAGAAAACAAAAAAAAAACCTTGCCGACCTTATCTCTAAAGCCACGAGCCGCCACTGGTATGAGAGGTAAGAATACGAATTGCTGAGAAATATAAAGTAGGGTAAAATCAAACCAAGAAGTGTAGAAAGGCATGGCTTCGCAATCTCCTTGAATAGTTTAAGTAAAAGATCCCACTGCAGGATACCTGTCCTAAGTAACTAAGTTCATGACATAGTTAATCAAATATAAAATTAGCTGAGAAAATGTGCCTAACAGATAAAGATAAAGAGTATAAAAAATTAAGGGTATTCGAAAGGACAAAACTCAGAAGAATTATGGGATTAATAAGAATGTAAAAAAGAGAAATGAGAAGAATAATCAACCATAAACTAAGATACATAATGAAGGGAGAATATATAGTTAGATTTATTAAAGTGTAGAGGTTAAGATGGCTGGGATACATAGAAAGAAGGCAAAACGACCTACTGATGAAGAAGTTCGCCATATGGAAGCCAGATACTAAAATACTAAGGAAAACACCCAGGGAGAAGTTGGAGGACCAGGTCATGAGAGATACCAAAATCCTGAAAGTAAAAAATTCGAGGGAACTATACACCGGTCGAAATGAGTAGAAGAAAATTAATTGTAACGAAAGCCAAGTCATACAACAAACTTTGACAATGCACAAGAAGAATGCCAACTGATTTACCGCAATAAGCGAATCTGCGAGCTCTAAATAAGAGCTGCAAACATTCCATCAGAAGTGAAAGGCATAGATGATGATAATAGAATATGTATATTGTCCTATAGTCAAAAACATATGTGCCCAGAAATTAAAAAAAAATTGTTTGGTTTTTGACTACATCTCGCTTAATATTTGAACTAGAGAAATGATCTAAAAATCATTTTAAAGGGAATTTTATGATCTACATGCTTATGAAAGTTGAGAATTTGTTTATTTTTCTATGCATACTTTTAAAATTTCAAAGAATATTTAATAATAATAATTTATCATTTAATCTTTTAGTTAAAATATAAAAAAACGCTGATGTTAATGAAGGGAAAGTTCGTAAGAAAAAGTGCCCTTTGCTACGAATTAGTTAATAATTTTTGTAATTACTTCATCCTTTATCATATTTTTTTATAGATATAAAAACAAAGAGAATCTGAAAATTATTTATGGATCAAAAGTGTTGGAATTTGAAGACGTTACTCATACCGGAGTTCTCGTTATTCATTTTTGGGAAAAAGTTTATCGGGTTAACAAATACTTTTATTTTATAAGAAATTTGATTTGAAGCTTTACCCTTTCCAGAAATAACCATTTTTATTCAACGTTATACTAATTATGATAGGTAGTGTTTCTGATTTGTATTTATTCAAGAATATTTTTACCTATGTAAACAACCCTTTATATAACGATATGAGTACATTCTAAAGGTTTCCGTGACGTCAAACGAAACTGCGTCTAACGGTAAACTGAAGATAGTTACTGTATCCGACTAGGTGGGTAATAAACGTGACTCCATAAATCGATAAATTATCTAACTTTATTGTGAAAAATGATATGTAGCTGTATATTTATGTAAATATAATGGAATAATATTTCTATGGACGTTTAGACTGCTTAACTACTTCACGCGGAGTTATTAAAGCTTGTTTTGTTTTGTTTTATTTCTTCAATTTCTTCAATGGTCTTTATTTTTATAAGTGCACGTGCAGTTATAGCAAGAAAATTCACTTTCTTCCTATTTGATGTTTGTGTAACACTAAAAGCGAAATCGGACTGAGATCTATCTAGTCTATATTTTACATCATTTGTTAGTAATGTTTTATTTTCTATAGCATATCTTTAATTAAAATGATATAAGAAACAACCTTTTTAAATATGTGTTAAAATGATAAATAATTTAAACATAAGATGTTAACACAAAAATTTTGAATAAAACGGCAATCATTGACTCATTTTAAAATAATAGTCATTACCCAATTTATTAACAAGCTTTAAAAAACCTAACAGGTTTTTCATGATACTGTTGATAACTAAAAGTAATACTTTACAGGTTCAAATACACTTGGACTGAAAATAGAAAAACTATTTAAACTGACAAAAGAACAGAAAAGGATCAGTAAGTAATATATTGAACAAACGAACTTACAAACGGCTAATAATAAAATTTTCACTTTGTATTAAGTTAATAGTAGAACGGATGATAAAACCTGAGTAATCTGTCGAGTCCGTTTTCCTAAGTTGATTGGTCTGGGAAGTCCTGAATATGTTTCGTAAGCTTGCATGACATAAGTGGTACTATCATTAAGTTCAAACTTCACAGTGTTGCTTATGCCAAAATTAGTTTGGACAAACTGCTCCCTTCGATGAGAAAAACTGAAAATGTCGTCCCTCCTTAGACTAGTTACAACGAAAGGTCATTTCTTTAAAATATCTCCCCATTTACTAGGAGAATATACTGCAGTATTTGTTTTTGCATGTATTTCCAGGAGGGTAAGATACCTATCACTAGGTAACATAGCTAACCTAACCTAACCTAACCTAACCTATCTGTGAAAAAACATAAACAATTTTTTTTAATCTTCCAGAAGCTAATAGACGTCAGCAAAATTTCACGACTGTCCAATTTTTATTTTGGCCACAACTGATATGTGACATTGCATAAAGTGTTTCTCCGCGGACTTCAAAATACTTCAAATGCCTTCGTGCCAAAGGAAAAATTACCCTTCTGGGGGTTGATTGTAGCAGTGGATACTAAAATTATAGCACCAAAGTTTTTTTGTTAAAGCAAGGTCCAGTAGCCAATTTCGTTGAGGGCAGTACTGCTCTCCTATGGAAAACCACAGCATATGCAGTACTAATAATAATGATTAAATGGACTTCAAAAAATCTGCAACTTTCAAACATGGCGAAAATTGGTACAACAATGCGGTTAGAAAAGATTTTATTTTATATCAATAAATATGTAAATAAAATATGTTTAAAAAAAGGAGCAGTAGTTTATCCGAATTTTATACTTATTATGGCAGATACTGGGAAAAAATGTAAGTAATATTAGGAATTGCTAAGTAAAACTACAGCATCTACGGATGTTATGTTTTGCGGTTTTTTTCTTAGCATAATGTTAAAGAAAATATAATTAAACAACAAAATAAGTTTTTAAATAATTTATTAAAACTACATATTTAATAAAAGAAACACATTTATTAGACCAGATAAATCGTAACAAGCAAAATTTAATACAAAAAAAAAATTAATTTTAAAAGAAATTATCTTAATAGTCCTCATCTTCCTCAAGGTTTTTGAGATTTTAATAAGGGTTTCTTTTTTATTTTTTGATACTCCACATGGAGATGTAAATGCCTGAGGGCTGGGAAGTGTTTTATTTAAAACATTATTTTGAAGAAAATTCATTTCAAACATACTATCGAAGTTATATGTTAACTTGTACTTTAGAAAAAATGATCCCTTGTTGGCAACAATTTCTCCTTTTTTCGCGACTCTATTTTTTTAATTTTTGCTTGTGACGCGAAATCTTGCCAGTTAGAAAAACCTGTATATTACATTGTTTTTATTGTAACCTTTTTTAAATTGCATTTCCAACAGCAGCCGCAAAATCGTTAAAATTGTAGGATTTCTTTTGTTTTTTTTACGGAAGTTTCCCTGATGGTAGAAGCTCATCGGCGGACATGAAGGTGTGTCCTGGTTCGAAACACTAAATACAAATATCTTGAACAGATTTAGCGTCACAATTTACAATATACAAGATAATATAAAAAAAATTTTATTTTGGCCTGAGCAGTTATCCACCCAAAGGACAAAATGTTCGACATACCTGTAATATAAACAGAAAGCATTATATAAGCTAATTATTTCTTCTTTTCCCCGTCCAGTAATACCATAGGCATGCAAAAGTTTTTTGTTTTTTTTTTCATTTACCCAGGAGTACAACGCTTTCATTGAATGTCGATAATCTTTGGTTAAATATTGCTTTCTTAAACATATCGATTCTTAGTAACATTATGACTTTTTGTAAGTCAACATAGAGTTTAAAGGTCGTTTATGTATCTGGTTCATTTGTATTCAAACGGTACAATTCTCTTGAATCTCCGACAGGTTGAATGTATTCTTTCCAGCTATCATATTTACTACACGCTGTATTCAAGTTCTCAGAATTATGCTCTTCATTGAGTAGTTGGAATTCTTCACACAGTTCGCTTTCATTATAGCCCAGATTTGTGAAAGATATGTTTTTATTTTTAAGATGCTTTCGATAAACCTTATACGAGCATTGATTAAGAGGGTAGGTTGCTCTAAACAATCCTTGTGCATGACCAGTATGGTTAAATTACTAGACATGTATCTACGAAACAGGGCGTGCTCACGTTTGTAATGGGATATACTGAACTATACTGGCATAGAATGTCATGGTTGCGTCACCTGAGAGAGTGGTACGGACGTACATCAAATGAACTTTTCAGAGCAGCCGTCTCAAAAGTCAGAATAGCTATGATGATTGCCGATCTCCACCACCGAGATGGCACTTGAAGAAGAAGATATACATATCAAGGTTTAGAGTAGATATTTTGCTTTTACAAGCAACTTTCACACGTCCATCTTTTTTAGAGCAGATAGAAATAGACGATTGAAACACATTTTGTCTGACAAATGCTTTCGCTAATGGCGCCAATTACGTAGCCAAAACAACGCGATTGTGTATTGCTTTGAATAAACACAGTAACTGCAGGCTCCGTTAAGGATATCGGGGGTTTTACCTAAGTAATGTTGTAGCTGGGGTTTTTCCATAGTTCCACGCATGTTTTCGTAGATGCTAGGTTTGGTATTTCTCTCAAAATAGCGACCAGTGAGTTCAGAGCATTTATAGTGGGGTTGCCTGTCAGACAAATTGATGTTTGTGAAGCGGTTTCCTCGTTAGAGTTTCGCTTCTTATGTGATAGTCTACTAGTTTCTCCATTATTTTTAGAAGAAAGAAGATGAGGCATATGCGGCGATAAGACTTCGGTTCGTCCTTAGGATATTGTCTTTGGTATGAATATCACCTTTGCGTCCGTCTATGTTTTGGAACTAACATAAGGCTTGCTATTTTTTACCGCTGTAGTTGCGGTTATATTTGCATGAAGCTTTTTTGCAGTAAACCTGGAATTATTTCATTCTTTATTAGGGGATGTTAAAGATTTTAAGCTTTTAACTGTCCATTCGATTTTGTTTTTTGTAAAGATTTTTTCCGATAGTTGCCTACTGAATCTGTTATGGTCTTTTATAGTCAGTGCCAGCTGGATACATTACGGTTATCTTCTAGTATACGTTAAGAGCCAGAAAAATTAGTCTTGAACAGCTCTCCAATAGTTTCCGTTAGGCCCTTAGTATTGTCATCATTCGGCATTTTGATCCGTCCGATTTTATTTCCGTGATCTTTCAAAAAAACCTTTGATGTCGTTGTGCAGGGGTTAATTATGTTATCCCTTTGCACAGTTTCCTCCAAGAGTTCCTCTTTGATTTTCTGAGTTCTTTATTGAACTCAATAAGGGCTCATTGGCTAATTATCTGAGCTTTTTTTCTAAACTGTTTAGTTAACTCTTTGTTCTAGTTGCAGTATTTTTGATTAATTATTATGTTCAGAATTAGGTGAGAATGTCATATTTTACAACGTGTTAATAGGGTTTACAAATCATTTATAGATACAGTTTGTTTAAAACATTATTATTTTTCATTAAATTAAACATATTTGTAAATTTACAATGTGCTCCTAAGACTGCTTTTATATTTTTAGGTAATGAGTGTTTTTGTCTTTCACTAATATATTTAGGAGACTCTATTAAGATATGTGTTACATTAATGTGGCAGTTATATAACGTGTTACGTGGACAAACAGCTGGCGATTTAAATTTATCTCGCACCAAGATTCTGTTGAGGGATTTACGATGTGTAAAGTTGATTGTGAAAGATTCCATTCGTTTTTCCATACATTTGTCACTTTTTCTTAAAAAAGCAATTTGTAGTCACACTGAAGAGGCACTATGTATTGTTTCCTGTCATGAAAATCTGCTTGTTCGTTTCCTTGAAGTCCAATGTGTGATGGGACCCATATAAAGCGTACATAATTTGGAATTTTTTGGGTACGTATATAAATAAGGGCTTGCTTGAATTGAGTATAGATCTCCAGAAAAAATTCTGCAACTGGAAGATAATTTAAACTGTAATACAATGTTCGAAGTTACGACTTCTACATCATCAATAGTTTTGTATGAATCTGTATAGATATAACAATTATCTGGGAAAGAAGCAAGTATATTGTAAAATGATTGAATAATTGTTGCTTGGGGGTCTCAAATTTATTGTATTTAGAAAGAATTAGATCACGTATTGCAGTAAGAAAGATTAAGGAGGGAGGTATGACTGTGTTTGTCTTATCAAAAAATTTTGGGAATTGAATATTATGGAGTATTCAATATAATTGAATATTTTTTTATTTATATTATTTTCTTTGAAACGTTCAGCGATCGTATGATGGAAAGTGAGATACGATTATATCGCACATATGGATCATACGTATGTTAATGATAAGTACATTCTTCTAAAATTTAAAGGTGATTTCCCGGTTAAACATTGTAGACTCTTAATTGGGCTAGTACAAAGTGCTCCTTTAGCTATTTTAGTGCTGTATTTTGTGTGACTTCTAGTTGAGAAAGAAGAGTCTTCTCTGTTAATAAGTATACAACTGATCCATAATCGAGTTTTGATGGTACTAGTGATTTAACATGAATTATACTTTTAAAATCTAGGTCCCAATTATGATTGCACAGTGTTCATATTAAATTGAGACCAGATTGACAAGATTGTTTAATTTGAAAATAAAAGTTTTGGTACATTTGGTTTTGGTTGTAGAAAATTGCAATACCTAGCTTTTGACATTGACTAGCATTGTATGTTTTTCTGTATAGAAAGAATTATTTTTTTTCTTGAATATATAACCAAATCATCACCATATAATTTTGCCTTAACAAGTTTTGGAAAGTTTTCTAAGATCTTGTTTATCGCTACTAAAAATAGTGTTGAACTAATAACGGATCCTTGAGGTCTTCCATTTGTTTGATCCTTAGTGCTGGATATTGTACCATTTATCCTAACTTTAAATTGTCTCTCATTAAGAAAATTATAAATAAAATATTGCATGTTACGTTTGATATCCCAATGACTAAGTGTGATAAGAATGTCGTATCTCAAAGCCATATCAAACGATTTTGATATATCGAAAAAGACAGCAACACGTTCCTGTCTAATTGCAAATGATTAATGTATTTCGTACTCCAGGTCTATTAAATTATTAATGATAATCAATTTATTATTTTCTAAAAACCATCTTAGTCTAGAATTCACCATTTTTTCTAAGATTTTGCACATTGTATTGGTAAGAGAAATAGGCCTATAGGCATTAGGATCAGTTCGTGATTTATTTAGTTTTAGTAATAGAATTATTATCGCTTGCGTCCATTTTGTGGAAAACTCATTATATATCATAATTCTGCTGTATAGGTTAAGAAGATATTTTTTTCCATTATCTGCTAGATTATTTAAGAAACTAACAGGAATATTCCTGGCGCCGATTTTTTGCTGGTATTTAAAGAGTGATTCGGTAAAAATTGATTTGATTAGGTTGGTCCAGTGAATCTTTGCTCCTTTGTTAATTAAAAATGCATTATGTTCTGTATTTTATTAACCTTTTTTTTTTCGAAATTTGTCCTCGGATAGGTAACGGGTACTTCAGCTAAAATTGCATGATTTGGCGATATCTTCAGTACCCAAATATTTTGGTACACATAATAACTCAGCATGCTTTTAGTTTTAGGATTAGCATGTAAATATATTTTTTATGAGGCAACTCCACAAGTAAATAAATTTGTAAATAAACAGTGTATATAAATTGAACCATAAGTTCAACGATTTTCGTTCAACGAAATAAACGTTACAATCCATAAGCTTATTTGTTGCTATCTGTTGATGTCTCAGCTGTTGGACTGATCACAAAAATAGTTATCTAATAAATAAATAAAGTAGTATCTAAAAGAACTTCTTCTTCTTAGGGTGCCTGTCCATTCCTAACGTTGGCGATCATTCTGGCTATGATGACTTTGTTATTTGCTATACTAAATAGCTGTGTTGAGGTCTTTCTATACCATGCTCTCAGGTGAGCAAGCCAGGATATTCTTCTTTGTCCCGGGGCCCTTTTCCTTTTAATTTTACCTTACAAAATGCATTAAAGTAGCTCGTATCTGCTTTGATTTTTCATTATATGCCCCAAGTACTGCAGCTTACTGCCCTTCACGATGTTGACCAAATCCGCATTTGTGTTCATTCTCCGCAGTACTTCTTCGTGGGTGACTTTGTCTATCGATGGTATCTTCAGGATCCTTCTGTATGACCGTAGCTCAAAAGCCTGAAGTTTTAATAGAGTTTTCGCCTTCAATGTCCACGTTTCTACTCCGTATAGAAGCACTGAGTATATATAACATTTAAGGAGCCTAAGTTTTGTTTCTATGGTGAGGTCATGGCCCTTGAACACAGAACTCACAGTCAAGAATGCACTTTTTTTCATTTAATTTAATCTCTTGGGTATTGTCCCACGACTCATTGAATATAGTTCCCAAGTAGTTGTATTGTGAGACACGTTTAATTCTCATTTGGTTCACATACAGATTTGCTCCAGTTATGTTTTCCTTACAATCCATATTTTCTACTTATTTCCGTTATTTTGTTCATTCAGTTTTGCAGCCCTTCTTGGTGTATTATATATATATATATATATATATATATATATATATATATATATATATATATATATATATATATATAATGGCTATACACCCCAGTGTGGGGTTAAACCGCAAATGCTTTCTAGATCCTATTTCTTAAGGGGATCAGTCTTTTTTGTTTATGTTATCTTCTTGACAATATCTCTCCATTTTTTCCTGTCTCTAGTTCTTCCTCTCCATTCTCTGACTCCTGCCCTTTGGAGGTCTTCTTCAACTTCTTGCAGTCACTTTGATCTCAATCTTCCCCTTCTCTTTCTTCCTCCTGGATTCCATTCTATCATTGCGTATGTCACTGCCTCATCGCCTGCTCGCCAAATGTGACCTAACCATCTAACTCTGCATTGCTTTATTTTAGTTACGATGCCTTCCTTAAGTTCTTCTTTAATTTTTACATTTGTTCTGCTTCTATATTCATTTTGCTCTGTTCTGATTGGTTCTAGTATGGTTCTCATAATCTTTCTCTCTGCTATTCTTAAGTCTTCTTCATCTTTTTTAACCCTCGTCATTGTTTTTCCTGCATATGATAATATTGGTCTAATTATGGTGTTATAAATGCTCATCTTACTTTTTTTAGTCAGTGTTTTGCTTTTAAGTAATCTTTTGTTTGCAAAATAAGCTTTATTCGCTGCTAATATTTTTTCTTTTATTTCGGATTTCCTTTCTCCGGTTTTACTTTTTGTAACTCCAAGGTATTTGAAGTATTCTACTTCTTCAAACTCAGACTTCCTATTTTGATTTTTTCTTTCATTTGTTTTTTCCCTAATCTTAATATTTTTGTCTTTTGTTGATTTAATCTTAGCCCCATTACCTCAACTTTCTCTCTTATCTTTTTAAGCATTTCTTTCGTTATCTTTCTGTTCTTTGCAATAATAGCAATATCGTCTGCATATGCAATTATTTGACCACCTCTTGTTCTGAGATTTCCTTTATTTATATTTCGCAGTACATATTCTAATGCTAGATTAAATAGCGTTGTTGATAAGGCATCTCCTTGTTTCATCCCTTTATTTATACTGAATTCCTCTGTCTCCCCCCTTTGTGTCTTTATGCTTATTTTTGTAGTTATTATTGTCATTTCTATTAATTTTCTGAGTTTATGTGGAATTTTAAATTTTTTAAGTGCTATCATTAATCCGTTTCTTTTAATTGAATCATATGCCTGTTTGAAGTCTATGAATAAAATTTCCAATTCTAATTTATACTCGTTTGCTTTTTCCATTATTTGTTTTATTGTGTGTATTGAATCTATTGTAGATCTTCCTTCTGTGAATCCACATTGGTACTGTCCTACTGTCTTTTTTGTGATCTTTGATAACTTCTTTTTTATTATTGATGTCAATATTTTATATGTTGTATTTAGTAACGTTATTCCTCTATAATTTTCACAGATTTGTTGGTCTCTCTTTTTATATACTGTTATGATCTGGCCTACTTCCCAGTCCCCCGGCATTTTCTCTTCTTTCCATATATTTTTCAATATTTTTCAATTTTTAATATTCCAGTATTTTTCCTCTTAGTTCCCTTCCCCCGTATTTTATTAGTTCCATATTAATTCCACCGTTACCAGGGGCTTTTCCATTTTTGCTTCTCTGTATTACTTCATCCAATTCCTCTAATGTTGGTTCTTTTGAAATTTCGATGTCTACTTCATCTGCTTCTTCTTCGTGCGCCGTTTCCTCCCCTTTATGCATTTCTTCTTCTGTTGTTTCCTCCGTCAAGAGCTCTCTGTAGTAATCTCTCCATACTTGCTTGTATTCTTGGTCCTCTATTATCACTATTCCCTCTCTATTTTTTATTCCGTTTGTTTCCTTCTTGGTATTGGAAAACTTTATTGTACCATCTGCATACTGCAGGTTATTGAGCTTGACTCCATTTATTGAGATGCCTTCATCAATGTTTTTAGAGCCTCTTTAAAAATGTGCTCCGAGAACAGATTGAATATCAGTGGTGAAATTATGCATCCTTGTCTCACTCCCCTTAAGATTTTGATCTGATCTGTATATTCTCCATATATTCGGTGTACCGCTGATTGATTCCAATACAGGTTAGCTATTATTTTTAAGTCTTTTTCGTCAATCCCTGTCTTCTTCAGCACTCTAAAATAACAAAATATTGAAAACATTTAAAATAAAGCAGACATTGTTAAATTCTAGTGGAATATTGTATTCTGCTTTTAAATCTCTTCTACTAAGATTATAGCTAATTTCGCCGGTTGAGATTTTGACGTCAGTATTTACATGTATGTTTCACTTTTTGCAATGACCTACGTTTTAATACATTCCTAACAGTACTTTTATTTTGCATAAACGTTATATTTTCATTATAAACAATCATAAACAGTATTGCATAAATGTACCGCTAATCGCATTCTAACGGTTTAACGGTAAACGATAGAATGAGAGAAAGTGATCTTGAAGGATCAAGGACGATGATTGAATCTTTTCTGGTTAGGATTACGGCAAAATGCATGCACTAGTCTCTAAATACGAATTAAGTAGATTGTATAGATAGTGCAAGTGGTAGGTGCGTTACTGAAATATATTTTCCGGTGACTAGTTTTCAACTATTCTTGGGCTGCATTGTTTGAAATTAAGGTATGGCATAATGGTTTATCATTACTAGATTTTAAGAATGTTATTCAAAAATTGTGTAGCTGATAATACAGTAAATTAAAAGTACGTAAATTTTAATACTACTTATTACTTTCTAAGAATATTAGCATATTCCTTCAAGAAAACATTTAACCAAAAATTTTTGTACATATTCGAAAAATAATTTTTACTGAAATATACTGTAATCTGCAAAAAAAAAACAAAAAAGTAAAAATACAGTACAACCTTTCAATAGCGACTACTATCGAAAATCAAAAGAGGAGTCGCTAAAGAGGAGTGTTCATTTAAGAGAGAACAAAGAAAAATTAAACCAACTGATCTACATGCCATATTATTTATTTACATACTAAATATAATTTTAATTAATTGTAATTTTTATTTATCAGAAACATAAATGAACACAATAACAACAATTTAAGAATAGCAGCATACTTTTTTGGCACACTGTATAGTAAAATTTTTATTTTTTAAAATAATCGGAAATTAACGATTACTTCAGACTTTTTAATTTATTTTAAAAAAAATTATATTCACATTGTATTAAAAGCTTAAAGCTATTTGTGGACATGTCAAAATTGTTCCCATTAATAAAAATGTCTACTCATAACAATTTTTATTTGAAGGTGATTATTTGGCAACATTACATTTAAAGCGACGAAAGAATATTTTCCTTATCAACTGTGCAGAGGCCTACCAAAATAAGATTTCATTTATTTATTTAAATACAAACGTAAATACCTAAAAATTAAATCTAAGCCCGATATAATTATTATTATGTGTGTTTTGACAGGTAAAGTAAAAGCCATGAAAGAAGAAAGGTTAGTAATTAGGCAATGATCAATGGGCATCAAACAATTTTTAAAATTTAATTTCAATCACTTTAAAAGTCAAAATTTCATATATTTTATGTTCTGTAAGAATATTTAATTTTATTCCGTTAAAAGCAAATTAAATGAATATAATATTTATACAAAGTGGCCCAAAAGTCTGGAAACGGCCAATTATCTCGTAAACTGCTAGTCATAATTGTACAAAATTTGAGATACACCTATTTTGGAATACGGAGATTCCATGTTTGTTATTTTCAGTGTTGCCAGATTTGCCGTTTCTTTTATATTATTAGTAACTTTGGTTTTTCAAATGCATCACCCTGCAATTTTTTAAATATATATATATATATATATATATATATATATATATATATATATATATATATATATATATATAAATATATATATATATATAAAATATATATAAATATATATACAGTGTAGGAAAAATTTTATGGTCGGTATGGACCTTACGTGAGATGGAGTGAGAAACAGCTGTTTAAAAAGAGAGAGGTATATTAGGTACGCCCTTTAAATCGCCGAACTCTGTGGCCGAACCTTCATGCCTAGAAATAACAAAAAAGGGGAATTTCAACGTTGCCAAACTTATCGGTTTTATTTGACCTGTTGTCTTTTTTGCATTTGAACAATGTTCTATCAAGAAGATAAAATGCTCAAGATAATCAAATTTGGGCGAAATTGATTTAAATGGCAGGTTACTGTTTTTTTTATTGGGAATATGCCACAAGTTTTCTTTACAATAATTGTAATATAACATTTTGATTTCCATTTCGGAAATCGTTTTATATAAATAAAATTTATTAATGTTTCGTATTTTAAGTACGATTTCCGAACTAAAAATCTAAACATCAAAATAATTTCCCAATATGAAATAATAAACAATTAAACATGCATACAATAACGCCACATTAAAAAATATTCATACACTAATTCTTTGGCAACGTCTAGTCTAGATAGTCTTCTGGTCAAAAGATCGAGTAACGAGAAGTAGAGGTGGGTCGTACTAGTTTATCGTTAAGAGCGTAGAAGCAAAATTTCGTGCCAATGTTTTTTAAAAGCATTCATTTTTTTCGAATCCTGAGAAAACTAATAAATATTTTTGAAAAATTTAAACGCAGAATGAAACAATACATTATTACCGAGAGCCGAGATAATGTTTATTTTAATAAGTTATAGGGATGAAAAAAAAAAACAAAATTTAGTGTGATTTTTAATTTCAAATATCTCATTAAAAAAACTTTTTGTTTATTCTAAGGGACTTTCGGCCCTCGGTAATAATGTAATCTTCCATTCTGCATTTAAATTTTTCAAAAATATTTGTTAGTTTTCTCAGGATTCCAAAAAAATTTAAATTTTTTTAAATGCTAAAAAGCATTTAAGCATTTTTAAATGCTAAAAAGCATTTAAAAATTTTAATTTTCATAAACAAGTAACTATGATTGTTTAAAAGTAGTTTCAAGTAAGAGAGTACCTACATAAACAAACATAACGGCTATTATCGTTTATGTGTATATCTTTTGAAGTGAAAGAAACTACCTAATGATATATTTATTATAACTTGAAAAATAAACTAAACAATACAAATAGTAAATCGGACTTGCATTTACATTACACGTTATTATTAAATCGCGAATAGTCTAAATTGACATAAAAACATAAGTTTTTCTTGTAATGGACTCTCGATGCAGGTGTACGTGTAGATGAGTCATCTCCAATTAATTGATCAAAAATACACCATGGACTTAAGTCATATTTATTGGTTTCTTTTTCTTGTACTGGTTGATTTTCAATAGTACAATCTTCTTGTTCGTTAATTATAGAAGTAACCAGCTTCTTAACTTTTTGTTTTGTTCTGCACTTTAAATCGTGAATCCATAAATGTACATAATGACAATGTGCCACTCTGTTCTGTCCCTCTAAATCTTTTTGCTAAACCCGATATTAGTAATTGTACTATGTCGGATACTATGGATGTAAGTATGCCGTTTGCTAAAATTTTATTGCAAGATTCTTGCAGGCAGCGTACCACAACAATCACTGAACTAGCATTCAAGCATTTTTGGTCACTCATTGTACTTGTTATTTCTTTAAACGGCCGTAAAATTTGGGAAAGTTGAGAACAAATAATCCAGTGTTCTTTCTTTAGATTAGGTTTAAGTCTAAGTCTGTATTATTTAATACCAATGTGGAACGGGTTGCCTCTTCTAACTCGGTCATTCTTTTTAACATGTAATAGGTGAAGTTCTACCTAGTTTCCACGTCTTGGATTGGCCGTTTGGGAACTGTGTTCTGTTGTAATTAATACTTTAAAAGCCTTTCTAAAGATACGGTACTTTTTTGAAATGTGTTTTTTTGCAGAATTGTCGAAAAAAGGACTTTTTATTTTATCTATTTGTACACGACAGCATTTAAGTGCGTCCCCCACCAATAAATTTAATCATCATCATAAATCACAATCATCATAAAACAAAACATATTTAATAGCTTTGACCATATTTGAGGAATTATCAGTTACTGCAAAATTTACTTTTCGTTTTAGACCCCACTGATTAATAATTTCAGTAATCGCTGTTTTCTGGATTATGGTTTCCAGAAAAATGGCAGCAGCCTAATAAAAAAGTTTTGAATACTAAATTTTCGGTTAAATATTGTCCTGTTAATGCGAAGTAACTCTCAGTTACTCCAGATGTCCAGAGGTCAGTAGTAATACAGATATTTTCTACTTCTTTAACAATTTGTGATCTAATAATTTGCTCACTTTTGACATAACATTCCTGAAGTAATGAACCTGACAAAGTTTTTCTTGTTGGCGGTTTATATCCAGGAATCCACCCTGCAAACTTTTTAAAAGCTGGTTCTTTAACTATGGAAAACGGATGAAACGAAAAGTTTAGTAAATCTTGAAAATCAATCAGTCCAAGAAAAAGAAACTGATAAAAATGACTTAAGTCCATGGTGTATTTTTGATGAATTAATTGGACATGACTCATCTAAACATACACCTGTATCGAGAGGTATAAAAGAAGTCGACATGTAATTGTCTGATGATATATTACCCACAAACAATTTCGAACGGAGATTGGAACTGTCCATTACCGTGGTGAAAAAACCATCGCCATGTATATCATAACTTAACCACTATATTCATAAAATGTTGTAGTATTGTAACAAAATCTTTTCCTTGTGAACACATGTTTAACATCTGGTATAATTTTAAATAAAAGAAGAACGCGACTAACAAGAAAAGTGGAAAAACTTATGTTTTTAAATGTCAATTTAGACGATTCGCGATTTAATAATGTGTAATGTAAATGTAAGTATTTAAGTACCATTTGTATTATTTAATTTATTTTTCAAGTTACAATAAATATATCCTTCGTTAGGTTCCTTTATTTCAATACTTATACACATAAACGATAATAGCCAATATCGATACATTTTTGGCAAAGTAACATAAGTGACATTTTTGGCGAAAATAATGTTTTTCAATTAAACTAATGCTATTACTGTTAAAAAGGTACTGAAAGAGTGTAGTAAGCCTAGATTTACTTTAAACCTTTTTTAGGACAAGTTTTTTCAGTCATAATTTAAATAAGTTTAAGCAGGTTGAATTAAAAAATTGTTTTTTCTACAAATCGTTTTTGGTGACTTACGTTACTTTGCCAAAAATGTATCGATATGTTTGTGTACTCGCTAATTTGAATACTGGTAAACAATCAACTAGTTACAGTTTACGAAAAACGGTTCCGATAAAAATTAAAAAAACGAGAGGACCCACCTCTAGTTTTTTAGGTATATTAGGATCGGAACCAGAGAATATCTGATCGGAACTAATCGTCTCACTAATGGGAAATGGCCAATGAGTGTTAAAAGAATTTTAGGAGGGGAGACGAAGGGGAAATATGATTGTTATCTTTGTCTAATTCGCTGAAAATATGATTTTATATCTGCGTTAGATATCCTGTTAAATTTTACCATACCGACCTTAAAATTTTACCTATACTGTATATATATATATATAAAAATAAATATATATATATATATATATATATATATATATATATATATATATATATATATATATAAATTTTTTAATACTAACTATCTTCAACTACATTAAACCGTAACAGTTGATAGATTAGAATATTTTTTAACATAATAATTACGTTATTAAGTGTTCAAAATGTGCTCAATTTGTAAGTTGACAGTACCCTAATCGATGGTAGAATGCGTCTACCACATTTCTCCATGATTGTTTAGAAAGCATTCGAGATTCATCGATAATTCGTTGCCTTAGCTCTGCAAGACTTGCTGGTTAAGTTTTGGAAACTGAATTTTTCAAGTATCCCTAATAAAATAATCTTTAGGATTGAAATCGGGTGCACGTGGAGGCCATTCAATTCTTCAACATTGTCTACGCATTTATCGTCCAGGAAATATCTCATCTAAATAATTTACACCAACTATCTGATGTTATAAAACATAAAACATAAAGTCCGACATAACAAAATGCTAGAAATATTGGAAACAGCTGGATTGGACGATAAAGATCTACGAATAATTACAAATCTATACTGGCATCAAGTGGCAAGAATAAAGGTTGAACAAGAACTGTCGGATGAAATAAATATAAAAAGAGGAGTGAGACAAGGCTGTATATTGTCGCCTTTACTTTTTAACTTATATTCGGAGGAAATATTTAAGGAAGCCTTAATGGAGACAACCGAAGGTATTATTGAAAATGGAGTAACCGTCAACAATATCAGATATGCCGACGATACCTTAGTCCTTGCCAATTGCGGAGAAGACCTTCAAAATCTAATGAATAAAATAAAACAGACTTGTGATCAGTATGGATTAAAACTCAACGTTAAGAAAACTAAATATATGATAGTTAGCAAACAAAATTATATACATGATGACGGTATAAAAGTCGGAGATGCCACACTGGACAAAGTAGAGAAACTCGTGTATCTCGGCAGTAATATCAATGAGAGCTGGGATCCAACCGCAGAAATTAAAAGCCGAATAGAACAAGCCCGAGCTGCCTTTGTAAAAATGAGAAACGTACTTTGCAGTCATGATCTTAGCATTGACCTTAGAGTTCGTATGATATCTTGCTACATCTTTTCTGTCCTGCTGTATGGAGTAGAAGCGTGGACCCTAACTGAGGCTATCCTTAAACGCTTGACAGCCTTTGAGATGTGGGTATACAGACGACTACTGAAAATAAGCTGGGTCGACAGAGTTAGAAATGAGGAGGTCCTTAGACGGCTGAACCAAACAACACAACTAGTCAATATAATAAAGAAACGCAAGCTGGAATACTTCGGTCATATTATGAGACACCCTGAAAAATATGATCTTTTACATCTGATCATTCAGGGAAAGATCCAAGGTAATCGTGGTCCTGGTAGAAGAAGAACATCATGGCTGAAAAATCTAAGGCAATGGTATGGAAAATCAACTACATCGTTATTTAGAGCTGCTGTCAATAAAGTCACGATAGCGAATATGGTAGCCAACATGATATCCAACGATCGATAACAGTCATGGAACTAGAAGAAGAAGAATCTGATGTTAAAATTCCTTCGATAAAAAATGGTCCAATTCATCTACTATACCTGACCATACATTTAATTTTTGTGGTCTTTGAGTATGGTTTTCACGCATTCAGTGTGAATTTCACACGAGTTCAACTATTCAATACGAACTTTGAAAATAAGGCTATTATCGAGCACAAGTTAATTAAATCTAGCCCAAGTACTTTCGCTTAAAATAGCATCTTCAGGGGCATTTCGTCAAAGTGTAAACTATCCGGCAAGCGTTACAACACTACACTAAAACGAGGACAAACAGTTTAAAATTACTTAAAGATTCTACGCTACATTCTCTGTCAGTATCTGGAGGGATAATCATTATCCCTCCAGATACTAACAGAGAATGTAGCGTAGAATCTTTAAGTAATTTTAAACTGTTTGTCCTCGATTTAGTGTAGTGTTTTGTACAATTTTATGTCACTATTAATGTTTCCACATTCTACGCTTGCCGGATAGTTTACATTTTGACGAAATGCCCCTGAAGATGCTATTTTAAGCGAAAGTACTTGGGCTAGATTTAATTAACTTGTGCTCGATAATAGCCTTATTTTCAAAGTTCATTTATTCGAGCATTCAACCTCATTTCAATTATTCAATACGAGTTTAACCATATGTAACACTTATGATTTTATGTAGTCTAGAAGGTCTTAAATACATAAAACAGTGCAAAATATGTAAATTTTGTTAAATTTAAATATTTAAATGTAGAATGCTGTGATTTTGTCATGGTCACACCATCTCAAAATCACAGCATTTATAATGTAAATGGTGGACATTTTGTTCACCATTTACATTATTAACTACTCGTAAAACTGACAGTAGTCGTGTTTCGAAAAGTTCTGCAATTTAAATTGCTTCTCTATGTCGTCCTCTAAATCGTTTTTCTATTCATTAGGCGACGGTACAAAACAGTATAAAGCAATTTGAGGAGAAGTAAAAGGTAGATACCGATCAGGTAGACCGAAACGAGTTATGAATGACAACAAAACTTAGAAATAAGCAAAGTTTTGATGAAGATCCACATACATCCTCAGGTAGGGTTGCACAAATACATGATGTAGGTCATTCTTCAGTCTTACGTATATTACGTAAAAATAAATTTAAACCATACAAAATTAACTCATTACAAGAATTAAGTGAAGATGACTTCGATCGTAGATTAGAGTTTACTGAGGTAATGATGGATAAAATTGAAAATTATTAAAATTTCGTAAACAGAATATGTTTTTCCGATGAAGCAACCTTTACACCGTGTGAAAGTGTAAATCGACACAGTTTAAGGTACTGGAGTGACGTAAATGAACACTGAATGCGTGAAAACCATACTCTTCTTCTTCTTCTACTTTTTGTAGATCTTCCGATCTGTTTAATTCTGAAGCTGCCTCTGGTTAATTTCTTGGGAGGTAGATTGCCAACTATCCCTCCATCTTTTAGGTGGTCTTCCGGGGGGTCTTGAACCGGGCGGATTGTTTTCTAGGGCAATTTTTGGGAGTCTATTCTCATCCATTCGTCTTACATGGTTAGCCAAAACCATACTCAAAGACCACAAAAATTAAATATATAGTCAGGTATAGTAGATATTCAGTCAATTGGGCCATTTTTTATCGAAAGAAATTTAACGTCAGATAGTTGGTATAAATATTCGGCGATATTTAGATGAGATCGTTCCCGGACGATAAATTAGTAGACAAGGTAGAATTGAATGGCCTCCACGTTCACCCGATTTCAATCCTAAAGATTATTTTTATTAGAGATACTTGAAAAATTCAGTTTACAAAACTTAACCTGCAAGTCTTGCAGAGTTAAGGCAACGAATTATCGATGAATCTCAAATAATTTCTAGACAATTATGGAGAAATGTAGTAGACGCATTCTACTATCGATTAGGGTACTGTCATCTCACAAATTGAGTACATTTTGAACACTTAATAACGTAACTATTATGTTAAAAAATGTTCTAATCTATCAATTGTTACGGTTTAATGTAGTTGAAAATATGTAGTTAGTATTAAAAAAAATAATTGGTAGACTTCTGTTTTATGTATTTAAGACCTTCTAGACTACATAAAATCATAAGTGTTACATATGGTTGAACCCGTATTGAATAGGAGATTCCAATAATGACTGAGTATACAGAGTGATGCATTTGAAAAACCAAAGTTACTAACAATATAAGAGAAACGGCAAATCTGTCAACATTGCAAATATCAAATATGGAATCTTTGTATCCCAAAATAGGTGTATCTCAAATTTTATACAATTATGACTAGCAGTTTACGAGATAATTGGCCGTTTCCAGACTTTTGGGCCACCCTGTATATAATGTATTACACACAATAAAATTTATTTTATTAATGACATTTTTAATATAGAAATCATTCAGTTTATTGTGCTACACTATAACTCTCCTTATAATATAATCTCTGTCTTCTGGCGCTACCACATCAGACCCTGTTCTCTCCCAGAATCCGCCTCCAAGCACCCCTTTTCTTGTCTACTCTCCTCTAGTTATCCACTCTCATTATCTCTTTAGCATCGGTTCTTACTTCGTCTATCCACCGCTTCCTTGGATTTTATACTGGCCGACGTCCCATCATAGCTTCAGTAAGTGTTCTAAGCTTCTACTTATAATCATAAGTAGGAGCGAGTATATCATACTCTTTAGTTACAAAACAACACTTCTTTTTTAAGTGCCATCTCCGCGACGAAGGTTGGCAATCTTCATGGCTATTCTGACCTTCGAGGCAGCTGCTCTGAACAATTGCCTTGTCGCGTCTTCTTTCTACGCTTCCCCTACCCTCTATTTTTCCTTGAATTAGGAGTCTTAAGATGTTGTATCTTTCGCCTCTTATCACATGTCCGAGATATTGCAATTTCCTTTCTTTTATTGTATTTTCCATTTCTCTCTCTCTGCCTCTTCTCCTTAATACTTCTGTATTCGTGACTCTATCTACCCATGGAATCCTTAACAATCTTCTAAATGTCCACATTTTAAACGCGCTAAGTCGATTTATTGTATTCCGGTTTAATGTCCATGATTCAGCTCCATAGTAGAATACACTGTGTATATAGCATTTAATTAGCCTTAGTCTGAGGGCCAATGTCAGATCTTTGCTGCATAATTTTTTTTTTATTTTAACAAAGTTGGCACGTGCTTTTTCAATTCTGACTCTGATTTCTGCAGTATAATCGTTATTTTAACAACATTAATAAAGTTGAACTGCACTTTTAAACTAGATCTTAAAAGCTCGAGAAATAAATTTTATAGATCTGCCTACTATTAAGGATTTTGTACTCCAGTTATGATTTTTTAAGAATGGTCGAATTTTAATCCTCTTTATGGATTTAAAAAAACGGGGATTTCCATTTAGCAATTCGGGAAATCTGGCCAACCGTAAGAAAAAGCGGCATTTTTCGATCTTTTGTCGGCTAGAACAACTTGCATACAAATACAGAACGAGTTAATAATAGGTAACAGAAAACGTTCAGAACAGTTTAAGCGGGTCTAGACCTTCAACTATCATTCGTTTTCTTACAGTTTCATTCCATACATGGCCTAACAAAGACCATCTTCTTCAGTACATTATTTTGGACTGAGAGAAGTCTTGTGTCATATTTTTCTCTATAAACATAATGTCATTTCAATTCCTCCATCAAAGGTACACTATTCAAAAAATTATCAAGATAAAAAACATGATGCTTGCCACGAATATAAGCTGTCAAATAATTGACCATCCGTGATCCTAAATTTTTTTCTGCTGAATCAGCCTTCCCTGTATACAGGTCAAATTTTAGACAATAGTCTGATTTATCTACCAGCATTTACACCCTATGTGGTGGTATATAAATAATTGCTATAATATCAAAATAACAATAAAGAAAAAAATTAAGATAAGCTGTCTATTTTTGTTTTACTGGTATAGATAGATACATAATGCATATAAATGCATTTAACATAACCTTGAAATATATCTTAGTTTATTACACAATATAATTATTAATATCATTTTTCTTTTGGATGAATAATGTCTGAATTGGATAAGCAATCTTATAAAAAGTAGGTCACTGTGAATGTGTTCTTGACAGTGCACTAGATAATCATCCATCCATAACTGAATCAACCTTAATTTATTGGAAAATATTGGAAATTACATGTGTAAAAGAATATCTTTCTGTTCTTCAAGTTTATATTAATATATCTAATAATATTATGCAATACAAGACAATAAAAACTAAAATAAATAATTACGAAGCGCGAAAACGCGATATACAAGATTATCTATAGTTTATTCAAATGATAGAAAAGCAAAAATCCAATAGCAGATTACATATTATCAAAAAGGCTTCTTTTTCTTGCGTCTTCATAAGCAATTTTGTTTGTTTATTTGCGGATTGATACCTTTATGGAAGGTGGTCACTTCATATTTTGCGCGGTTGTCCGATACTTCTACCGATTGGTGATATATTATTTGGTATTTTGACCACACGGTTTTTCCAAATCTGCGTGTGTGGTTATTCTGCCGTTAAAACCAGGGCAGATAAGTACAAAAGTTCATTTAAAATTACTGTTCTAGGACTAAAAATATCTATTTAATGCAGCAAGAATTATGGCCGAACGGTGTATTTTTAACCATTTTTAGAATGTACAGAATGTACAGTCTACGGCACACACCAAAAGAAATTATCAGTAATCCACTTAAATGCGCAACTAACTAAAACAAGTATTGATGCCAATAATTTTATCCTAGAAGATCATGATGAATACTTTGCTCTTTGTTTAACTGAGCACTGAAAACCAGAAGAACAATTGCAAGACTACAATGTGCGTAATTTTAAACTGATCTCTTCATATTGTAGAAGCAGTTCACAGGAGCATGGTGGCAGTGTGGTATACATCAAAGACACGTTTATTGCAAAAGCCCGGGAAGATATTTCTAGTTTATCAGAAAGAACGGTGTTTGAGTGTTTCACTGCAGAGGTGCGAATTAATAAGAAAACTATTGTAATCCTGTCCATCTACCGAACAGAAGACCCACAAATTTTAATAAACAAATTAGACCAAATACTTTGTGATTTAGTTGACAAGGACTTCATCATTTTTCTAGCTGGTGATTTAAACTTAGATATGCTGCTTGTGGGTGCAAGTTGGCCAGACACATTAAAAATGTGTTTAAGCTCCTATAATATTAAACCTTTCATCAAAGACTATATCCGCATACAGGGTTACAAAAAGACCTGTAGAGATAATATTTTTACAAATCTTGACATATTTGATTCGCTTGTATTCAATCCTCATACATCTGATCATACTGCTCAAAAGGTAAAATTTGAATTAAATAAATTTGAGTCAAATATAATAAAAAAATGAATATTTAGCAAGATTAACAAACATTTTTTTTAATTCATGTTAGGTAATGTAGACCACGTATCTATTTTTGAGACATTAGAAGTAGATAATCAGTGGGATGCTTTTATGAATATAGTTCAGAAAAATTTTATACAATGTTTTTCACTCAAAGAGATAAATACAGTAAATAAAATAAATCACAAAAGTACTTTAAAAATGGTGGTATAAAACATTTAAATCTAGGCTTGATATTTTCTGTACACTGTCCACCAATTATGTTGATTATAAATATATTTACAAAACAAAAAACGCAAATACAATTACAATACAAATGCAAATACAATACTACAAACGAATTGAAAATAGCGAAAATAAAACTAAAATGACTTGGTAATTGGTAAAAGAGATTAAGGGTAATTCCAAAAATCGAGGTAATTTCTGTTTGGATGGTGACAATGAGGTGCTTTATAACGAAATAAATCAATTTATGGCAAATGCAGCGCCAGAAGCTGTAAAAAAAATAAAGCATGTGAAAAATATTTAAATAAATATCTTACAAAATAATCATTGCATGTTTTCCCGTTTCAGAGAAAGAAATAAGTCACATAATAAATATGTAACTTTAAAAACAAGCATAGGCTCTGGTTATGATGAAATATCAACCCTTAATTAAATATGTTTTATCAGAGATTTCTCTTCCTCCTTCTTTTATAGTTAATGCTTCTTTTAGGCAAGGTATATTTCCTCAAAGTTGAAAACTGGCAATTGTCAAGCCACTACATAAAAAATGTGATGTTACTAAGATGGAAAATTATAGACCAATAAGCTTCAAAGACTAGACTACAAAACTTTTTTACCACAAACAACTTATATAGTAGTTCACAGCATGGTTTTCTCGCAGGGAGATCTGTTGAGACAGCTACCTATGATTTTATTTCAAAAACTTTAGAAAAACTGGAGGCAAAGATGAAAACACTAGGTGCTTTTTTGGACCTATCTAAGGCTTTCGATAGCCTAGATTATGCCCTTCTATTACAAAAATTACATCTTTATGGAATACGAGGACCGGCAGTAAAATGGATATAATAATTTCTCACAGATAGGTCTCAAAAAGTATGCCTGAAAAAAAGGGGATGTAAGGTTTACTCTTAACCGAATAATTTAAAATTAGGCATACCATAGCGGATTGTCCCCAAGACAAGGGCTTGGCTCAAAAATGTTTGGCTAAAAAAATCACGAATAACTCACAAATTAAAGCAGTTAGTTATTGGGAATGCTAAATAAATAAGAAAGTCTCACAAAATATTATTTAATTGCAATACTAGAATACAAGGTGTTTCATTAAGGAAAATATTCATTTGAAGTTTCGATCTACCCTGTATATCCAAATTAAATAGTTCGCTATGTTAACAATTTTAGAAAATATTAGACTATATAAGAAATCTTTTAAACATAAATATATGTCATGTAAGTATTTTATGTCAAATCTCTACAACTCTACAGGGTGTTAATTTTGTTACAAAATTAAAAAAAACCTTTTTATTTACCTTTTAATTTACCTTATATAACCCTATCAAACCCGATATTAAAAAAAAATGTAAAAATATACCACATGTTCCATTAAAAAAAAAAGATCAGTTTGTTCCACCCCCTTAATATGGGTGGCCCAGTATATTTGAAAATATTTTATAGTATGGCCCTATCTACGCTCCATCTTTTATTTTTAAACTAATTAATAGTTTCGTTTATCTATCTCTATCTATATAAGGATTTTTACAGCTAAATTCACAAGGAAAACAATTCCTGTAGCTGGCTGTATACCATCACAAAAAAGAGGTTAGTCTTTGTAAGTGAGTATATTTATTTAAAAAAAACCCTTAAAAGGGCTACATCAAAAAAACAAACGTTTTCGGACTAAACTTTCAGACTAAATACATGGGTAAAAACCCTTTAAATTACATATAGTTATAAAAGATTGTACATCTTGTTGTTAAAAAACTGTGATGTTCAGTATTAAATTAAATATGACTTCAGGTAACATATATTGTTGAATTGAGTTACAGAGCCGGGTAGTAAACCTCTACGCACGGAGAACAGCTGGAAACTGATTGACAATATACCTATTAGGTATATAGTGGTCTACCTCTTTTCCTCCTTCCTATTGGGCTCCAATCCGAAATCTTTGCTATCCACCTTGTATGATCTGCTCTTCTCACGTGTCCATACCAAATTAAACGTTTTTCTTCGATGTAGGTGAGTATGTCTTGGTCTACTGCCATTCTTCGTTTTATCTCCTCATTTCTGATGTGATATATTTTTGTCACTCTGCAGCGTCTTCTAATGAACTCCATTTCAGTTGCTGTGATTTTGGAAATATTTCATTTATTTCCTGTGAATTTATTGGTGCTAAAAAGGCCAATGTCAAAATCAAGTGATAATATTTAAGCAGAATAAGACTGTGTTTTTTTTATTTTGAAAAAAAAAAGGCGACATTGACACTTTTTTGTATATTTTATTTATTTTCTTTTGTGACATTGACCTTTATAACTAGAACAATAACAAACATGGTAGCTTTATTTTCATAAGTCAATTATGTAAGAACATAGTTAATTGTAGCCAAAGATAACAGAAATTAGATTTAACAATAGGAAGATACAAATGGTAGTAAAAGATAAATAAATGATGAAATTATTGTTATTGGTAAATAAAAGTTTTCTGTTTCAAGCAACTTTCGATATTCTGAAAAATCACTTTCTTCCTGCGAAGCTACATCCGGAAAATATTCCACTATATTGTCATTTGCAATTATTTGTTCAAGAAAATAGTTGTAGTATGTGCGATTTGTATTATTGGTATAAGGTAAAAGTGTCTGTATACTTAGTCTGTTAGTTTTGTTTGTATAAAATCGTTTGGATCTCCGTTGAATACTGCTTCCATTTAATTTCCAACCAATAAACTGTTAAGTTTAAAGTGGTTTTCACGATGCAGATAATGATTTGATACACAAGTATTTAAACGTGATTTAAAGTCGTATTGTTTCAATTCTATGACTTTGATAGAGGCGTTTCTAGTCACTTAATGTGTCAAATTTGCCCAATCTTGTGGCAACTCAATACCAGCAGTAATACGTTTTTTTGGTTTTTATATTGCTGAATAAATACTGTCTGCCTGCACATTCTTTTTTTTTATTATTGAGTTTAATGCGTCGACAACTAATGGTCATTGGCATGGTACATTGAATTTTTACAGTCAGGTACCTAGTGTAGAGTGTAGTGTGTGTGTAGAGTAATTGTCTTGATACTTAGCAAAGTCGACGTCATTGTCTTTGCTAAGAGACGCTAATTGTATCCGAACGTCTGCGGTCCCTCTGGTGAGTACCGATCGCACAAGGATAGAAATTATTTTCATTTATTAATTTTTTTAATAAACGAAAATTTCCACCCAGGTGAGATTCGAACTCACGACCTTTAGGTTCAAAGGTAGGCGCTCTTACCACTGAGCCACAGAGGGGGTTGCCTGCACATTCGTTTGACCAGCTTCAAGAAATTTATAGTTTATAGTCAATTTTTTATCTTTGGAGTTTAATTCGAGAACAGTTTGCAGCAACATTGTAGAAAAAAAATGTGCATGGTCACTGTGCGTATGTTATTGTTTTCTTTTATAAGGTTGTCTAGGTAATGATAAATATAGGAACTGATTTACTGCCCACCTTGGCTAGCCACTGTTTCATTACAAAGGTAGCATAGAGATGATATTTTTTCTATAGTTTGGTAAATGGTAAGGTTAAATATTTACCGTTGACGTTTATAAAACCTCAATCCATTTCTGAGGAAGGAAATCAGCAAGCATTTTTGCAAGTCGGGGGAAATGGCTAAATGTAAATGTACTTTTTTTGAGAGCATATCTTTCTTGTCGCAGGCTACGGATGGAGCGGTGGATTGGAATCGAATCAATTATTAAATCGAATCTAATCGATTATCGAATCGAATCAAATCTCGAATATAATCTAAGCGAATATAATCAAATCGATTATCGAATCAAATCAAATTGAATCGATTATCGATTTCAATCAGATCGAACCAATTATCGAATCTAATCGATAATCGATTATCGTGTCCTTAAAAACAATTATTTATTGCAATAAAATATTTTTTGATACTTCTAATATTTTTGGATCGCTATATTTATCACAATATAAGATACCTCTTCTTTACTACTTTAATATTACAGTAGATATGTCAGTTGAATCTAGAAGGGCAAATGTATGCATTACCCCACTGAATCTTTCACTAAGCAATAATTGATACTAATCGATAAAAGGATTACTGTCATAATCGGCCCTTCTCACCGAAACTAATATGAATTATTTCAATATGGCCACCATTACACTAATATTACAGTTTTCTTATTGAATTTGACATTGGCTGTTTTAGCATATGAAAGTGTGCCTGGAACGAAGTCCAATTGGCATTTTTAGCCCTAAGTCTATTATTATTGTCCTATTTGAGACACCTTGTACACGTTTGTAGAATTATATATTTGTTTAATAGTTAGTAATTTTTAAAATTGTTATTTGTTTACCCCGGCGGTGAAAATCTTGAGCTTGATACACTCTGTACATTTAAACCTTAGTTACGTCTCCAAAACATAATACAAAATCCTAGCAATATTTGAAATTCAAATGCCTTTATTGTATCATGAACAAAGGTCAATTGAATTGGTTTTATAATTCCAGCATTTAACTAAGAAACGTGATATGATAATAACTGATTTATTTCACGTGGAGGAATGAGTTTATAAAAGTGAATATTAACTGGTTACAATTCAATTAATAGGAAAATACACCGTTAACTTTTTCTAGTAAGCAACAACAAGGGGCCCACTTTTTTATACAAGCACAATATACGGATATATACGGAATGATTCATATTTATTATAATATATTTATATTTATATTTTTTTGAATATTTTCATTTATACATACTGAATATTTTTAAAATTACAAAAGAAAATATTTTCTTAGAAATTAATCATTTACGATCATTTGGCAAAAATTATTAATGCTGTAACCTTGATATAAACATACATGGAGCAGCAGTTTACACATTTAATTTTTTTGAGAACTTTAACACAGCTTACAAGTAACGCTGACACCTTTTCTGTAATTTTTAAATTAAAAATACTTTATAATACCTAATGTTTATTTATCGAATGGGTTAACAGTATTACTTAGTTTCACAAGGAGATGGAACCTAGATGACATCTGGATGCCCACTTTTTCTTCTATTGCCGTCTCTACTAATGAAGGTTGGTTATAACCATTACAAATTTTGTCCAGTTTGCTTTGTGTTTAACCCGGTCCAGTCGCGAATGTTTTTCAGCCAGGATATTTGTCGTCTACCTGTACATTTTTTCCTTCGATTTTACCCTTCATAATCAGCTGCAACATATCGTACATATCATTTCTAAGTATGTGCCCCAAATATACTATCTTTCGCATTTTAATAACGACACAACATTTTATCACATTGTCGATTTGAAAAAGAACAACCCTATATATAAATATATAATATCAAATTTTTTGATTTGGTGTGTCGCTTGTCAATAATAATCGATTATAAAATCGATGATTGTTTCGATAATCATTTTTAATTTTGCTCATTTCAGACATTGTACAGTTGGGGGGTACAATGCTAAAAGTGGACAACAATTTCCGTACAATGCTAAGATTGTCCAATTTAGGACTTTGCTGGTAACAGATATAACATGTACCATCCGATATCAGATTTGCAGATTGAGTCCTTGGTTACTCAGAAATTTCCTCATCTTCAAAAACGCTGCTCTTGATTGCTCTATTCCTGAGCGAATTTCTAATTTCGGATTCAGATCTTTCGTAATCCAGACTCCTAAATATTTCATTTTATCTACTTGCTCAATATCTTTATTTTTTTATCTGGATCCTTGTAATGACTTTGCTCCCCTTACTGATAACCATGGTTTTTGTTTTCTTTATGTTTATTGTTAATCAAAATTGTTCCCCTTCTTCTTCATGTACCATGTCCTTTCAGAACGTTTGTTACCATCATAGCTGTCTTAATTTTATTCACTGCCACCCTAAATAGCATGCTTGTATCAACACCATACTAATCTCGCAAGTTCTTCAACCATGAGGTTCTTCTTCGTCCTGGAGTGCGTTTGCCTGCTATTTTTCCTTGCGTGATATTTTGTAGCAACCTATATTTGGGACCTCTCATTACATGTCCGAAATATTCCAGCTTTCTCTGCTTGATACTTTTTATGATCTCAGTAGTCTTGCTGAGACGTTCTAGTATTGTAGAGTTTCGAATCTTCTCCACCCAGGAAACTTTTAAAATTCTTCTGTAGCACCATATTTCGAAAGCCTCAAGGCGATTTAGATCGATTTTATTCACAGTCCAGGACTCGATACCATAAAGTAAGACCGAGAATACGTAGCAGCGAAGTAGGTGGATCCTCAATGCCAATTTTAGGTCTCTGTTACATAACACCTTGGACATTCTTCTAAAAGCAGCTCTAGGCTGCTCTATTCTAGATCTAATTTCGCCATGACGTTCTGCGTTATAATTTAATTGCTGTCTAAGGTAAACGATTTTATCAACTTGCTCAAGTTTGGTATTATTTACATATATAGACGGTTTTATATGCTGTTGTTTACTTATTACGAGTATTTTGGTTTTCCGTATGTTAAGATCCAGACCTGTCTCCCTACAACTGTCAACGACACTATCAAGTAGTGTTTGCAGATCCCAGCCGTACTCCTCTTTTAAAATTGAGACCCTGTGATTCCATACCAGCTACTAAAACTGATGTTGTTTAATTCCAATATAAATTTGCAATTATTCGAACATCTCTGCCGTCCAAGCCAATGTCTTTTAGAGCTTCGATCAATATAGAGTGCTTAACTCGATCAAATGCCTTTTAGAAGTCAATAAAACAACATTTTATGTCTAAAGATATATCACGACATCTTTGAGCAAGTACGTTAATTCCAAACAGTGCCTCTCTCGTTCCAAACCCGTTACGGAAACCATACTGAGTGCCATCCAGGTATTCCTCTCATTTATTGTAGATACGACCATGTATTACCTTGAGAAAAAATTTCAATAAGTGGTTTAACAAACTGATGGTTCTATAATCAGCACAGTTTTTTGCTGTTTTCTTCTTAGGTAGAGCTATAAACAGTGAACTAGACCAACCATTAGGTAGTTGTCCGCTGGTATAAATGGTATTAAAAAACGAAGTTATAGCCTCTAAAACATTGTGTTTACTATCACAAATTGTGTTTAGTAACGTCTGCAGGTCTGTCTTACTTTCAGCGATTATGACTGTATCGTCAGCATAACGGATGTTATTATATTTCCACCATTTACCGTGATTCCTTCTGTACAGTTCTCAAGTGCTTGGGTAAATAACTCTTCGGAATATATATTAAATAGTGATGGTAAAAGTCAGTGCCCTGTCTCATTCCTCTACTTATCTGTTGTACATCCATCTAATGTTACCACATCCTGTTGGTTTCAATAGAGATTTCTCACTATGTTAATGTCAAATGTCATTTTTGTCGAGTCCTTTTCTCTATAGACATTCCATAAGAATGTTCTGTTTAACTTTGTCGAAAGCTTTCTCATAGTCTATAAACTCGACGAAAAGATCTTTTTGTTGGTTTCGACATTTTTGTCAGGAGCTGTGAAACTATACAGAGTTTCCACTGTTCCGAAGTCGTTACGAAAGCCAAACTGTCTATTACTCATATCCGCTTCGCTCTTTCTAAATATTCTTGCACGTATAATCTTTAAAAATGTTTTTAATAAGTGTGACATTAAGCTGAATAGTCTATAGTCATTACAGTGTTTGGGGTTCTTGGTTTTCGGTAGCGGAACAAAGGTCGATAGCAGCCATTCTGTAAGTATCTCAGGATGCCCACTATGTATGGAAAAACTGCCAAAAAGGCGAATGAGATCAAATATCTAGCACTAATAGTAGATACGTGGCTTACATTGTACGCCCATTTGATAAAAATAATTAACGTGTTAAATTGGGAGAACATGGGGTATGGAACTCAAACAGATATACTACTGGCTATATATGAATGACTTTTATTTCATTTCTTACTATAAAAATTATAGTTTTTTTTTATTTTAAATATATGCTTTGCTGTGTGCTCTCTATGTTAAATGTTTTAATGTCGACATAACTTTGGTAGTTTCAATGGTTCTAGTCATTGTAGATTTGCTTCTGAATCAATATACGAAAAGCCTAGCACCGTGATAGATATAGAGCAAGTACCATGCCAAGCAAATAGACAATGATTAAAAAAATTTGTACTAAACAAAATGTTTACTATCTTTGGAGGTCAAATCTAACACTACTGCTTCAAAATAAAATTAGTTATATCTCGTAAAAAACTCGGTATATTTAAAATAAGGAAGTTTCAGTCAACGTTCAGTATAATCAGAAGTGGGAGGAGGCTCTAAATATTTTAGAACAATTGGGCATATCCCCACATACTAAATATTCAGATATTATGAATTCAGGTTTCTCTTAAAATGTCCAATTAGAACTACCAAAAATTACTCTGTATATATCTATATATATATATATATATATATATATATATATATATATAGATATATATATATATATATATATATATATATATATATATATATATATACATAATGTATGTAATGTAGGTTTTGTCTTTATGGGACCATTAAGTCAATTTGTTGCCTTGGCCCCCTAGATCTCCCGATCTTTCAACCATTGAAAATGTCTGGAACATTGTGACAAGATACCTCCATTTCCCTCATCAACCACAGTTTCTATATTGCACGAAATACAAGTAGCTAGAGATGAGATACTACAGGAGGAAATCAATCATTTCAATAGGAATACTTAACTAACTTAACTATATTGAACTAACCCTTAAAGACATGTACAAAAAGTTATTCTAATAAATTCAATAATACTGGGTGTTTTTTTCTATCACTTAATGTATATATATATATATATATATATATATATATATATATATATATATATATATATATATATAATTTTTGTTGCAGGGTCAATGAGCCTAGATCAATTTAGGTATGGCATGGGTTATGACTTCAAATCCCATTCACAGTACGTTTTCCTCTTTATTTGTGCAAAATGGAGACAACATTATCATCAGCGAGGATTGTTTGGGTAAGTTAACATGAAATTTCTATTCCATAATATCTCAAACAGTTTTATGAGAAACTATTTTTAAACATCTTATTTAGTTTATATAATAATAAAATTTACTATCAAGTGATATTTACAAAATACAATATTACATTTTTTCGACTATTGTATTTAAGTGCGATAAAAAGAGTTATTAGTAAAACATTTTCATACTTTTTATACAGGCACAACGCAAGAGTTCATTTGTGTACCTAACAGGTATTCAATTATTCAGTTCGACAGTTCATTAAGTATACAAAATGTCAAAACTGACCATAATTAGAGGAGAGTGTTGTACCTTGGACACTTTTTTTATTAACCTGTAACTATTTTACTATTTAACGTATGGAGTTGGGATTTAACATAGCAAATTAGCAATATGTTTCTTAAGCACCAATGTATTTAAAAGGTTTAAACAAATATGTTTAAAACATAAATTTAATCATTTTTTATTTGGTGTAGAATGGACCGAGGTACAATTTGGTCTTGTACCTTGGACATCATAGGTTTGTACCTTGGAACATTAATTCAGTTACCAAAATGATGTAAATGTTGATTAATGTAAAGCTTCGTGCTAGTCTGCAGTATCGCACACTTAACCCGTTCTTTCTTTTTTTTAAAGTTCAAATATTTCCGCTGGCATCCTAGGTTTGCCGTTTTTTTCAAGTGCTTTAAAGATTTCTTTTCTAATTGAGACAAGAGTATGTTGATTTTTTTTATATTTATGGTCAATAATTAAAAGTTCGGCGCTATTTCTGTGACTTTTTTACGTTCTCCTTTATTTTAAATTTCATTTCCGGATATGTTTTGTCCTGTTTGAGTCTCATTATATTCATATTTTTTGGGCATAACTCTTAGCCACGCCTAACATTAGTATAAAAAATAAGTATAAAAAACACACCACATCAAAAAAGACTGTTCTAACAACAGTTATTATTCCATCATGCACGCCTTCTACAATTTTCACATAATTAGCGTAAACTCCTTTCTTGTTCAAACCATACGAGTCTAGCTCACAATATGGTAGTCGGGGTAATTTTAATTTAATATTCTTGGGAAAACCATGTAAATTTTATTGATTTTTATGTGTTTAAATTTAGGGTCTAAATTACTATTTGGTTTGTTTTAGCTATACTGGAGGAAATTCTACGTAAGCTAGCTTCAGAAGATTGTTCCTTAAGAACTTTTCGGAGAGCAATTGGTTTTGGACAGAATATCAGAAAAAATCTCATCCCACTATTGATTCATGTCAAAAACGATGCTAAAATCACTGATTCAACAAAAATCATTGACACTATCATTAAAATTCTAGTTAATCTTACGATACCAGTTGGTAAGTAGTACCTATTTAATACTTTCGGTGCCATATAAAAGTTGGCGCGTTGTTGTTTTTATTGTTTTATTGAAGTTTGTCAATACACGAGGTATTTTCACAAAACGCTTGGTGATGTAGTGAAAATTATATACGTCATTAAAAATTTAAAACCAATAATTGCAATTTAAAATGCAACTGTTTATTTAGAAAACAAAACAATTGTTTAAAATAGGAATATTAAAAGTTATCAAAATAACACCAACGTGACATTTCTACATTTCATACACAAGTCTGACAACAAAATGCTATTTTTGAAATGAATATACTTACAATGATGAAATTGTGAGATACGATATGGTATTTAGATATTGCCTAACATATCTATAATAATATAATAATAGAAGTGCGCTATCGTGTTGAAAGTATACATTCGTGTATACTGTTATAAAAGTTTCGTAAAATTTATCCCACATAGAACCCTTGACAAACAAAAAAAAGTTTTCAAGTTTAACGAGTTCAACCCATTCGGTGCCAAACTTCTTTTTTTTTTAATTTTATAGCTTCTACAGGTCAATTTTATGTTCTGAACTTATAGAAAAATATTTAAAAAATTCTTAATCTTCTTACAATAGCCCTGTATCTAAACAATTTTTTGTTCCAATTTTGGAACATGGCCATAAATAGGTATTAAAAAATCAACAACATCAATTTAAACTTAGCATTTATTGATAAAAAAATGGTAACATTTTGAGAGGATCTATTAATTTTTTTCATGAAAAGATTTGAAGCAATTAATAGGATTACATGTACATTAATTTTACAAATACCGCATCCAAAAGTTTTGTTTGTTTTACAAATTTTGCATCTTTTTTGTTTTAAAGAAATTGGGTAATGCAGAACCGACATATTTTGTGAAACAGATAGTGGAATTTTTCGAAATAATGTTCCTAATTTTGTCCTATCAGGTTTTGGTTTTTGAGGGTGTAGATATGTTGCCACAATGCTTCATGTAAACCCTAATAAATCCAATTGACGCATCTTCTTTTTCTTCTTCATCTAGCCATTCACGTCCACATCTGAACATAAGCCTCTTCAAGTCTTCCTTTCCATTGTTTTTTATTGCATGCTACTTGTAGCCAATTTTTCCCGGCAGTCCTTTTCAGATCATCTGTCCATCTCATAGAAGGTCTGCCTCTTTGTCTTTTGTGTTGGTATGGTCTCCAGGTTAAAATTGATCTGTGCCATTTGTTTAGATCGCTCCTAGCTACATGTCCAGCGTATTCCCATTTCAACTTTAATGATTTTTGCACCACATCAGTGACTTTGGTTTTCTGTCTTATCCATGTGTTTGTTTTCTTGTCCTTAAGTGATATACCTAGCATTGCTCTTTCCATTGCGTGTTGAGTGACTCTAAGTATATTCATATTCTTTTTTGTGATTGTACATGTTTGTGCCGCATAAGTTAATATCGGAATAATGCATGCATCAAAAACTTTAGATCTAAGATGTTATTGAATTTGTTGATTTCTGAGTATATAGTTCAGTTTACCGAATGCTGCCCAAGCTAACTTTCTTTTTCTTTTTATTTCTTCAATGGACGCATACTTTCAACGAATTCATCAGCGTTAGATTAAACGTTATTGTGATGTTGAATTCTATATAAAATTCATGCGTTAGAGATTGAAGCAGACAAAAGGTGAACAAAAATTTGCCACCACCATTTATTGTTACGCAGTTTTGGCCTATAGTTAGCGAGATTTCTATCCATTAAATCAGTACCTCCCATATGAGTATTATACTGCTGAATTGCGTAGGGAACGTCTACCATTATATATTTTTTCTGCTGCAGAATAACGACGTACCGATTTTGTAGGTTGAACGCCATAACAATTTGAAGCCACGTGAACGATGGCATTATCCTTCCACTGGATAATTATTATATCTTCATCAGAACTTGTGTATGAATCAGCGGATCCTCTAACTGATTTTTTTATTGCGTTTTTATTCAACGCGCATTTCCCAATTCTATTATGTCTAATGATGCGCGTGCAACCATATCCCAATTCACTCATGGCCTTTATCAGTGGAAGTCCGGTAAAAAAGTTGTCAATAAAAAAGTAAAATTTTTGATCTGGAAAATTATGCTTCACCCTCTCGGCAAAAGTTGTAACTGCAAAACCACCTAGCCCCAAATTACTTTCTCCTAGTAAGGTTCCTTTCCCTTGGTAAGGTTCGGTAGCCACAAGATAACCATTTGATACATTCTGAGACCAAAATTTAAACCCATATCTAATAGGTTTCCCTTGAATACGCTGTTTACAGCTATGATGGCTGTAGTACGGTACCATGGATTCATCAACAGATACTGATATGGTTTCAGCAACCGGCACATTTTATAAATGAACTGTTTAAATGTTCTATGAGTGGTCTTATTTTAGGAAACATCATTTTTTTGTAGCTTAGTGTCATCTAAATTTCTCTAAACCTATTTCTCGGCATTGCGTTGGCGATTGCTTAGTTTCTGAGATCCAAATCCAAACTCCAGTACATATCTTTCCAAGGCCTTTGGGAATAACCAGAAATCAGTAGGATTGCAAAGAATACTTTGAGTTCTTCAATCGTAACCTCAAATTATGTGTTTGCATTTTTGTGTCGGGCATACTTTATAGTCTTGTCTTTTATGTATTCAAAGAAATTATCACACCAAAAAAGTGTAAAGAAATCGACTGCACTTTCACAGTGAACATTATTTCGATTTGAAAGTGAGATATTTTCTTGATGATTATCTAGGAACAAGTCCCCTCTTTTCCAGTCGTTTTGTCTATTGGATTTATTCGCTCTTTTATTAGATTGACCCACATTTATTGGAAGTTCATCATCGCTCGTTGAGAACATATTTTCAGCGTCTTGTATCTCACATTGTGAAATAAGAGTTGCCTCAGCTGGGGCGTTCAGTATCTTTGATGAAAACTTATCAGAAATATCATTGAAATTTACATCATCCGATGATTCAGAATCTTCATCAGAATCTTCCGCTGGAGGATAAATGTATATGTTTGCAGAATCAAACTCCTTCTGCTTCTTATTTAGATCATCGATTAGATTGTTCAGAGTATCAGCTGAACAACTCGTTTTCTTTTCATAAAATGTTTTCACATCCATAATACTAAACTAAAAAGAAAAACCTCAATTAGCAACATATACCGCCAAGTTTCATTTTTGGAACATGCAAAAACTAGAGGTTACGCAGTATATTCAATTAGAGGTTAAGCATTTAAACGATTGAGATACATAGTATAGGCATATAATATTGCTTAAACTTATCCCGATCGTAACATTTCACAACAGAAAATAGATATAATCGAACTAGAAGTTATACAACTGCACCTTCCTTGAAATTTTGATATGAATCACAAAACAAATGCCACTTATACGAAACCAGTGAGTAAATTCAGTATGGACGTGTTGTTTTGACACTACCGAACAAAAATAGTTTATCAGATTTAAGACCAACAGTGACATCTTCTAACCAGCAGCGAAACTAACAATCGTTTCAAATTTGGAACATGGAAGCGAATGGGTTAAAGCTGCCAGTCTGTAAAATATTGTAAACAAGTTAGTGTTGAATAAAGTGATTTGAAAAGTGTAACATTAGTGACAGCGATGGCAGAAAGTAGCTTTTAAGTAATTATTAATGGTTAAGACTAGATCTACTGAAATTGATGAAGAAATGGATACGTCCGGACCCCCGCAGGGTTTTTAAAAATCAAAGAAGATAAAGAAAAACAAAGGCAAGAAGAGAAACACGAACAGGACAAGAGTAAGGAGATGAAGCAGAAGCGTAGATAAGAAAAGGAAGAGCTAAATGAAAAGCGTAGACAAGAGAAAGAACTAAAAGAAGCGTAGATAAGTAGTTTATTCCAAATTCACGAAAATTTTCAGTTAGAGGTAAGTCAAATTACCAATAGAAACGACAAATTAGAACAACACAACAAAACGATTTATCAGAACAGGTAAACCAAAAAAATAAATATTATCCAATCTTCTGTATCTAGTATTGTTTCAGTAACCAATGTCGAATCACAACAGACAGGTTCATTATCTTCCATAGTTGAATTAGGTACAATTAGAACTAGCAAAATTTTAAAAACCACCTACATTCGATGATCGAACAGTATGGAAAATTTATTGTTTTCAATTTGAAGCTGCAACTAGTTTAAATGGCTGTAACGAGTAAGAAATGCCACAGCTTCTTTGGTGGTGTCACTTTGAGGACAAGCAGAAACCGTTGTGCAATTTCTTCCCCAGGGTGCACTCAGTTATACCTCTCTCGTTAAAGCTTTGACCAGCAGCATCTAAAGCATGTTTTCCAAAGTCACCTAACAGTTCTATATTAAAAACATAACGAAAGCCTATAAGAATTTAAAGCTAATACTAAAAGCCTATTATTACATTTGGCGTACTCGTAGGCAAGCCATTTTCTAGAAGAAATTGGAATACAGGCATTTAAAGATGGACTACAGGATGTGGAAATGCAACAGGCTCTCCGATTAAAATATTACAGATGCTAGATGAAGCACTAATATCATCCCAGGTATATGAAGCAGCGAAAAGCATTTTTAGATCTAGCCCAAAATCGAAGAAAGAAGATTTAGTAAAAATAAACAAGTCACAACCGGAAATAACCAACAACCAATTTTATTCCAGATATTAAGCATCCTTCAACAAAAATCTTAAAATCAAAACACAAGATGCTTATTTGCGAAAGAATAGGGCATATGCAAATAGGGCAAGGACAGACGAACCAAATAGTAAAATCAGAATTTCACCCAGATCAACGTTTAGAAGCCCGTTACATAATCCTACTAGAAATACTAGTAGATATAGGTCTCTGAGAGATCAATTTTCTACAATTAACCACTGAAGCGAAACTCTGGACTCTGAAGTTGCAGATTTAAAGAAGCAACTAGCAATTAGTAAAAATTAAATATAAAAATTAAGAGAACAGGTCTCAATTTTTAAAAATAAACAATTACAAGAATTCCAAGATGCTTTAAACGAATTATAAATTCAAAGTCAGTGTCAGAGAGAAAAAAAAAAATAATTTAAAAATGTCTTGAAGAATAAGAAAATTTAACCAAAAAAGTAAGTCACCCAAGAACCACACTTATACAGGAAGAAGGTAATGATCAAACTTATCTGGAAAACCTTAAAAAGAGTTAAAAGAAAGATAAGACTTAAAAGTTATTCGAGATTGGCTTAAAATGAAGTAAAAGCTATTTGGCAGGAAATAATCAAGTACAATGGAACTATCAAGGAATACTGGGCTTAATGGAAATCTCTGTATCTTTTCAATGGTCTATTAAATCGGAAGTGGAAAAGTCCTGATGAAGTTCGTACAGTTCAAAAAGTGGTACTGCCAAAATGACACATTAAAAGTGTGTTGCAAGAACTTAATAGTAGCCTTTCTGGAGGACAATTAGGATTCAAAAGAACATTGACCCGAGTTCGAGATAAACTTTACAATTGGCGCCGAGATGTAAAAGATTGGTATAAGAAATGCGATTTATATAACGGTAGAAAAGGCACGAGAACAAAAAGTCATGGCAAGATATCTTTCCGGAGAACCTTTTATGACTTGCAGTGGATATTCTCGGTCTACTTCCGATAACAGAGAGAGGACACCAGTACTTAATGGTCGCAATGGATTATTTTTCAACATGGTCTAAAATGGCACCTCCTCCTAATTAAAACGCGGCTACAGTATCAGAAGCATTCATAACACACGTCGAATCAAGACATGAGTTCCTTTAGAGTTACATTCTGATCAAGAACAAAATTTTGAATCAGAATTATGGTAAGAATTAATGAAAATCTTGAATATTTTATAAGAAATAGAAAGCTATAAGAAAACGCGCACTAAACCTCTCCATCCTTAATCAAAAGGAATGATCAAAACACATAATAGAACTAGTATATGGGAAATGAGTCAATACTCACAATCTTAAGATTGTAAGTATTGACTCATTTCCCATATACTAATATTATGCACTCACATTAGCAACATTTTTATCGCATAATAGTATTTGTCAATACCGTTCAATGGTCGTTGCCGAAAACGAGGACGATCTACAACGACTTCTACATCAGTTAAACATCACAGAAAAATCGTCCAACATGGTAATATCAGCATCTTAAACAAAATTTATAATATCAAAGATACTTGTAAGATCTAAGCTTAAGGTAAATTGATCAATTATCTTGCAAGAGATGATGTTTAAATACTTAGAACTATCAGGCGATATACTTCTGCTTTACGACTTTAAAGTAGAAGTAAATTAACCATTAACAATTTGGCGTAATAAAAACATTGACATTGAGCCTAAATCGAGAATATACGAAATTGCTATAAGGCCGATAATGAATGAAACAACAGAAATGAAGGTACTTTACTTAAATATATAGACAATACATCAGACAATACATAAGTTGACAATATTATTGGTTGGGTACTAAAAGAAAAAAATAATGGAATTAACGTATTAGCAGAATGAAAGAAAGAAAAATGATGAGAATTACTTGGCATTAATCGCCAACTGGAGTATGGGCCGATCTCGAAAAAAATGGAACGACCTTCTTAATTTTGATGTAGGTAGAAGAAGTTTAAATAGGCGATGAAGAAAGAACAAGACGATTTTCTTAAATCTGTAATCATCGGTTAAGATCAGATAATTGTTAGTGAGGTGGAATTTTTTAAGCATGAAAGTTATTTTTATTCAAAATGAATTATTGTACAAACTTTCTGCAAATACCATGATTTCTTACTAGTTCACTTGTAGACATATTAGGATTCTCCTAAACGTTTTATAGGACATCTTACATGATATCATCAATAGTTGCAGTTTTCGGTCTACGAGACTTTGAATGATACTTTAAGATGCCAATTTTATTAAATTTCTTTAATATTCGCGATACAGTGGATCTACATGTACGAGGGATTTTATACTTAGGTTTAAGTCGTGGAAAAGATGATTCGTTTCGTCATAAGTACGTTTCAAATCCCCATTTAAACTAATAATACGACTTGAAATAAACCTTTCTGTGATACAGTACGTTACAGTACGATCCTACGTTTGGATTAGATATTGCAAACTACCTACAGCGCTAAAATCGGCAACATTGCCTCGTACTAGGTAATTGTAACATATGCTGCGCCTTAGACTCCTAGACACAAAACGAGAAAACCATTTAGTAACACGTAAAAAGATAAGGAATATGCATCTCCATCCATCGATTTTTGTTTTGCTTACCTATACCCTGTTCATTTCTTATAATATAAACTCGATAAAAATATACTAACCATTATAAAGCGGTGCATTTGTATCGGTTTTTAATATTGTGAACAATTTTTTGTGGTTCCATTAAAAATAAAAGCTCATTTCTTTAAAAAGATAAAGCAAAAAATGTACTTTTATTGAAAATAAAAAATAATTCATAATAAAATAAGAAATAATTCTTTATACCCTACAGAAATGATTCAAATATTTGACCTTCTACATAATTGGAGACTTCTCTTATTCGGTTTCTTAATTCATCCAAATTTTGGGCTCTAGCATTAGGATGATCGTAGATAATGCTTTTTAAATCTACCCAAAAAAAGAAGTTCATGGATGTAAGATCTGGAGATCACGCAGGCCACTTAATATCATCTGTTCCACTGATAACTTCATTCGGGATAGTATTGTTTAAGTATTCCCTAATTATTCGAGCGTTGTGAACTGAACGGCCATCTTAATGAAAAAAAATATTCTCTAGATTTACATCAGGAAGATTGAGAACAGCGGGTAGAACATGATTCTGTAACAAATCGAGGTATACTCTGCTATTCAAGTTGCCCTCAAAAAAAATGGACCTATTATGTGGTCTCCTAAAATTCCAGTGCAGACGTTGACTTTTTGACGACGCTGAGTTTGGTAAACAACACATCTGTTCTGGTTTTCCTGCGCAGAATACCTCGTAATGGAAGGATTGTGTCTCCCTACTAACGAAACAGAAGAGTTATTAGCAAATAAAATGTTTTTAATAATCGTGAGTTCATTATTAGCCTTCGTTATTAGAGTTTCACAAAGCTCCATTCTTCAAAAGTAGTAGTCTGTATAAAGCTGCTGCCTTTTTGAATATTTAAAGCTCTTGTAACCGTGTTTTATCCATACTTTCGTTACAGTAGCATTGCTAACATCTAACTCTCTAGCAACACGTCTACTTGAACATATTGAATCTACCTCGATTGTTGCACAAACTTGTGTATCCAAGTATTCTCTTTCTCTCAACTTTTTCTGGTGACACTTCTTGAGCGTGACATTTTCTGCAATTTTTTACTCAATAACAACTATCAAAATGTTTAACAATATTATGAACAGACTGTACGCAAGGAATTGGTCTTCCTTTAAAAAAAAACAGATAATAAATCTTGACAATGTTGTCCAGAATTACCACTATAAAACCATTTTATTATTTGAGCCTTTTCTGCGGGCTTATAAACGGACATGTTATTTACAAAAATAAATTAGAAGTCCACGCTCTTAATGCTTTAAAATAACCACTGTATAATGACAAATTATTTGAGACTGGGGCAACGGAGGTTCGAGGAAAGTCGACAGCGCGCAGTGTTGCCATTTATAGTATGTATATCTAATTTAAAACGTAAGGTATAGTCGGCACGTAATTTCGTGAGAAAATTTACAGAGACCAAAGCAAGCAAAATACTAGTAAAATGGCAACGCTGTTAGAGTTACCACTACTTCATTGTAGTACATAGTAGTAGAACAGTAGCGTAGATATCTAATTTTAAATTAAATAAAAGTTTTTACTTTTATTTAATTTTATTTACCAAAAAGTTTCATTTTCTATAAAGTTTAAATAAAAAATATCGGGATTTTTAACTTCTGTGATATATCTTGGGAGTGATAACACTAATCGACTCGACTGAACAGAACTTATTGTAAAATAATAATATCTACTTATATAAAACATTGATAATAATAGTAGTTATTTAGCGAGAATGACAATGACAGTTTCAGTTGACATACTCCCCTAAAACATTAATAATTTTTGTCCTATCAAGAAGTGTATGTATACCCTGTTTTCACATATATATAAGCAAAATGAGAATATCTACAATTAAAATAGAAATAAAGGTTTCAACTAACACCTAATAAGTACTTACTATCTATTCAGAATCACTGTTATCACTAGTATCACTCGTATCATCTAAATTTATAGGTAATTTGGTTAATGCTGGTAAATATTTAACATAGTCATTTTCCACTCCGATCACATGTTTTATTTTTATTACATTTTTCCAGTTGGTTGCTGTAATTTTTGTGATTTCTCTTCTAATTAACTGGAGAACAGTAGACAAAAAATTTTGGAGCAACGTTTCTTCTCATTATATTTCCTTTAAGTTGAGCCCATATTAACTCTATTGGGTTCAATGTACAATAATAAGCACAATAATAATAACAATTGCTTTTTAATATAAGATGTCTCAAAATACAAATCTTCCGTGAATAAAAATTCCTGAATTTTTAATTTATTCCAACTATTATTTGAAGTTTTTTTCATTAATCTTGAATGATATGATGCGTTGTCCATGATAATCACACCATGATTCAAAAATTGAACTTTCCATATCGTCATGATAATCCAGAGACGCGTTTTTAATTTGTTTTGCAGATATTAATAACGCATCGTCGACCCATCCATTTTCTCCACCGCAGGGTAAAATTATAGTCCTCTTTCTTTTATTGGGCGGTACTGAGTTGAAACACTTTTTGTTATTATTTGTCCAACTTCTTTTTCACGGTGTCATGAGTATCATACCAGGTCTCATCTAAAAAAACAATATTTCGTTTCATTTTTTGATACTCAGTTATCTGTCTGATATAATTGTTTCTTAAAGAAATTATTCTAGTACTTTCCATTAGTGTCTGTCTCTTGTCTAGAGTTTTGTACTTAAAATTATTGGCTTTAAGAAATAATCGAAGTGTTGTTGCTGAACACGAGAGAATGCACTTTCGAACTAATTCACTTCGAAGGCTTTCAATAGTTGGAAAAATATTAGCCGCATACATTTGGTATATTGTTCTAGTTATAGATTTAATTAAGTGCGGTTATATTTTTCTTAATTTGTCACAATCCTTTCTCTTCTGTCTAGAAGAAGATGTTTCTCCTATAATTTTGTAGCAGGTTGCTTTGGGCACTCTGGTTAAAAAACATGTTTCTGCAATTGCCTCTGATTTAGACAATTCAGCACACAGTCCTTCATAAACATTTTTTAGCATACGTTTGGCATCATCAGAAAGGTATTGAAACTGTCGCTTACGTTTTACTACACGCCTTTGTAAATCTTCCAATCGATTAGAGGGTTCCATTGTCTCTTCAGCTACATAATTATTAGGGAGTTTTTGTAACTACCTAACGTAACGTATCTCCCTATACGTAAAGAACTAACGTATCGAAGAAGATGAACGTTAAATTGAGAGTTTTTGTTCTGCACGTAACGTAACGATTGTGTTGCCCTCATCGAAATAGTGACAAACTAATAAGTTGTCAGTGTTAGTGTTGTCCTTGTCACTTAACCCTATTTTTGATATTCAAAATAAATAATAAATATTTTTTCAACAATTTTTAATTTTGGTGATGGATGCAATAATAAACTTAGGTGCCTTTATTGATGATGAAGAAAACAAGGACATAGAAAATGCGCTTCTTCTCCACATCTTGCACGTCTATACGGCCACTTTAATTTATACCATGTCTGATATATAATGTAAAAATATTTTTCGCTTTTAGATTAAATTCCACCTTTCTGGATAATCGTAAGGGTTCTGGCCTACGACTTCCTTCAACAAAAACAAATCATTTTCATTGCTGAAGTGAAATCGTTTTCTACTGCTTTCCATTATTTATAAAAATCAAAACAAATATACTTAACCACAATTGGGATGAAATGTTAATATTTTGGTAATCGGGTAAGATCCCCTTGAGCATTCGGTTACTTTCGGCTCGATAGGGATGCGTATGAACGTAACGTATCAGCCCGTTACGTTAGGTAAGACGTATCTAGATACGTTAGTTTAACCATTATTGTGCATGCTTATATGTCAAAAAGATACGTTACGTATACGTATTTGCTTGCACAAAAACTCCCTATTAACGCACCACGGACGCAATATTTTAAAATTATCAAACGTATAAAAACATAATCACGTAAAAACGTATCAAAAAAAGTAAAAAACGTAAAATATAAAATGTTTTCCGTATAAAGAACACTGAAAAAAGAAAAAAGAAAAAAAAAAGAAATTTGAATTTAACTGAACGCTGTAGCAGATATGATTTTACTAAAAATATTCTTGTCTCCCAAAAATCTGTTGGTCATATCCGCAATTTAAAAATAAAATATTATAAAAACTTGCCTACCCAAGTTTTTCCCGTCCAGTGCCGAAGGCTGATCCCTTATTTTATGACTCCGTAAGCTCAGTCTACCGACAAAAGATAATGCATTATGATTTGTCATAACAGCGATATCCGATGTTTTCATTGGCCGTTAGTCCACGCGGACTTATCATAAGTTCGATGAAAACTTAATTGGTTGATTTTTCATATCTGGTTCATATTTTAAAAGATTATACCAGGCACGTCTGAATGTTAATATCGAGTGGAATCTGGAAACTTTGTATTATTACACGTCTGAGTCATTGATACTTTTACAGACTCCTGGTAGAGTACCTTTTTGTTGAATGATTTTATTACAGATACATATATTTTTGCACAGTCTCACGGAAATACGAGGCTACTATACTGTATCATCAATCTACATCGCTATTAAAAAAATAAATATTACGGCAATACAGGAAAGATTTATATTATCTTCAAAAGTTTTTTTCTGATTCTTAATATTGTTTATTAATTGTATAATTTGAATTTTATACATATTTTTAGAATATCTTGTTTCTGTCGAAGTGAAGTCCAACACAGATGTTGAAAAACATACAATCTTTGAACTCAACAAACTATTAACATCTAGCAAAGAAGTTTTTGCGGAAAGCAAAAGTACTAAGGCAGTTGTTGACCATATGAAGTTTATAGTGGAATCTGACTCACAGCTAAATTTAGAGCAATGTGATAACATTAACAACTGTTTGTTACTTCTACGAAATATCCTTCATATTCCTGAAAATCGAGAACCATCTTCTAATGGATTTAACCACACCAGCATGCAAAATCAAATTATGTGGAATTTGTTTACTCAAAGTATTGACAAAATTATCATTTACCTCATGTCCTGTCCTCAAAGGGTAAGAATTCTTATTAATATTATTTTTTAGTTTCCAAAGCTATTATATTTTATATTTTCACAAAATTTCTCAATCATTCACTATTTCAATTTTAAAACACTTGTCTTAAATATTTCTCAAATTTAGAAAATAAATTTTAATTATTTAAAAAAAAATCTTAATCACGATTTCTAAAAAAATTAAGTCAAAATCAAACGTTGAAACGTTGTTTACAGGAATTCATTTTGGTAAAAAAAATAAACAAAAATGGATAAAGCCAGTTTTGATCCGTCAATTTGGATTTGGCAAGTTATTCTACAAAAAAAAAAAATAAGAATTCCACTGGGTTTATGGAGAAAGTTTTTTTATTGTTGTTTAAAGACATTATTTCAAGCAAAATATAATATATTGTAAATTAAATTCTTAAGTCTTTATCGTCTTCTGTTCTCACTGGCTCAAAAAATGGTCTTCGACGAGAACTTCTTCAGAATTTGGTTCTATCAATGGTTGCGATATTCCCTCTAAAACATCTTTAAAGAACTTTAAATTCCCCTTTGTTTTCCATTCCCTTCCAAAATGCTTCTCCAATAAATTGTTTACATCCGTTAACTTGGCAGGTTTTACTGGTACATCCATTGGAATAACTTCTGGAGAAAGATGCTCCAACTTTTTGCCTTTTTTTAAATTGACTTGGGTATTCCAGTGTCCGAGCAATAGAAAGGTTCTCCACGAACCAAAACATTTCCACTACGATTTTTTGTTAGTGTAAATCTCTTGGCATCGAAAAACTTAAAATGCCAGGAGCGCACGGGTTTTAGAAAATCACCAACAGTAGATTTGCAGTCCATAACGAGAGAATATTGCCCTAATTTCTTACAGTGCCGTGTTCCTTAAATAGGTCCAAATATATTTTAGGATCGATGATGGTTAAAATTTATTTTAATTCTTTTCAATTCTCCCGAACAGGGCGGTAATATCAGGTGGTAAATATGAATGTCCAGGAACAGGAAAAATTATTTCTATAGTTTTAATGTTAGATGGTGCAACCTTAGAAAAAAAAGTAGGACAACATACCTATCATTATTGAATTGTGATTTTGTCCACCTCATCCGTCAGCACACAGTCGTATGTCCGAATAAGCCGACAAATCAGCTTGTGATAGTGCATGATAAATTGCTGAAGAGATTTCATTCGAACTTTTCTCCGAAAAATTACAATAAGTAGTCAAAATGTTCACCGTTATATAAACTACATAATCTAAATCGTTTGTGTAAGTTTTGTCTTATTTTAAATAATGAGTTTCTTTGAACCCTAATTACGTTAACTTCCTCTACAATATTTGGCCATAACTCTTGATGGTTATTTATTTTTTTTATAAACAACTGACTCTAGGTAGCTCCACAAGTGAAAGTCTAGGTCTAGAGGATTTAATTCGGGACTGCGTGCTGGCCATGGGTATATACTACCTGTACCAATCCACATTTGAGGATAAATTTCATCTAGATAATTTCTAACTTCTACGCTATAATGTGGTGGTGCACCATCATGCATGTACCAAGAGTTACGTCTCAAATTTAGAGGTATGTCTTCTAAAAGAGTTGGTAAATCTTCTTTAAAAAAAATTAGATACGTTAGATTCGAATGGTCCTACAATACAATCCCCAAATATACCACACCAGATATTTATGGAAAATTCATGTTGAAAAGGATGTACTTGAAATGCATGAGGATTTTTTGTAGCATAGGTATTGCCATTGCGCCAGTTAAACACACCTCTTTTAGTAAGTGTGGCTTTATCGGTAAATAAAATTTTATTATAAAACATTGGATCGTCTTAATGTCGCCCTATCATAAACTAACTAAATCGGAGCATTGCACAACAATTTCATCCTCCATATCCGCATCAATTACTCTCGGTCTTCCAGCATTCCTGTTTTTAGGATGAAATGACCCCGTTTCGCCTAATCTGTCGAACAATGATCTAATATTTTTATGGTTTGGTTGCCTTCTATTGGGATAAACTTCAAAATAGCGTTGATCTGCTTTACGAGGACAAAAATTTTCCTGAGCACACAAACAGATCATATCGCGCATTTCTACATTAGAAAATTCACTATGACGTGGCATTTTACCTTTATCTTAAGTGGTTATAAAAAACTTAATAGCACTTTGAAAAATAATGACTCGCACTGCACTTTGACAACTAATAATAAATAAATTCGTACAAGAATTTACTCGTACTCGTAGTTACGCCAAGACGTTGCCATTAAGTTCAAAGCATACTTAACAAAATACGTTTATTTCGAAAACGGTGTACTTTTCTGATTTTAAACAAAAATACCTTTTTTGTGTAAAATTGGATGTTATTTCATGTTTTTTTCCTAGAATGTTTATACAGGGCGGACAAAAAAATTATGGTCACAATAATGAACCAATGTTATAGTAGGTGAGCCAGCTAATGTTGATGGTAAAACTAATATCATTATCATCATCAAACGCTTTATTTTGATGTCAGCCATCACCCATTAGCTAATGTCCAATTAATTATGTAACACCTTGTATACGGGGAACTATACTCTCAATTTTTGAGCTATAAATGAATCGGCTGAACGTTGACCTGCTGTGCAACCAATTGTTGGACACATGTGTGGCTCTATATTTAGCTGAAAGGAAACTGGATTGCCAATCATGGCAAAACATGAGATAGACTGGGACTACATGGATTTACTTAGACCAATATTGGATTAGACTCGACTTCAAACACAATACATTGAAATAAAAATAGAATCCACTTTGGAGTAAACCGAACACCGGCTTTGGAACTACATCGAACTACAACAAGGGCCTCAATATTACAACACGAACTTCAATCACATAGTCCTGTTCATTGTGAAATGAAATCAGATTAAACAATATTCCTTTTTATGGAAATAAATACTCAAAAAGGGGGTTCAGTTATTTTAATTTGGTTGATGTCTAAGTAGTACAGAAATTCACTTAACTAACGATTGTTTCATCCGGACCTTTTAATTGACAATAAAAGGTTCAACAGAGCAACGTCACTATATTTGCAAACAAACTACCGACAAACTAAACATTACTTATAGGTTATTACTTATACAAGGTTATCATAATCTTACCGCTATTTTAAACAGAGGATTTATAAAACAATTATAAAACAGAATATTATAAGTAAAGTTTGTTTAACAGTAAATGGTTGACTTCAATTAGTATCGACTATAAACATCCTGGGTTAACCGATAATAGTATAAAAGGCCTAGTTTCAGATAAAAATGGTCTTAACAAAAATCCTAACAATGCCAAATTGAAGCCAACAAAATAGATGCATTTTGATGAAATTCGGAATTAAAAACGTTGGTTCATTGCACTAAATAAACTTTCATCCAAATAATGCGCTTAAAGGCTTTTCCCTTTATATAAAAAAAAATTAAAAATACTAATTTGAACAAGTAATTACACAACCTTACCAAAAATTTTATTAAAATCTTGTCTTAGGTTTATTGGAGCGTAACATTAGTACAATTAATCGCTCTGATGTACAAAGACCAGCATGTGGGAACACTGCAGAAGCTTCTTAATCTTTGGTTGGAGGCTTGTTACAGTGACAGTTCTGAGGATAATGAAAGTAATACTTCGCCACCTGATCAAGGTAGCGATGATTCATCTCCAGTTATAACATCAGATCCTACCTCTGATTCCAGTGATACTGGAAGTAATGGTCGAAATAAATCAAACAATAACAATGCCAATAACAGGGTAAGTATTTAATATTAATTTTAAATACTTTAGTATACATAATTTATTAATATTAATATATATTTTTGTAGTTTACATTTTGTATTGTCCCCATATCATAAATAATTGTTTAATTAATTTTTAATTCATTATTATTTTCTTTTCAATTATTTTATATTTAGATAATAAGAAAGTTGTTCCTATAAACATAATATTTATATAGATAAACGGCATTTTTTCCTAAGAATTCCCTTTATCTGTCTACTAGAGATCAGTAAGAGACTTTCGCAGACATTTCGCAGATTCTAAAAAGTTATCTGGAGATCTATCTTAAAAGAGATCTAAAATAGGTCCAGTTAAGTTACATTACGCCATAGATACTGTGTAGAGATTTTTTCTCACTTTATAAAAAAATTACAGTCAGCATAAAAAGCATAGCAAAGCATAAAGCATAGCATTTTAAGCTTTAATTAAATATATTCAAGCACAATGTATTAGATTTGTAATAAGAGTACCATAAGTTTTTTACAGTAATTTAGATTTTACAAATTTATTATTTATTCAGATGCATCCCTCCCAGGAATCAGAATGCAAGAACTACAAGAATGTTGTGTGCATCTATTTTTCTTGGCAGGACAATATGAGCACTTTATTTTGTTCTTTGAAGTTGTCGGTAGTGAAACTGGATTGATCCTGATCTGTACAATATCCCGAATTGTTTGCTTTAGGCTAATGGAAAAAGTCAATTGAAGACCGTTTTTCTAAATGTGGTTTTATCAACTGTTTTGCTAAGTTTGAAATAAAAGTTCTTCTTTCTAATAAGTATTACTCCTATAAATTATTTGGCCATTTACTCTATCTATATTGAGAAGAGTACAAAATAAAGTAAATGATTATCTGTTACTAATTCTGGTTACGTTGTACAGTACTAATAAATAATGAGTGCAGTAACAACGGCACTACTAAGAATATTTAAATAATTGTAATAATAAAAAATTAAATTGAGAGTAGGAGCCTCTCAATACTTTGCGTAAGACAGACTGGGCGGGGGATGTTCTCAACCCTGACACGGCGCGTCCCAATGGCTGATAGGGAATGTTCCTGCAGATATGCAGGGCAGGTACGAATAAGGCTTAGCCAAATAAGTACCTGCGGATCCACTGAGGGCATGGCATTAGGCAGCAGTGATGCCATTACTGAATCAAGGCTGTTAGAACGACACCCACAGGCGGCAATCCCATAATGATTTAACTGGCTGTGATACTGCGGTGCAGAAAGCAATGGGAAACTACTGCACTAAATCTCCCAAGAAAAGCTTCCATGACAAATACAAATCATACTACGGCCCCGAGTCTCCGGCGTCCCGGACAGGGACAGGGGTGCTAAGAATCTCCGGAGGGAAAAATAAAAATAAAAATAGATCATTAATAAAACATATTGCTACGTGGAATGTTAAAACTTTATATCAATCACTAAAGCTAAAAAATGTACAACTCGAAATGAAACGTCTGGGCCTGCAAGTCCTTGGAATTAGCGAAGCTAGATGGACCGGAACGGGAACTGTAAAAAGTGGAGGTTATATTACTTATTACTCCGGAAAAACGGATGATATTCATGAAAATGGTGTTGCTATAATTCTTAAGGAACGATTTGAAAACCTGGTTGACAAATTTGTTCCTCTTTCAGAGCGAATAATGACGATAACTATTAAAAGTAATATTAATATAAACTAATACAAGTATACGCTCCTACAAGTTACAGTACAGACAACGAAATTAATAAATTTTACCATGTATTAAAGCAAGCACTAAATAACACAAAAAACACGAAATTTGTGTAATAATGGGAGACTTCAACGCTAAAGTAGGAGAAGACATAACTCCCGGAATTACTGGAGGATTCGGTCTTGGGGAAAGAAACGAAAGAGGTAATAGATTGGTGGAGTTCTGCCAAGAGGAAAACTTTGTTATTACCAACACATGTTTTAAACAACCAAAAAGACGTCTCTATACATGGATATCACCGAGAGATGGCCATGGTAGTGTAATGCGTAACCAAATAGACTATATCATGATTAGCAATAGATTTCGAAACTCATGTAAATGTACTAAGACATATCCAAGTGCCGACGCAGCCATCAATCACAATTTACTGGCATCTAGAATCAACCTAAAATTAAAGACAATCAAAAAGCCTTCCATTACAAAGAAATACGACAGACAAAAACTAAAAGAAGAAGAATTTAAACATCACTTTGAACAGACAATGAACGAAAAAATTCGAGACAACATCACACAAGTATACAATGTACCAACAGAAAGATGGGATAAATTAAAAAATGGTATCATCGATACAGCAACGCAAAGTGGAACTGTCACCCATTATAAAAAGCAAGCGTGGATGAAAGATGAAATAATCGAAATGATGGACGAACAGCTTAAAAATAGAAATAACTCAGAGTATAAACGAAAGCATAATCTGATTCGAAGAAAAATCAGGGAAGCCAAAGAGTTATGGATCCGAGCAAAATGTGAGGAACTAGAAGAATTGCAACGAAAACATGACGAATTTAACACACATAAGAAAATAAAAGAAGTTACAGTACACAAAAGAAATACACCCATAACATTAACGAATAATGAAGGTCATGCACTCTCCCTAGAAGACGAAGTAATGGAGGAATGGGAAAACTACATTAAAGCATTATTTAAGGATGATCGAGGATCACTACCTAACTTAAGTGCAAATACAGGACCATCAATCTTAAAAGCTGAGGTGGAAAAAGCCATACACCAAGCCAAAAACAACAAAGCCAGTGGACCAGATCAAATATACAGCGAATGGCTAAAATTACTCTCAAATGACAATATAAAAGAACTCACTGTACTTTTCAATCAAATATATGATACCAGTGAAATTCCATCGGACTGGTTAAAATCGATCTTTATTTCTCTACCTAAGAAACCAATCGTTAAGAAATGTAGCGATTGTAGACTCATTAGTTTAATGAGCCATGCCGTTAAAATCTTCTTCTCTTCTTTATGTGCCGTCTTCTACCGAAGGTTGGCGACCATCATACGATAGGTTTCTCTGTTTGTGCCGCATGAATTTTGTTCGCAGCTTCTGGTATTTGAAACCATTCTCTCAAGTTACCAGCCGTTAAAATACTGTTGCATATTCTTCTAAACCGAATTAACAAGTGCGAAGAAATAATTAGTCAAGAGCAGTTCGGGTTCCGGAGAGGCCTTGGAACTAGAGAAGCACTATTTTCTATGCAAACACTCCTTTAACGATGTTGGGAGGTAAGAAAACCCGTATATATGTGCTTAATTGATTTTGAAAAGGCATTTGATCGCGTTCAGCATACCAGACTATTACCGCCTTGCAGAGCATCCAACTAGATGAGAAAGACATCAAACTTATTGCCAAACTTTACTGGAACAAAACAGCCATTATTAATACCAACAACAGAGAATCAAAGCCAATCAGTATTGAACGAGGCGTAAGGCGTAAGACAAGGCTGTATACTATCTCCCACCCTCTTTAACGTGTATTCTGAGAATCTATTTAGGGAAGCTTTAAAAGATCAAAAAGGAATTATCATAGGAGGAGAAATAATTAACGATATACCGTACGCCGACGATACTGTGATTCTAGCTGAAAACATCGACGATCTGCAGAAGCTAATCAATAGAGTTGACATGGAACGCACAAATTGGGGCTTGTCGATAAATATCGATAAAACTAAATACATGGTGACCAGTAAAGTGGATATCGGCGCAACCCAACTGATATTAAACCAACAACCGCTGCAGAGAGTTCAGAGATTCAAATACCTTTGATGTTGGATTACCTAAAATCTAGATCCTTCCTTCGAAATTCGATGTAGAATTGAACAGGCAAGAAATTCATTTAAAAAATTCAAGCCTCTATTATCCAATAACTCATTAAATTTGGAAATCCGTGAAAAGTTTACAAGATGTTACGTGTGGTCTGTACTTTTGTATGGTTGTGAAACTTGGACTTTAAACGCCGATATCATGAATAAAATCGAGGCGTTTGAGATGTGGTTGTATCGAAGGATACTAAAAATTCCATGGACTAGCAAAACCAGAAACGAAGAAGTTCTTCGAAGAATGGGACATCAACGAACTCTATTAAATATTATTAAGAGACGTAAACTAGAATATCTTGGACATATAATCAGAGGACCAAGATATGAGTTTCTTCGGCTAATTCTCAACCTATAAAATTGAAGGAAAGAAATGGATAGGACGGAAGAAACTCTCTTGGTTGAGGAATTTGCGGCAGTGGACAGGTTTGACAGCGGACCAATTGCTACACGTAGCGCAAGACCGAGATCAGTATAACAATATTATAAGCATGGTAGTCGCCGACGTTCCGTAGGGATATGACACTCTAAGAAGAAGAATATTAAATCAATATAATAGAAGACTAGTCTGAGACAAGAGTCAGTACAATTTCTGTACAAATATTATATTATCAATAGAAACTGGTTGCATATATGTTATAAATGGCGACTGGTTGCAAAAATATATAACACTGAAGATGGAAACACGGAGACAGTACAGAAAGCCAAGCACAGTGCAGCAAAATAATCACTAGGATAAGTCAAAAACAAAAAAGGGAACACTTTGAATGATGGTCAGAAGATTTAGCATCTCTGATCGAAGACAAAAAGAAAGACTATCAGACGTAGTTAGTTTCACAAGAAGAAGATAGAAAAATATATGTCCAGTTAAATAGAGACGTGAATAGGAAAAAATGACATAGAGAAAGCAAATGCACCGAAATAGACAGATATATGGTCGGAACAAAAGTATCCAAAGGTTGAAAAGCCCTGAAGAGTTTAAGAAAAAATGAAAAAGAATACACTAATGTATTGTTAATAACAATAGAAGAATGTAAAAAGCATTCTAAAAATTAGCTAACTTACACATAAAGATCTCTGCAGGTATGGAGAAAGAAGTGTTAGAAGATGACATAGCATTCATGACTAAGACACTAATCGAAGAAGACATCAAATGAGAAGTTGAAGATAAACATACAAAAAACGGAGCATCTTAAAGTTCCTGAGTAGCCAGAATACATTACTTTTGAAAATAGAAATATAAATGGTTGTAAGGCGTATAAATATCTGCGAATTTATATAAACGAAGATGTCAACAAAACTAGACTTATATAGAAACATAATGAAACCCATGACTACTTATGGCGAAGTGTTCGCAAATAATACAAAGAATTAAGGATAGATTTAAAACGCTATAAATGAATTTTCTAAGAAGATCTTGCAGAATTTCTAGATTAAATCGTGTCCGAAACGAAGAAATTATAGAACGCTCAAAAATAATAAAAAACATTGACGACAGAAAAACATCTAGAATAAGATCTTAAAGGGGAAATACACCATTCAATTCGGATGAATAATGTGGATAACTCAACCAAAATGAACCATGTATTCTGCAATTCAATAAAAGCGTTCAACAAAATTGAACGTTGAAATGAGTTAAGCCAATACCACTGGCATGATTCATCCACATTGACGCGTCTATACTAGATTTGTTGATTTTGTTCGATTTAACCGTTTATTTACACCTTAAACCATACATTTAAACCTTATATATACGTCATGTTGCCGATGATCAGAAGATAGAAAGGTAATTTCATCATGTTTCAAATAGTTAGGGGCAAAGATGAAAAAAATGGGTGCACTGAAACAAAAATCTAAGAACAAATTATAAAAGGGAAACAATAATAGACGCACTGAACTAACTACTCTGATCTAGCACTAACAGAAAAAGATACAACTATAGAGAAGTATCTTGAAAAGATACCATCCAATGGTAGTATAGACTTTTTTCTTCTTCAGCCTTAAGTAATCCAACTTTGGATATAGGCCTCCCCCAAATCAATATAGTGTCTTCTATTTATCGCCACTTGCTTCCAGTTGTGTCCTCCGACCTTCTTAATATCATCCGCCCATCTTATGTGTGGTCTTCCTCTGCTTCTCTTAATGGGCTTTCTACGGAGTAAAAACCTTGATCCTTCAAGAAGAGAATGGTATAGAACATGTGTTGTATTATTTCACCACGTTCCCTACATTCCATCATACGTTTTCTAACTTATCTTCTCTACTATTCTAATATTAAACTATTTTTCGCAATGGTTCTACTCTTAACAACGTTCCATATATATATATATATATATATATATATATATATATATATATATATATATATATATATATATATATATATATATATATATACATGGTATTAATTTAACCAGATCATCTACAGTGATCATGTTATCTCTTACTCGTATTCGTCTTTCATCAAACCCTCGTGTGTAAACTATGTTCTTACCTTATTTCCAGTATTCACATCATAGATACAATAAGAATACCAAAATAATACTACCAAACTAATATAGGTAGGAGTAATGAAATGCGGGATGTGGGAGGGGCATTTATTATACCAAGTGCTAAAAAGAGATAAAAAGACCAGCGATCCAGTGCTCCGTGTTTTACTATTGTGCTGACTAAACCTAGTCTAGGTATTCTTTTATGTATATGGTTTACATAACTGAGTAATAGATAATTCTTTATGCGATAATTTTAGACAATTAGATAATTGTTTTCTTTTATTCAAAATACATAGTCTTTACTCTTTTATTTTAGCGTAAGTACTTTTTACAAGTTGTTTTTTGGTTATCTTTTTATAACTGTCCCAGCCACCTTGAAACTAATTGCCCTAATTATTTTTCTTTTATATATTCATCCTTATGTAGCTTATTACAAAAAATATGTATATTGCTTTCATTATTTTATTTTTTCATTTTGTTGATTAAAAATCGTCCATTTTTTTTCCGATACTGTTTTATACATATGTTTGTGTGTGAAATATCAGGCGATATTTCCGAAAAATTTTAACAACAACTCTCTATTTCAGGTTACTATAGATAGAACTAAAAATACTTCTACTGAGACTATTAGAACGTCACAAACAAGAAACAAAAATATCAATACAGTAAAGAGAAATAAAAGTACTGAAACAGAAACTAGTACAAGCAGTGGAGTTTCATCAATGGGACATAGTACTGAGGTAGCTGTAATATATATTTTACGTAGATTTGTGACTCTTTTTACAAAACTAAAATATGTGGAAAAGTCACTTGAAGTTACTGATCTTACTGACGAATTCAACTGCAACAATTGATGTGTTTTGTGGAAATATTATGTAATGTTTTAGGTAGTTTAAGGTAGTCTAGGTCTAGGTACTGAGAGGACTTGTTAACTAAGTAAACGCAATTTTCTTTCAAAATCAAAGTGCTGCTTTATTTTAAAAAAATGAAATAATCTCATCCATCATTTCTTGAGAAATTTAATCTAAATTCGTGGGGACTATTGTCATGATTCGTGAGTATCTGTTGCTAAAAAAACAAAATAAAAGCGAAACAAAGTAGCACACTTTGAAATTTTGGTACATGCTGTAACGGATCCTTCTTCAAGTACCAGAAGATTGAAATAAAGTTCAGTAAATTCACGCAGTAATCTTTGAGTAATCTTAAAAAAGCATTAATTATATCCTTATAATATTACCGTTTTGCATGAACACACTGAAGATGATTGTCTAAGATTAACAAAAAAATATATTCTATTAGTTTTTTATGAATACACATTATTTTCTAAAATGGTTATGTAAACGAATATAATGATTTAAATTCGAATCCTGCAATTATGGGAAAACCAATTCACAGTCTTCAGAAAAGTTGTTAGTTTGGGCTGTGCTTTTGGAAAATATTTTTTTGTCTATTTTCACCTGATAACTTCAATCTAACAGTAAATAGGCTGCAATTTAAATAATTAAATATATACTGGTATACAAATCTCCTTTGAGAATCTTTAAAAATCTTCTTTGGGACGATTGATGTGTGATGTCCTCTCGTAGGAGTCACTATCCGGGTAGCTTTTGGACAGTCAGAGACAGAGTCCAAAATAAAAATAAAACTTTATTGTCTTCCTTAAATTAAATTGACAAAAATCTTATGTACATATTTACAATTTGGTTTAGTCTTCTCAGTACCTGGCCTATTTATTCAAATTAAGTTTGACCTTGTCATATGAAATTAGTCTTATCGGCAAGCGAGTGTGTATTTGAAATTTTACGGGAACGTTGTATAGATTTATCTCGACAGTCTCAACACGACTGCTTCAGAGTACGGGTAGTGAAGAGCTCAACACGCTCTTCGGGTAACGGCGGTATGGGACGGAACAACTTGTGAACTCAACACGTCCACAAGCCGGGTTAGGGAAGAAGAGAACCTTCAGTCAACACCTGTCAATTCTGTCTCTATGAGGAAATGTTGCGGTTTATATAGCGGAGCTTGGTAATTAGTTTTGCCCTTTCTACTGTCGATACACTCCTACTTCATGGGTTGGTTCGCGCTCACGCTGGTTTAACGGTGATGGCTTGGACTCATCGTTACAGATGGATTCAAGATCGAAGAGCTTTAAGCCTTATAACGGGTATTATTCATACAAAATGACTAAATCTGTAATAAATATAATAAGATTAGATGTAGGGTAAAAACAATTTATTTTAAATATTTATTTAAGCGTCAATACCAAATGTAAGATTTATTCACTGTCAGAATCTTACCAGCTCATGTTATGTTTTTGTCTAGGATATACCACATTTTAATAATTTTGAATATGTCTACGAACATGTCTTACACATTTCCCCAAATTTCTGTGATACACTACTGTGAAAATGTCATTCATATTGAAGAAATTGGTACTTACTTTGTTGGTAGGGTAGAGTGCTTCAAGAATACGCACTTAAGGTTTAATGCGTTACGTTTAAGTGTATTTAAGCCTATTGATACATAAACAACAAAATCAATTATAATTGATATAATTTCCTTTTTAAACTCCCTTCCAGAATCTCTTGCGGTGGTGGTAGGTTATCGCCAACATCCAGTTTGAGTTTGTATTGCTGCTTTTTTTTTCTCATTTTCTTTAATTAGTTGGTCCTTATATGGAGAGCTGGTTATAATTTCCGACTTTTTATTTCTGCGATTTCTGGATCTAACCACAGTTGATTTAGGTAATGGAAAAATGGTTGTTAATTTAATATAACTTGATGATGTTCCAGGAGTGTTTGATAAATCAAAAGATTTTGTTTCTGGAGCTATTATCAACTTTTTCTTCCAAAGATATTGCAGATGTGTTGGAATCCAGATCTGTAAGCTGAGGGGTATTGCGTTTGATCTGTGAAATCCTTTTTGCACCATCGGGCTCAAATTTATGTATTTCTCTGATTAAACCATCTCTTTCATTAACATGAATTTTTTCCTTGGTAGTGGAATTCTCAAGAACATTATTTGAACTGTCACGAATATTGGGAGTATTTTCAGGGACTGATTCAGACATTTGCTGTAGTTGAATATCGATTTCAGACGTAGACGAGTTTTTAGTCACTCCTGATTGTACGTTAAACGATTCTAGTTCCATAGTTACTGTAGCTGTAGCAGGTTCTTCTCGTTCTGTGACAAAAGTGGCCATGAAGTCAGCGTTAGTAAATATATCATTATTAAAGGGGAATATCTCTGTCACTTTAAAACCTTCAATTGCATTCGTTATAGTAGTAGCTTTAAAGTATGCAAGAGCAAATATTGAAGCAATTTGGTAAACCGTAATTACCCGCCCTAGAACCAAAATGACTATCTACAGAACACTGATTAGACCCGTAGTAACCTATGGATGTGAAACTTGGTTAATGATGAAAAAAGATGAAGCCCAACTCAGGACATTCGAGAAAAAAATACTGATGAAAGTATACGGCCCGGTACAAGAGGAAGATGGCACATGGAAAATTAGGAGAAACGACAAGGTTAATGAGTTAAATGAAGGTTATTACATTGTAAGATTTGTGAAAAGTCAAAGACTATCATGGCTGGGACATGTGCAGAGACAAAACTGTGCAAAAACAACAAAGAAAATGTTACAATGGAAGCCCATAGGAAGGCGAAAAAAAGGAAGGCCCAGAACGAGATGGTTGGATGACGTGGAAGACGACCTGAAAACAATGAACATAAGACAATGGAGAAGAAGGGCACACGAGAGATCTGAATGGAAGGACATAGCCAGACAGGCAAAGACCCATCCAGGGTTATGATGCCAAAAGAAGAAGAAAATTACCCGCCCTGGATAGTTGACAGTATTTTTTTACATTCGTTGGAATAAAACTTTTTTAGCGGACTAAAAATCATCTGTCAAGAAGCTGCATTAATGCGATAATGTTATATTGTCGAAAAAAATAAATTACTGCAATGGAACAATGGGAAGTGTGATTATCCATTATTAATAGGACCTGTTGCTCCTTTGTCGGCTTAGCGTGATCTCTAAAATGTGTAGCATAATCAACAAATAGGTCCTGATTGATGAAACTACTGTTGGATACCATTCCAACTGATGATGGTGGAGCTCCATCCAAAAGTTCTGTCTTCATTCTTTTACGTGGATATATAAATCGGAAAGGAATAAATTATCCACTAGCACTCATTGTGCATACAATAGTAACATTGGCTCCCCGTTCTGCGTCAGATATTTTATTGACACACCTTTTTCCTTTTGTAGAGAAAACTTTAGGAGGCCTGTTTGGGACAATGGAAAATCCCGATCCATCCAAATACGGTTAATCCGTTATAAAAAACCTGGTTTATAAGAGTGCGCGCGTACTCTTACAATATTAATGACTGCACACACATTTGATCAATAATAAGTATTTTGGAAAATGGACATAGATTTCAATATATCCCTGTTGAACAGATGAAAATTGCTCCAAAGGCGCTGCGTTAATATTTTCTAATTCGAAATATTCCATACATTTAACACAACTTGTTATGCTTGAGAATTTAATGGTTTACCAGGCATACTCTACAAATAAAAACCTTTAAAAAATATTTCATATTAATCCGTAGACGTGCTTTTAGTCAGATTTAAATACCTTAATGTAAATTTAGAGGTCAGAATATATTATTTCTCGTCATTATCTAATAAATAATCACTAACCCTAATAAATCGAACACAAACAAATCGATTAGGTGTTATAGCAACTGTTAAAAATAAATATAATTAAAGTAAGAAAATGGATTGAATATTTAAATAACACCGAAATAGTTTATAAATACAGTCCAAATGATATCAAAACAAAACTTGCATTGGCTAAAGGTAAATCATTCACGTACCATCGTCATATTGCTGTGTTTGTGCAACTTTGTTCGATGTATGCTTTTGTGTATGGACAGAAAGAAGGTAAAAAATAAGTCGTGAATAGTGTCATACTTGGGCAAATATCCAAAGGACTCTATGATATAAGAGCTAAATAGATTATTAAAATCATGTCTGAATTTTTAGTTCTCATATTATTACAATCCTTATTATTACTTATTATTATTATTATTTTAGTCCAACGATGGATCTATGCAATCTACTCAAACTCAACAAGCGTCACAAAACTCAAAAAGATCGACTTCCATATGCCAGTCAAATCAAAGTGAAATATCGGATTGTGGATATGTAACACAAATGGAAAATCAGGAATCAATTTCAACCTCAAGTAATGAAGATGATCAGCCTCATCAAAAACCAGTACATCAAAAGCCACCTAGTTTTCAAAAGACTCGATATAACAGTAGCAAAAATAGAACTACAACTACTTTAGATAAAAAGGAACTGAGAAGAAAGAAGCTTGTAAAAAGAAGGAAAACCAACATGTAAGTTCACGATCATTCAAATCTCCTTAATTAAGGATCACGTAATGGTCTTAATATAATTTTCTTAGGATATCTAGTACACAATTTTTTATATTAAATATACCAATTATGATATTAAATAGCGTATTCTCTATTTGATAGTTCAATATATGTCTTATTTTTTAGCATTAACATGAAAGGACTTATTCATCATCTTCCTACAGACGAAGACATTGCTAATATTCTGAAAGAGTTTACAGTAGATTTTCTTTTAAAAGGATATGGTACTTTAGTCAACGATTTGCACACGGAATTGATATCAAATATTCACATACAGATAGATACTTCTCACTTTTTCTGGCTTGTAACATATTTTTTAAAGTTTGCAGTTCAACTAGAACTAGATCCTGAGCATATCAGTCCAGTCTTGAGTTATCGTATTTTGTCCTATTTGGTTTTTCAAGGTATTTGGGTTTGTGAAGAGTTGGAAATTAGTTACACAAAACCTGATTACGATCTCAAACCGTGTCTTAGAAGATTACATTTGGTAAGTCACATTTTATACTAATATTTAAAAAATAATGTAAGTGTAGGGCAAACTGGTCCATAGTGGGACGCAGTACATAGTGGGAATTTTACTCTCCTGTCTATTTTATTGTCGCGGCAGAGCTATATTTGATTGTTTGTGCTATCATAAAAGTGCCGCCTCCGAATCTCGTGTTAGTTTTTGAATTAGTACTGGGCGTTTTGATATTTTGGATATTCAAGTCAGTGATCAGCTGAACATTTTTAGTTTTATGTTAAGATTTTTTTGAATAATCCGCCGGAATGTATCCTTTTTAACTTGAATTTGGTATGGATATCTGAAACATACATAACCTTAATATCGTCTTATTCTGTTAAAACCTAGTTCTACCACTTTGATAACATTTTTGGTCATTTGTATTTGATGCGCTATGGTCCATAGTGAGATATGGTAACATAATGCGGTCCATGCTAAAATATACTAAAACATGCTACACATTTGCATTCTTCCTTCTTCTTCTTCAAGTGCCATCTTCGTTCCGAAGGTTGGCGATCATCAGGGCTATACGTATTTTCGAAACTGCTGACTGATTTTTTGCAGAATTGAATATGCCGAGACATCTAAGATCCCAACTGTCAGCAGTTTTCGAAAAAAAAGCCTAGAGGATCATGAAGTATATGCAAGGTCTGTGCATTCTGCAGTAGAAGATGTTGTAGAAAATCAAATGCCATTGATGATTGCATCCAAAAAGCATGGTGTAAGCAAGTCTGCTCTACAGCGGAAAGTGAAGGAAGTTAAAATTAGCAAATTTTGCAGATTTTGAGTATGCACGAACCCATGGTTTCAAAACAATATTTACAAGTAGAGAGGTACAGGCTTGTGGAATATGCTACAGCCTAACATCAATACATACTTGTAAATTGGCTTAAAAGTATACCATTACTAATAATAAAATGGTGTCTCGAGCTTGGCATGAGAAGAAACGAGCTGGAGTCAAATGGTTAAATAATTTTAGGAAACGACACCCTTTGTTATCGCTTCGAAAAATAGAAGCAACTAGCCTTGGCAGGACTAATAGCTTTAACAATAATAATGTGGCTTCAGTTTTCAAAAACTTAAGAAGTATGATAACGAAACATAATATCCAGTCGAATCAAATATATAATGGTGATGAGACTGGTGACTGGTTGAAGCATTAAAAAAACAAATTGGAAAAGTGACAAGCGCTGAAAGAGGCACATTAATAACAATGTTTACTGCAATATGCGCTAATGAGACTTTTGTGCCTCCATTTTTTGTATTCCCGTGGAAAATATTTCAGCCTTTCATGCTTACTTGGGCTCCTTTAGGAGCAGCCGGTGCAGTGTCTTCATCTAGTTGGATGACGGAAGACAATTTTTTGAAGTATATAGAGCACTTTATCAAACACGTGCAATGCGGTTAAGAATTCCCAGTTCTATTATTTCTTGACAACCACTAGAGCCATTACGATGTTCATGTGCTGAATCTGTGTAAGATGATGAGATTATTCTATTGACATTTCCGCCTCATTGCAGTCATAAATTACAATTGCTCGACGTGAGCTGCTTATTTCCATTTTAAAGCTATTATAACCGAGGAGTTGATGACTGGATGCTAAATTATCCTGCCATACTAATGAGCATTTATGATGTTTGTAGTGTTGGTACTGGTAAATACACTTTGCTCCAACTGATTAAGCAGGGAAAGATCCAAGGAAAAAGAAGCATAGACAGGCGTACATCAAATGAACTTTTTAGAGCAGCCGTCTCAAAAGTCCGAATAGCTATGATGATTGCCGTGGAGATGGCACTTGAAGAAGAAGAATTCACTGATAGGCCCGAAAAAATGAAAATGGAAATGGTAATGAAAATAAGGCTAACGAAAGTGTTTAGGATGTGAAATGTGTTCAGGATGTAGAAAAGTAATCAGGATGTAGAAGAACCACGACATGTCAGCCCAATTAATGGCCCATCCAATATAATAAAACCTTGGAAAATTAGGTCACATGCCAAAACTGCTCCTAGAAAAAACCTGAGGAAAAAGAGAAAGAAGCTACAGTCAACATTCATAACAGATACCCCCATAAAAGATGTCATAGAGGAACAGCAAAAAAAAGATTGGCTAAAAAAACGTTTTCAAAAGAGAAAAAATAGAGGCGAAAAAAATTAAACGTCAAGTTTTTAATGACGACAATAGTTCGAACAGTGATGTTAGTAAAAAGATTTGCAACGATTCTACCGATTTAGAAAGCTTTACATCACAAAATCAAGATTTGTCTATTTAAAATGAGGTCTATGTAGGTCAGGTTATTAGGATAAGTGGAAAGGAATATAATATCTCTTTCATGAGGAGAATTTGTGGCCAGCAAATTTGTTTTCCCGACAAACCCGATGCAGATACCATAGGAGCAGAAGATATTTTACTAAAGCTGACCCCTTCTGTCATTAGTGGAAGTACAGCTAATCGACAGTTTATGTATCTTATGAATTTTGTTCGAATTGAAAATAGAGTAAAAGTATTTTTTATTAAAAATCCGACTATGGACCAATACTGATGATTCCCACAATAGACTATATAGTGGTTCATAGTGAAACGAGTGGTTCATAGTGGGACGAGTGGTCCATAGTGGGACGAGTGGTCCATAGTGGGACTTGTTGAATAACATTTATTATTATAAATAAAGGATTACTTGAAATTATTATTAGTTTACTTTATTATATCCATAACCATGCATAGGTACCCTTACTATAACTTACAAACTCTTAATCAAAATGCTATACAGCTTTGGAAAAAAACTCCCACTATGGACCAGTTTACCCTACATTAAAAAATGGTTTTGATACAGATGTAGTGTGGGCATTTTTATCAGTAATACTCTTGAAGTTCAATCAATTTGCCCTTAGATCAGGCATCAAAAATGTGGTCCCAGTTTAAGGTTATAAAACATTAACTTTTTTTATTTTGTATTTTACGATAAAAAGTAAAAGGTATAAAGTTGTAGATAATTTAATTTTTTATAATTAGTGTTGGATATAATTTTCTCTAGTGTTACTAGTTTAGATAGTAAAGAGATAAAGCGCGGAAACCTTTTGCACCGCTTATTGCAAGATGACGAGTATTCAAGAACCCACCTAACGTCGGAGCACTGTAAAATGCAGAGAAATTAATAAAAATAAACAAATCTCTAGTGAAAATTATTCTTTCAAAAACTTTTAAAAAAATTTATAATACTGTTTTGGTATCATTTTATTTTAAAATTACCAAAAAAACACCCACAAAAACATTTTTTTATGGGAGAAATAGGAACCTATGAAGAAATTTAAGAGGCAAAGCCGAGCCCGCATAGAGATAAAGGCATATAGAACGATGATGATTAAAGTAAAATAAATATCTCTTACACTCTCCAAGTTTTATTTGACGTATATTTTCTAAAAAATAATAAAATTTAAAATTATGAGTGGGTCGCGTTTTACGCACGTAAATTTATTTAATATAATTTAAGTAACCAATATTATTTTCAATGTGTTCGTATTTTTAGGTTGTCACTGCCATTCGAGAATTTCTACAGGGAGTCGAAGCTTATCAAAAGATGATTCATCTTAATGATAATGACAAGGACCATTTAGCAAAATTACAATCTCAAATAGTCAAACTCAAAGACCTAAAAATGTTGTTTGTACTGTTATTGAGACATTATAAAGTAAATTTACAAAGTAAACAGTATTTACAGGATCTCATTTTGACCAATCACAATTTTTTTCTATTTTTGGATAACGCTTCCACCACGCCAAAACATAATTCGAGTATGATGGATCATTTGAAGAAGTAAGTATAAAAAGAGAAACCGTATTTTTAAGTCTAAATCTTTCAAATCAACTAATTTTCATACTTTAAAAATTAAATATTAGTTGGATGAAGTCTAACGTAGTAATAGTAAGTAGTTCCCCGTTGATTTTTATTTCATATGGTTATCTCTCAAGTGCCTTTTTAAATACCTGGTCCGAGTAAACATTGAACCATATTGGCGACAAAATGCAATCTTGTCTGACTCCTCGTTGTAGGGAGATTTCATAGTTGTGGTTATCTTCCATTTTTACGATAGCAGTTTGACTCCAGTACAAATTTTTAATGGCACGAATACCTTTGTCATCTATTCCGATATTTTTCAGTATTTGCATTAACCCTCTTATGCATTAATTGCTTTTGGATTTCCGTTTTTCTTGTACAAAATCCATGCATTTACAACAATAATATCCACAAAATGCATAAAAACTCTTATGTACCAACGTTTGTTTCTTCTCCTTAGAGGATATAGGGCCAACAACTGGTCCATCAGGTCTACTCCTCCTATATTTTTGTTATAAAACTGAACAGAAAATGGTCTGTTTACTTCTATAGAAATCTTAGTAGATTTACACCAGCGTTTTGTTTTATTCTGAGGTTTTATTCCAGTACAATTAGAATCATTGTAAATAGTCTTGTTGTCTAGCCATTTAGAGACAACTATATTGCCACCTTCAATACTTGCAACGGATGAAGTTCCCCTACTCTCTTGTTTCATTTGTTTATCTGTTTTCACAACAGAATTACAATTTTGTAGTCGATTCAATCGGAGAGTTCCTGTCGCCCATATACCTCTTTTATACAGTTCTTCGTTAAGGGGAAGTGAGCAAAATAAATTATCAACAAATATTTTATGGTTGATTCTCTCCAAGCCGTCAGTTAGACGCAAAACTACATCAGCGCACGCTCCAAGTTTACCAATTTGACTTCTGTCTCCTGAGGCTCCTTGGTAAACCTCAAAACGATACATATATCCACTAATTCCAGCTCTTACCCAAACTTTGACTCCCCACTTTTTAGTTTGTTTTGGTAAGTATTGCTTTATACCTAATTTTCCTTTTAGTGGAATAGTTTGCTGATAAACTGATTAGTATTGCTCTGGATCTGTGGCACCTAAGAAGTTTTTCTAAATTTTATCTAAAAATGGTCGACTTCGTCATTGTAATCAGATTTTAAATCTGAACATTCTGGTAAATCATAAATAATGTCATCATTGTCAATAACTATAAATTCTTCATTTTCTGGTAAACATACAGGTATTTCATTCCTATTTTCGTCTTCAATGACAAAAAGTACTTTCTGAAATAGAATAAAATTTCCCATTGAAGAAGTAATATTATGTTAATATATAAAATTTTACACAAAAAAATGCACTCGGAAATCCCTAAATCAATCATAACTCTTTGACAAGAAAATAACAAAAAAATTGTGAACAAGAAAGCTACTACCCCTCTAAAAATTATACTCATAAAACATACCACAAGAGTGAAATTCCAAGTTACATATTGCATGACATCCACTCTACTGGACATGACTTCAAGGCGATGTTTTCAGTGAGTTTTCAATTATTTTGAAATTATAACAAGGGCCAATTGTGTAAAATACATAATTCTATAATAAAAATGTTTTCTTACCTTTTTGTTCGCTTTTCCATAAAAACTACGGACACTTATTTCAGGCAATTCACATGTCGCTATCGCGGTCAGGTTATTTATAGATACTAACATAAACAAACTTTGAATTTCAAAATAAATATTGTAGATGGCGGTAGGAGTTACTTGATTAGAGTCCACTGAAAAGGATTTCATATTAATTCATGGGAATTAAAATATATTTTTTGGAGTTAAAAGAATATGTCCACTGCAGTGGACTTAATGCGTGAGAGGGTTAATTTTGCACTTTATCGAATGCCTTTTCGAAGTCCACGAAACATTCAAATACATCTTTTCTTTGGTCACGGCATTTTTGTAATGGGATGTTAAGCGCAAAAAGTGCCTCCCTGCTTCCCTAGCATTTCTTAAACCATATAGGATATCTTCGAGATCTTCTTCACATTTGCATCTAATTCTGTTGTGAAGTATTGTTAGGAAAATTTGAAGAGTGTGGCTGCTTAGGCTAATTAATCGATATTCTGAGCATTTTCTCGCATTGTGTTTTTTAGATATTGCGACAAAGATGGATTTGAGCCAATCTGTGGGAATCACAATGTGGGTGTTATATATTGAATTAAAAAGTCTTACTACTACTTTTATGTTATCATCCTATATTAGTTTCAGCAACTCAGTTGGTGTATCATCTTGACCACAAGTTTTTCTAATTTTAGCAATATTTATAGCGTGTTCCACCACTCATTTCGTAATTTCTGGGCCATTAGTACAGTTTTGTTAGAATTCGACAATATTAATCCTGTCATCTTCAAACAACTCTGATGTATACAACTGCCATTCTTTTCTTATTTAGTGCTCATTTACAATAATTTTGTTATTATTGTCAACGAGTACAAAGGGAACCCGTTTTATAAATATGTTACTCATTTCTTTTAGTTTTTTGTGCACATTAAATAAGTCGTGTTTAGATATTACATCCTCCATGTCGTCGCACCTTTCTCACATTCATTTTTCTTTGGTTAATTTGATCTCCTATTTTATTCTACTCTGCAAGTGTCTATATTCTATTTCATTAGATTTTATCAGTCGACGTTGTTCCATTAATTTGAAGATATCGTCTGTCATGCATTTATTTTTCTTGATTAAATTTTTTCTAAAATCATTGTTTGTGGAGATTTCGTTACCTTGGTTTTAAATTCACTCCATAGTTCTTCTGGATCTTCTAGTTGTTCTCCGATGTTTTTTGTTCTATTGTTAAATTCTTTTTTTGTAGCTTGGTTCTTCTATGAGCCTTCTTTCAGTGCGTCATTCATTAATTATGACGTCATATAATGTATTGGATGTTTCGAGAGTTATTTCATTTAATTATTTACGAATCTGACAATGACAGGATCGTATTTAGCCACAGGTGACAAGCTTATGGCATTAAACTAGTACCTACTTTTATTGCAAGGTGGATTAAATATTAAACAATATTGTTTATTAATTATATTAATTATATTATACATTTATTGTTTTTTAAATAACCGTATATAATACAAGCATATTTAGTTTATTTTGTAGTTATACAATTAAATAAATTGCCGTCAACTCTTGGAAACGAAAAAAAAAAGATTGTTGTCAAAAATTTTTAGGTAACTAATAAAATTATTTCACGACATATCAACTAATAATATATTGATTTTATTATTAAAATATTTTTTTTTTTTTAGTTTTGCAACAGTCGAAATTATGCGTCAGTATGGAATTTTATTGGAGAACTTTAAGCAAAACGGCGAATTTATAAATAATTGTATTTTTACCATGATGCACCATATGGGCGGCGATCTTAACCACGTGGAGACATTGTTTCAACCAAGTATCCTGAAGACATTTTCACAAATTTGGGAAACCGATTACGAGATATGTGATGTAAGTATTAAATATCTGACAATTTAAAAGAGACTTCAAGACAACGACGCAGATTTAGGTAAAATATTTTACTTAAATGCTTCTATACTCAATTACAGATTTAAAAACTTTCTAAGTACTGAAGATCTTATACCAACTACTGACGTACTATCTGGCGTTGGTGCATATATATTTATTATGTTGATATCGAATGATTATTTATCTATTTAGCTTCATTATCATTATTCTATTTTCGGTTAGTAAAAAACATTTTGTATAGTGTTTCACATAGTTGTGAAACCTGATGCACGTCATTTCCTAACTGAATTATTGGGGTGATTGTATCCATTTACATTATCAACAGAACCCTCTCGGTACATCTCAGCTTGCTTATCCCAAATATGTTTCACTCCATTCTCTTCATTTAGATTTTAACATTTATCAGTTTGCTGCTCTGGGTAGAGTTCTAATATTTCAATTAGCGATTGTTATTCTCCCAGTATAAGCCCAGTATAAGCCAATAAGCCACAGTATAAGTTTAAAATATATTTATTTTTGACGTTTCGATTTCCACTTCGGAAGTCTTTGTCAAAATAAAAGCATTAATAAATTAAACAAATTTTGATTTTTGTTATTTTGTGAAAAATTCTTCTAATAATTTAATTTTATCTGATTCAATCGTATTGACAATTTGGACATATATTATACATTCTAAAGTAGACGATTTTAAAATAATATTGCCAATATTGTTGAGTTGCGTTCCTGGGACGATTTATTTGAGTTGGTGGTAGCGGGTAGATACTCTTGTACGATCCCGGTATGAGATAGATCTACTTCGGGTATGCAACCTTGCCCTCGTGAGCCATGGCTATCCCCCAACCCATGCCGGGGGAAGTCATGTCCCCACCCCAAGATCCCTACCAAAACAAATAAATTCTCTCACATATCCATTCCCAAGGAGTTAACCTCACACGAAAGAAAAATCATTGAGGAAGGCAACGGGAAGACACCCCAATTAACTTTCTATAGTATAATCATAATGGATCAATATAGAAACGGTCCTTAGTCCCGGGCACCCCTTAAGTGGGAAGAGGGTGCTAAGAATCCCCCAATTGCAACAAATATTTAAATTTAAGCATGATAAGAAGATTGATACATGAAATGTACGAAGTTTATTCCAGGCCGGAAAAGTGAATACCCTAATAAAAAAAATGCGAAGACTCAACATTGACATACTTGGATGCAGTGAAGTTAGATGGCCCAATTTAGGCCAGTGCGAAATAGAAAACCACACAATATACTACTGTGGAGATACTACAACAAGAAACAAAAATGAAGTGGTTATAATAGTAAATAAAGAAGTTAACAAATGTGTACTTAGTTTTATAGAAATATCAGATAGAGTTGCAGTACTCAAAATTAATGCTAAAGAAGTTAACGTTTAGTCAGGCCGTGGAGTTTAGGGGTCTACATTGTAAAAATGACATGCACCCTATCCTCCATGCTATGGCATGCTGGACGAGCCATACAGTCTGTAGTCGACACCCCGAGGTATGAGCGGGAATACAAAATGTACCAATACTCATACGCTTATGAAACGTACCTGGCGGATCATAAGGGCCTTCACATTTTGCTCTTTTTCAACTTGTCTGGAGTGAAATGTCTTTAATCTTTCCTATCGGCCTCTCTTGGCAAACTCTTGTTTTTCCGACCCCGAGTGGCTATTAGGGTAATCCGAGGGCAGACGGGTCACTATAATTCTGTCTACTACACTCTACTACTCTTCTCTCGACTAAGGGAGTAAACCCTAACAGAAAATCCTGGTCCTCCTGGTAGGGGGTTGGGACGTAGAGCCTGCTCCTCTACACCCGTGAAAAACTTACTGCAAAAAATTCTAAAATCCAGCCTCGGAATATGGACGGGAAAAAACGAAAACGACGTAGCAAACGAACAAGGACTTTGAATATAAATACATGGAATATCCAAGGGTGGAGAACCAAGTCAGACGAAGTCATGGCAGAAGTAAAGAAAATAAAATCAGATATCACGGTTCTTACCGAAACAAAGAAAAAATGCCAAGGTAGTGAAGACATAGGAGGTTTTATACATATTTATAGTGGAGTAGAGAAAGACAAAAGAGCACAAGCAGAGGTATCAATATTGATTAAAAAAGACTTAAAAGGAAACCTGAAAAGCTGGGAGCAGATCAATGAGAGAATTATTAGAGTATCTATTACGTGGAAAGGGCACGACCTCGAGATCATTGGAATATATGCTCCGTCAGAAAATGCATCAAAAGCAGCTAAACAAATATTCTACGAAACTTTATCGGAACTCATTGAAAATATAAATAGCCGCAAATAAATTGTGCTGCTGGAAGATTTTAACGCTTGGACAGAAACAAAAATATGGTGACGCTAAAACAAATGAAAATGGGGAACACTTAATCGAATTCTGTGAACAGCACTCTCTGAAAATCCTAAGCGGATTCTACCAACATAAAAACATACATAAGTACACCTGGGTTCAACCAACGAGAAACACAAAGTCAATTATAGATTATGTCATCACAAAATAAGAAACACACATACAAGTTGAAGACATAAGAGTACTAAGAGGACCGGAGTGCGGAACTGACGACTATATGGTAAGATCAAAATGTTACCTACAGTATCGACCTCGGCTACTACATAAAAATGACAACCAACTAGCTCAATCAAAACCCCTGGAATCGAATCTACCTAAATACAATATTGATGCACTGCAAAACGACTCGACATCATTCTTATATAAGCTGCGACTTAGCCTAAAATTGGCAAACCTGATCTACGCCTCAGCCCAGAATACCTATAAAGAGATAATCAATAAAATCAATGAAGCAGCTTACGAAGCGCTCGGCACAATCCAAAAGAACAAAAATAATACTCCATTGTGGTGGACAAATGACATCGCCAATGCAGTACACAACAAGAAACAAGCATATCAAAAGTGGCTGCAAACAAATGATCCAGATGATAGACGAACATATGCAAGATTAAACAGAGAAGTAAAAAACTTAGTAACTAAAGCAAAAAATATTTCCTGGGAAAGTAAATGCGAAGAACTCAACAAATATATAGGGTCAACAAGATCAAGAGAAGCATGGAAAACGGTAAAAAATCTGAGAACAAACAGAAAAGAAACGAGTAGAATAGATTTAATAGAAGAAAAATCTTGGATCGAACACTACTCCCAACTTTTAACTGAAACAAGACCTCAATTCACGAACATCAGTACAACAACATATGAACTGGAATTCAGTGAAGACGATGAAGTAACAGTACAGGAAGTCGAGAATGCAATACGAACTCTAAAAAATGGGAAGTCATGCGGACCACAAGGTATACCAAATGAATTATTAAAACATAGCCCACAAGTATTACGGAAATTACTGGCGGATGTCTTCACCTTATTCTATAATGGACACGACTTACCACCGGAGTGGACAAAAGCACATATTAACAACATATACAAAAAAGGAGATAGAAAGAATTGTTCAAACTATAGGGGGCTAAGTGTCATAAATTCACTCTCAAGACTGTATGGAAAAATAATAAAAAATAAAATTGAAAAAAAATGACAGATGTAGAAGAACAGAATGGCTTTCGTGCAGGCAGATCCTGCATGGACAGTATATTCTCTCCAAAGCAAGTTATCGAAAAAAGATTAGCCCACAACCTTTCAACTCATATAGTTTTTATAGATCTGACAAAGGCATACGATAGTGTACCACTTTCAATGCTTTGGGTAGCAATGGAAAAACAAGGAATAAGCAAAAAAATATACAAGCAGTACAACAGCTCTACAAAAATATGACGGCAAACATTAAAACTGGAAATAGATTAACTAGAGAAATTAATATTAGTAAGGGCCTAAAGCAAGGCTGCTGCATAGCACCTACACTCTTCAAAATATATCTAAATGAGGCACTCTCACTGTGGAGAAGAAAGTGCTGCAATATGGGCATCCCAATCGGAGATGATAGATTGTACACGATACATTTCGCTGATAACCAAGCCATTCTAGCTGAAGACGAGAGTGATATAAGCTACATGCTTAGAAAACTGGAAGATGAGTACACCAAATGGGGCCTCACAATTAATATACAAAAAACTGAGTACTTAGTTGTAGGAGAACAACCAGAAAGCCTACAAATAGAAATGGAAACTATAAAACCAACAGACAATTTTAAGTACTTGGGAGTCCAAATAACATCAAAAGCAGGAAGTAGCGAAGAAATACATTCCAGGATTGGCCAAGCAAGATCAGCCACCAGACAGCTACACGGACTATTATGGAATAAAAAAATAACAAAAGAAAATAAAAGAAGAATTTATAAAACAATAATAGAAAGTATTGGACTGTATGGCGCCGAACTCTGGGAAATAAACCAAAGAAACAAATCAAAAATTAAGGCCATGGAAATGAACTACTGGAGACGATGTTGCCAGCTCACTAGACTAGATAGGGTGAGAAACGAAGATATTCGGAGAGAAATGGAAATCGATCTTGACATAATAGACACAATCGAAGCCAAAAGACTTAACTGGTATGGACACCTTCAGAGAATGCCGGAAAATAGATGGCCAAAAAAAAATAGAAGAATGGACTCCGCCAACTAGAAGAAAACGAGGTAGACCAAGACGATCCTGGAGAGACGATGTCGACGATGCAATGACCGCCAGAGATCTAACAACTGAAGATTGCTTCGACAGAAAACGCTGGAAATTAGAATGCGAGAAGCGGCGCCAGCTGTAGAAGACTCGCTTGTTATATATATATATATATATATATATATATATATATATATATATATATATATATATATATATATATATATATATATATATATATATATATATATATATATATATATATATATATATATATATATATATAGTTAACGTGAACATTATTCAAGCATATGCTCCAACTTCGAAAAGCTTAGAGCAGATAATAAAAATATTTTATGAACAATTGAAAGAATCCCTAAAACATATCAAAAAACAAGAAGTGAATATCCTGTTAGGAGATTTCAACGTCAAAGTAGACAAAGAAGGTGTTGACAATATTGTAAGACACTTTGGACTAGGAACGCGAAATGGTAGAGGAGACCGCCTTCTTCAGTTCCGCCAGGAAACGGATAGTGCAATAATGAACACATTATTCCAATTACCACCTCCAAGACTCTACACCTGAAAATCTCTAGCTGACTGTCTAAAAAAATGATTGAAACCAGATTGATTACATCATCATCAACAAACGATTTCAGAATTACGTAAAATTGGCAAAAACATATCCGGGAGCAGATATTCCATCAGACCATAATCTTTTACTAGGACGTTTCAAACTCCACATGAAAAAAGTTCATAAAAGAAAAGCACAAAAACGTCTGGACATCCATAAATTGAAAGATAAAACCACAAGAGACGAAGTTAAAGAGGAGATCAACAACAAAATAAACAGCATGGTAATCTCAGATATTAATCAAGAAAACATAAGTGTGGATAATATGTGGAATAAAATCAAAAATATCTGTAATTCAGTAGTAGATAATAAACTTAAACCAGAAAACGATATGAAGAAACAGCCGTGGAAGGGACAAGTAATATTAGAGCTAATGAAAGAACGAAGAAAACACAGAAATAAGAATGAGGAAAGGTACAAAGAAATAAACAAAATCATTAATAAAAAGATAAAAGAAGCAAAAGAATCATAGTTACAAGATCAATGCTTAAGAATAGAATCCCTAGAACAAAAGCATGACACTTTTAACCTACATAAAAAGATCAAACACTTAACGGGAGGAAACGGATCACGAAGTCATAACTTAATACTAGACGAGCACAATAATCTGCTCTACGAAAATGAGAGAATACTTGAGACATGGAGTTAATACATGGAAGAATTACTCAAGGAAGAGCAAGAGATATAAGTTAGTGTTTCTGGATGTTCAGGACCAGAAATAACGCTCAGTGAAGTAACATATGCAATAAAAAGACTAAAAACCAACAAAGCACCTGGACCTGATAACATACAAGTTGAAATATTGAAACTATTTGTAAACAACCAACTCAAACTCCTAACGAGTCTACTGAACAAAATCTATGAAACTGTAGAAATTCCTACAGATTGACTAGTTTCCACCTTCATCCCTCTCCCCAAAAAGGCAAATGCCACCAGATGCTCTGATTACAGAATGAGCCATGCACTCAAAATCCTTCTTCCTGTTATTCTCTCTCGCATATATAGAAAACTTGAAGAAAACATTAGCAGTGTTCAGTTTTGGTTTAGAAGCGGACTGGGAACACGATAGGCCCTATTTTCCATACAAGTATTGATATAAAGTGCTCGAGATGTAAATTACGAAGTCTAAGCATGCTTTATAGACTTTAAAAAATCATTTGACAAGGTGCAATATGAAAAATTATTTCAGATATAACATAGTATATAAAAGTATAATTAGTCCAGGCTGTGAGGCCGCTCCCGTTGGGAAAATGTTTCTGATTCGGTTTCTTCACGGATTCCGGTTCAAAAATGTCCCCTTTAAACAAATCTGAAGGGTTCCGGGAGAAATTTTTGGGCAGAAATTGTTCAAACAATTTTTTTTAAACAAATTCTAAAAATATTTTTTTTTAATCTGGAAAACGTTTTTTTAGATTTTTTGGGTCATTTTAAATAAAAAAGGTCTCTTATCATTTTTCTAAAGTTGATAGTTTTCGAGTTATAAAAGCGATTTAAAGTCTAAAAAACGCGAAAAAACGCATTTTTGAGGCTTGAAAACACATATGTAAATTATTATTTTTGAGGTTATAAAGTGTCTAAATTGAAGTTTAAACATTCAACTTCAAGATTGTGAAGAGTAATCGGCGCTTATTTTAATTTAGACCGTTGTTTTTTAATTGTTAAATATGCGCGTACACTCGATTTTTCAGCCGCCGAGGCGCGGCGCGATAGAGTGCGCTTCTATCGTACTTATGCATAGTTTACATATACACTTACGCAAAAAAACCCGAACAAATCCTTGAAGTTTATTAACATAGTTTTTTCCATAATTTATTTATGTAGGTATTAATTATTGTCATTGGGCTAATTAAATAAATCAATCAACGCAATGTAATAACTGTATATAGTTTTTTTTTCTTCCAAATTTGAACAATATAATTATTATTTATTGAGTATATATTTATTTATATCAATTGTAAATAATATTTTTAAATTATTATTTAAATAATACAATGCAGTAAATATTAATATTAGTAAACTTAATTTTAAATTGCGCGGTGTTTGAAAACAATATACTATCGCAAAAATGCAAGTTTTTACCTGTTTAACAATCGCACGCTCATACTTGATTTGTTATTACTTAAACGATCATTAGGAAGACTATTGTTTAATGACCATTAAAAGGGTATTATATTATTAATGTGTTATTAAAAAAATTGTGAATGGATTTAAAATGTCTTTTTCCGTACCTCTTCTTAAATGAAAACTTACCGAAGAAAATTTAGTTTGAATTTTTTGTAATAACATCAACAATATTAAGTTAGTGCAAAAACCTAAAGTAGATTTTTACATAACAATACAAAATGCTGCTCTTCGACGAAAAGACAGTGTGACTGAAAAATTTAATTTAATCTAGCCAATATACCTTGTACCTCTGACGCACTTTACCAACACTTGTTAAGAGCTTTCGCTAAAACATATATTTGGCGAAATGCCATATATTCCCGCTATCAAACTCTCGATTTTATACAATATGGATATTATATGTCTGATAGTGGTGGGTTGGGAAACCGTGCAAATGCAAAAAGACTTGCAAAACTAATGCTTGCAACTGCAAGAAAAAAAAGAAAAAGAAAAAAGTGTTATTTAACAATCTTTTGTACAATTATTTTATGTAACTATTATTAGACTTTAGACGAAATTTATATTATAACTCAATTGATATAAATAAATATATACTTAATAAATAATAATTATTTGTAATATGTAAACTATGCATAAGTACGATAGAGGCACACGGTAGCGCGCGGCGCCGCGGCGGTGTACGCGCATACTTAACAATTAAAAAACAACGGTCTAAATTAAAATAAGTCCCGATTACTCTTCACAATCTTGAAGTTGAAGGTTTAAACTTTAATTTAGATACTTGGTAACCTCAAAAATAATAATTTACATATGTGTTTTCAAGCCTCAAAAATGCGTATTTTCGCGTTTTTCAGACTTTAAATCGCTTATAACTCGAAAACTATCAACTTTAGAGAAAAATGACAAGAGACTTTTTTTGTTTAAAATGGCCCAGAAAATCTAAAAAAAACGTTTTCCAGATTAAAAAAAATTATTTTTGGACTTTGTTTAAAAAAATTGTTTAAACAATTTCTGCCCAAAAATTTCGCCCGGCACCCTTCAGATTTGTTTAAAGGGGACATTTTTGAACCGGAATCCATGAAGAAACCGAATCAGAAACATTTTCCCAACGGGAGTGGCCTCATAGCCTGGACTAAATGGAGTAATTTCAATTTGTAGGGTTTTTTCGATATTTAAGCGGAAATGGAAGATCTCTTGTGTTTTCTTCAAAAGTACAGTTTTGCCGAGTTTTTTTACTTTCTTTACTGTTTCGTGGCTCCTGCGGCCTTACTGATTTTAATTTTTATTCTTTTTAGTGCATGTTTAATATTTCGACTATTTATCTATCATCTGATTAATGTCAGTTGTGTTCAGTTCCTGTACATAAAATGTCGTATAGAATTCCTCCTAAGGGCTGGTTCTAGTATTTTCAATCTGTCATATTGCCTTTTTTATATCTTAGCTGAAAGATTTCTTTTTTCTTGCTCCTATTTCATGCTTGTATTTTGTTCAGTAGTCTGCACACTTATTGTGTTTTTAAATTTTCTAATATCTCTTCGCTGGTGGTCGTTTGAGGTTTAGTTATACCCCCCCCCTCCTCCCAGGGCACTTTTCCGACACTGTTACTCACAATTTTTAAGGACTTAAAATGGAGGTGGCATAAAAAAATTCGGGTGCCCAACCAAACCCCCCTTCTCCCACAGGAAAATTCTAGGTGCGCCACTGGCCCAGACCATCCTATGATTACCGTTTTTGTAAAACTTTGACTTTGGTATCTTAAAACGTATATTTTTTATTTGCAATGAAATAATAAGTTTTGTTAGGTCTGTCTTTGTCCACGCCTACTAAATAACATTTTCTAAAAGACACGCCATATTAATTTCATCTCTCTGATTCCTACCAAGACTTCTGATATTTCCAGTGATACTTTTGATGCATCCAGTCATGTTTCCATATTTTGCGTTGAAATCACCACCCATCATAGTAATCTGGGAATGGTTGTCGCTTATAGCTTTGATGGATTATGTTGCTACGTATATGATCTTTATGTTTATACTTTTCGTTAAGCCTTATATTTGTATTACTCTCTTAGATATTTTTTACTGAACGTCACTTAGTCTAACTACAAACCATTTGATGTTTTTTGTTCATTGCTTATTCTAGGAACCTTTATTCGGACATCCAGGATCATCATCATTATCCAGCCTTCTGCATCCAAAGTTGAACATAGGTCTTCCCTAATTTCTTCCAGTTTTGTCATTATTGAACTTCCTGCAGACAATTCCCAGCGATTTTTTGACGTCGTCGTTCATCGTGTAGGTGTTCGACCTCGGCTTCTTCTGTCTGCTCGTGTCTCCATACTGTAATTTTTAGGTCCACCACCTGTCATTCATTCTAACCTTCTGACCACATAGCTCATCCAGTTCTACCTTAGCCGTTCTATGCTCTCTGACATCAGTGACCCCTATTCTTACTATTTCTTCGTCTCTAACCGTGTCTCTGAGAGTCACTATAAGTATAAAGCGTTCCATTTTTCTTTGGGCTACTCTGAGTTTGGTTGTTGTGGCCTGGGTTAAGGGAAGTGTTTCGGCGCTGTAAGTCATAAATTTAATGCACATATTGGTCTTCTTTTTCAAATAATTTGGCATGTCTGATTGCCTTTGGAGATGTCTGATAGAGCTTTATATGCGGCATATGCTAAAGTGATTCGTCTTTGCAGTTCAGCGGTTTGGTTGTCCATGCCAATTTGGATTTCGTGACCCAAGTATTTATATTTATGAACTAATACTGTCTCGTTGCCGTTGACTTTTGGATTTTCGCTTGGTACCAGATTTGTCATATTGTGCCTTTCTGAAATTTATGTTTAAGACAACTTCCTTACAGGCTGCATCTAACTCAATAAGCATAGCAATATCTTTTAAGTTATCTGTTATCAGAATTATGTCGTCCGCAAATCGTATGTGGGAGAGCATTGCGCCGTCGGCATTGATTTCTTTATCGACTCACTTCAATTATTTAAAAGCATATTCAGGAACTGCCGTAGAGAGTTTGGAAGATAACACGTCTACTTATTCGATTACTCAGATTTTTATACAGTTTGTATCTCTGTGTAGTTTTACAATCATGGTTTCCTTATTGTATATATTCGCGATCATTTTGTAGTACCGATCTTCTATATGACTTTTCTCCAACACTCTCATTACGCTGTTAATTTCTATGGTATCGAATGCTTTTCAAAAGTCTACGAAAGCCAGGACCAATGGTTAGTTGTATTCGATGTATTTTTTTATAATCGGTTTTATGCAGGTGAGGTGGTCGTTAGTGTCAAAGTTCTTCCTAAAATCTGCCTGTTTCCTAGGTTTATTGGTATTCATTTCAATAATGGTAAATTCACTGTGTCATCTTGTAGAGGTTTCTCTTGAGTGCAGACATAAGTTACAACAATTTCTTTATATTCTTTATAAAAGTTTTTCTTCTCCAATCTTTGTGGCTTCTATCAATATATTATATTCTCCCGAAGCTTTATTTCTTTTCATTTTCTTGAGTGTGTTTCTTATTTCGTCTGCTGATATATCAGGAATCAATTCCGATTTTTAGTTGACTAATATTTTCCTGAAGTTTCTGTTAGTTGCTAATCATGATTTTATTGACTTATGTATAATTCTGTACAGAAATATTCTACTACCCTTGGTAATTCATCTCTATTGGTGATATTTCCATATAATTTCCATATCCTTAAATTTCAATATTTCTTTTCTGCTATATGTCTCTTTTTACCTAAGAACTCTGAGACTCCTGTGATTTTTAATCGTTTGTTGACTTTGTTCTCTTTTATGCTTTCGGTTGTCCATTCTAATAGAATCCACAAGGAAAACAATTCCTGTAGCTGGCTGTATACCACGTATCACAAAAAAGAGGTTAATCTTCGTAAATGGGTATATTTATTTAAAAACCCTTAAAAGGCTACATCAAAAAAACAAACGTTTTCGGACTAAACAGTCCATCATCAGGTTTAAAATTGCTAGGTTAAAATGCCTGAGCCACCAAAATACCAGGATAAAAACCCTTTAAATTACATGTAGTTGTAAAAGATTGTACATATTGTTGTCATAAAACTGTGATGTTAAATATTAAATAAAATTTGACTTCAGGTAACATGCTTGAAGTGAGTTCCAGTGTCCGGAGAAATGTTACCTGAAGTCAAATTTAATTTAATATTTAACATCACAGCTTTAAAACAACAATATGTACAATCTTTTACAACTACATGTAATTTAAAGGGTTTTTACCCTGGTATTTTGGTGGCTCAGGCATTTTAATGGCAATTTTAAACCTGATGATGGACTGTTTAGTCCGAAAACGTTTGTTTTTTATGTAGCCCTTTTAAGGCCCTTAAATAAATATACCCATTTACGAAGATTAACCTCTTTTTTCATTCTAATAGATTTTTGTATTTTTTTACTTATCTCTTCAAGTTCATGGTTCATGGTGTTCTTTGCTTCTATTACTTTGCATGTTTCTCCTCCCTTATATTAATGCTTGTGTTTGGGAACGTATTCTTTCGTTATATGATTTCTTTTGGCTGTGGCAGTGTATCTTCTGGCTTTCCTCTGTAGCTTCTATTATAATGTCATTCAGAGTGTTGACATTTAGGTCTGTGTTCTTATTGCTTTCTAGCATGCTGTTGATGTGTTCTTCAAATACATGTATATTATTAGGCTTTTTCCAGGTAGGTGTAAACTTCTTTTTGTACATGCGGTATCTCCCTTTCCCAAAGTCTATTTCAGGGGTGCTCAAACTTGAACTGCTGGCGATCTACCTTAATATTTTTAGACTACTTACGATCGACTCTGAGAGACTGCAAGTGTGTGTGATGCAGGGTTGTCGTACATACACGATACACCCTACCTACCTAGGTAGGGCGTACCGTAGCATATATAGATATTAGCTTTCTGCACAATATAGGTACATTATTTTAGTCAAGGTTTGGGTTAGGTTTAGTTAGGTTCTTCTCTATAATATCAATGAAAAAACTCATAGTTATTCATGATTGCGTTTATTTGTTGTTACAAAACAAAAGAGTTACATATGGTGTTAAACTTAACTAAGTTTAACACTTTGGATGTTGAAGCGTGGCACTGCATGTCCTCAGCATACTTTTCATAAGATAGTACGTAACCACTGAGTGCTAATCGCAAGCATGATGTCATATGATCGTCAGTTTGTCGATTGCGATATTTTGACTTAATTATCTTCATTTCGCTGCATAGAATAGGCAAGGAAAGAGAACTTTTTAACACAGTAAAAGTTAGAAAAACATCGTACCTAGGCCACATACTGAGAAATAATAAGTACCAATATGCCCAACTTATAGTGAAAGGAAAAATCGAGGGAAAGAGAGGCCTAGTAAGGAAAAGACTATCGTGGCTCAGAAACATCCGACAATGGACAGGGCTAAATTTTGAACAGCTAATAAGAACAGCTGAAGATAGAGAAGAGTTTAAAATTGTAGTAGCCAACCTCCATTGAGGAGAGGACACTTTAACAAGATCTTCATTTCAGAAAATGCAGACTCGCACAAGTAAGTTGACCCAAAAAATGCCGTCAGTTGAAGGGCGATTTGCCTTACATTCGGATATTTATCTTCAGATATAAAACGCCAGAAATTTGTATCAGATACTGTAGCTTTAAAATGTATATCGGATATAATCTGCACCAACTCATTTTCAACAAAACATGAGTTCATATTAAACTGACTTGCTATTTCAGTAGCTAATTCCTCAATGTTTTTACATGAAAAAGGATAACTCATAAATGATGCTATATTTTCCAATTTACTGCAATCATAAAAACGCATTTCGAATTGTACCAAAATATTTGATAATTCAGCCTCATACGTATCATAATTGAACTGAGGAATCCTTGCTTTCAAAGACGGAAAATGTTTCAGATCCTTTCTTTTCAGTTGATCTATCATAAGTTGCAATTTACTTTTGAATGCGTTTACTGCGCTAATCATATCAATAATAGTTTTTCCTTTACCTTGAAGCTCCAAGTTAACGGTGTTTAAGTGCATTGTGATGTCAGTCAAAAATGCCAAATCATTTAGCCATTTTTCGTTTTTCAAAATCTGAGTGTAATCAACTCTTTCGTCTAGAAAAGCTATTATTTCGGGCAATAATTCTTGAAACCTTTCTAGGAATTTTCCGCGACTCAACCACCTGACGTCCGTGTGAAGAACTAAATCAGTGTGTTCAGCTGACTCCCTATCTTCCAACTGCAACTGAAAGAGCCGCCGTTGCAAGCTACGTGCACGGATGGAATTCACAATTTTTGTTGCCTCCTAATGTTTTTAATGCCCATAATTTCCTCCGTGTTTAAAACTTTTGAACACAAAACTTGTTAATGTATAATGCAATGGAATGAAAAAAATGAAGGGAATTCTTCATTAGCTCGACACAATGCCACAAAACCGTTTTTGTTTCCAGTCATTGCTGGTGCTCCATCGGTTGTAATCCACATTAATTTATATATTGGTAGCTCGTAGTTTTTTACAAAATTTAAGAAAACGTCATATATATCTTCATCACGGGTCTTCCCAATCAGAGGAATGATTGTCAAAAAATTATTCCTTAGCCAACATGTCATTGAATACCATCCGAATAAAAATACACAGCTGAGCAGTGTCTGTTATATCGATGGATTCGTCGAACTGTAAAGAAAAGTAAGTACATTCCATGATATCATGTTTTAGTTTATCTGCGATGTCTTGACTCATGACTTCAATACGCCTTGTGACAGTCGGACGAGAACTGAAGTTCTCTAATAGCATACATGATTTCTGTTTTATTTTTAAAATCTCCAAATAAAGTCTCACCCGCTTCAATAAATGCTTCCTTCACCACCGATCCATCTTCAAATGGTTTTTTGTGTTTCGCCAAAATATGAGATATTTTAAATGACGCGATCGTAGCAGCTTTTGATTGTTTGGCTGGTCTTGTGAACATGGATTGTTCTTTTTTCAAACAAGATATCAAATCACTTACTTTTCGTTTTATTAATTCACTCTGTGGCGGAAAATCCTTTCATAGTTTTTATGAACCGTTTTATGATGCCTCTTTAAGTTACCACGCTTAGGTATTGCAACTGACGCACGACAAATAACACAAATGCACTTATCCTTCACCATAGAAAAGAAAAATTCTTCCTCCCAATCCCTATTAAAATGATACGTTTTAGATTTCTTCACTACACTCATTTTCCACTATTTAATAACAAACTTTGTATCGACGTAGGATCGCTATCAAGTTACAATTCAGAATAACTTCAATTCCTGCAGGCGCAACATTTATATCGGCCTGAACGAAAGTCTCGAATGTTCCCGTCAAACGCGCCGCCCGAAACTAGACTCTACTGTCTCTTGTCTAGAAACAACACGGCTTTTCTTTGACAAGTGCCGCGCGTTCCTTTGATAAAGCCACCTTTTGCCGCAAGCAGTGTTATTTCATTACGTAATACATTTTTGTAGTTGATATAATATCATCCCAAATTTGATTAATAATTATAATAAATATTGAATTAATAAAATAATTAGTTATTATATGTAAATATAAAATATGCTTTGTGGACAGTATTTTGTTGTCCCCACTTCTTTGAATTGCAATGATGCTTAGTCAAGCATTCTATGTATTTGTATAGTTCAGTATTAATAAAAACGTTTAACTCTGCTGACAGTAGTTTAGTTACCTACCTACTTATTTAAATTTTTTCTCTTCTCGAGATCTACCCAAAAAGCACTCGCGATCGACCAGTCGATCGCGATCGACCGTTTGAGCACCCCTGGTCTATTTCTATTGACTTTTTTACCATCCGGGATATAGCGCGGTAAATATTCCAAGTTTTAAAATTAATCGCTGTGTTACATTAAAAATATCTTTATAATGAATAATAAGTTGCTTAGTCATAGGGCCTGTTTTTCACTTACTGCATGAGTTATTTTGAGTGGGTCAAGGTGGAAGCAGTTTCGGTTATGGTTTCGAATGAAAGTATTTAATTTTGAGTCGGCATGTCTGGTTTCGCTTCTTTAAGTGAGCATTAATAGACCACAGACCGATCGAGCATATTTTTTTAATTATAATACGGTTTTGTTAGTGTTAGGGTTAAAATGTTGGGAGCCACCCTGTTGGCAGTTAATTGTCACAATATAGGAATTATATGCTGATGATTTTGCTGTGGCAAACATCTAGATGATGACTTGCAACAGTTTCTGTAAGAAAAAAGATTATTTGTTGATTTCGTATCTATAATATATATTGTTATACCACATATCATCATTTGTATGTTTATTATTACAGGACTGGTCGGACCTTATAGAATACGTCATTCATAAATTTATAAATACTCCTGGCACACATTGTGTCGAGAACGCCAGCAACCAAGTACATTTGAGCAGTGATAATAATTCTAAATCTGAAAAAACTCCATCCGAGTAAGTACCCTAATTAATTAATTGCGAAAACATTGGCTTTATTTTAGGTACAGAAAAACACTAATTTTTACTAAGCGATTAACCGCTTTTTTATTAAGCGATTAAGCGATTAACTCTTCCGCTTGTGGACTTATGGTGACATTTGGTGAATACTAGAAGTTTTGATAAAATAGTAATAGGGTGGCTCAGATTTTTGACCTACTCCCTGTAGTTTACGAATTAAGATTACAATAAAACAATTAAATTTAAACACATTTAAAATCTTTTAAATTTTATGGATGTTATCTAATACTGTATTTTTTTAACTTTACTACTATAAGTAGCTTCAAGTTTAATATTAATTTAGTATAAAAGTAAAAAGGAAAATATTTTTTATATAATTTTAATATATATCAAACACAGTAATCAAATAAAATTAAGATTTTAAGTTTTTAATTTAATTAGTTTAAATTAATCGTTTTCTTCTTTTTAAACGTCAGTTTCCGGATAACAAAAAATTTTAGGTTATCTTTGACCTATGCCGAATTTTGACCATGATGAACGGCAGGTGGAATGAGTATTTTAGGTTCCCTTGCCGATTAATTCATCAAGCTGTTTGCTTTGCAAGTTGTAGAAGGCACAGTGGTAAAAATTTGGATTCAGGTTCGCCAGGTATGAAATCGTATGATTTCTCTTGTTGTTATTGGATGGCATTGTTACGTCTGAAAATAGTTATTTCGATAATTATTGGCCTACGGCGGGATAGATTTTGTTTCGATTCAGAGCAGTGGCATATACCGCTCTGATGAGACCTAAAGAGGTCGAAGTTGGTATAAGCGGCTTGCAGCTGCCCTCTATCGAAGCAAAAATCTAATACCGTCATTATGTGTTATTTCTTTACTGCTGTTTGGAGTACCAGAAACTGAATTCACTACGAATTTTGACCATGATGAGCGGCAGGTGAAATGCATATTTTAGATTTCCTTGCTGAGTAATTCATTAAGTTGTTTGCTTTGCAAGTTGTAGAAAGCACAGTGGTAAAAATTGAATTTAGTTTCGCCAGGTAGAAAATCATATGATTTCTTTTGTTGTAGTTATAAACAATTAATTTTTTGCCTTTTAATCAAATAGAATATCTCAAATAGAATATTCGATCACCAACATCTTTCCTTTTGAAATTTGTTTTAATTATTCCTTGCCACTGTCATACGTCTAGTTATTGAAAGTTGAGTATCCTGCATGCATATGCATTTTGTTAAAATACAAATTTGGCTTGTGTTGGTTTCATCAATATAATGTTATATCGACGCGTTAATCATAGTAGGCGAAGAAATGAAGCACTAAACTTACCAATTTTCTGCAGCAAGATGATCGTTCTATTTTTTTTTAATTCGAAAAAGTGTCAGGAAAGTTTGTGAAAATTCATGGCGGTAAAATGAAAATTGCATTTTGTGTCTAAGAAAAATGCATTTTCAAAGTACATGGAAAATGAAAAATTTGTAACTAGAACATATCGAGAGGAGTTGAATTTTGTTACTCGAGGGTTTTCAAGATGGCCAAATACGAATATGATAACTACGATGGTCCTGGAGCTACCTGGTGCCCAAGGTAGACCTCGTCTCTTGGAGTATATCAATTTCATTTTAAATTAGTCGACTCTTATAACTGATGGGTTTTTGAGGTCACTGAATACAAATATGATAACGACGATGGTCGTCAAGCTACCTTGTGTCCAGGGTGGACCTAATCTCCTAGAGTTTTATGTTATTTTTATTTGAAATCACTTAAAAGTCATTACTTGGAAGGTTTTGGAGGTCACTGAACACGAATATTATGACGACGATAATCCTAGAGCTACTTCTAGAATCTAGAATCAGTGTGGACCTCGTCTCCTGGACTTTTATGTTATTTTCATTCAAAATCAGTCGAAAGTTATTACCCTGAAGATTTTCGATGTCGCTGAATACGAATATTACGACGACCTAGATCCTAGATCTACCTGGGGCCCAGTGTGGACGTACTGTTAATTTGTTAATTTGTATTGAAAACACTTTTTACCTAGTGCACGGTCTCTCGTAAACCGTCGGAGTCTAAGTGGCTGTCGCAGCCTTGCTGTAGCAGCCAGGCTGCTACAATAGGCAATATACCAATAGGCTTAAAAAGCATAAAAAGAACTATTTTTCACTTCTTGTAGATTTTTTACTGACGAAGTTATAATAAATATAGTTGGGCTTTATGCATAAGCAGTTACTTTATATAGGCATATATTTAACATTTTAGCTTAGGTGATGGAAAAGTGAGGAAATGATCTTCTAGTCTAAAATAATAATGATGCAATAATGTGCTATTTTTAATTTAATTTGAAGTTAGATGACATTAGTTTTTTTATATCAGAGATTTACCTGTATTCAAATTTATAAAATATCTTACCGAATATTTTTTTTTTGGGCAAAAAAACTCATTGTGTCCAAGACTGAGATGTAGTGCATTAAAGTCCTTCCCCCCTTTTAAATTTAATGTTTGTTTCGTCCCTTCTAAGTGTTTTCTGTTTTAGTGTGTTTTAAATTGTCCTTAATTGTTTTAATTCTAATATTTTATTTACTTGACTTTGCAATAATCTACTATTTTGCCAATAGAACTTTATCAAAGTAATTTGATAACTACAAGTTGAAAAATAATTGCACACCCACACAATTTGTACATCTAAACTTATTCATTGCCATAAAACTGTCACCTTCATAAAACAATTACTCAATAAATAACACACATTTCATAAATATATCTCTCGAATAAGTATAAATAACTTTTAATAATACAATGGTATATTACATCACTTTCATTTAACAAACAATCACACACATATCTCTGCTTCATTGGATCAAATCTATCTCCTCAAGAACTTCCCATTTACTGTCAAACAACTACAATAGCAGAATTGAGTTCTCCATTCAACAATACATAGTAGTTTCAACCATGTTCTACCATCCATCAATTAATAGAGTACCGGCATCATTTATTTAACTTTGTATCGAGACCTGAGGATGCTTTGCATATTGTAGAGAGCGAAACCGGTCATCTGAATAGTTAAATTAAATTGATTGTGAGTACGTCTTATTTATTATTTCTTTAGCTATTTCCAAAGTTTATCTTTGAGCTCTTCTTTAAGCTTACGCAGCATGGAATCAATATCCTCTTCACACCTGGCAATAATAACCTGATCATCTGCAAAAAATAGCGTTTGTCAAGCAGTGATGTTTAATGTTTATCCCCCTATCTGCACCTTTCTTCTCCAGCCTTTCAATGCTTCTTGCATGTACATTTTGAATTGGGTAGACGATAAACAACACCCCTGCTAAGGACCTTCGTCACCTTTAACGTTTCATATGTATTATAAATTGCCCGAACATACACTTTACTAAGATTAGCCTTTGTCAAAACATTAAAAAGCTTTTTCAAGGACACAGTATCGTAAGCTTTTTCCAGGTCTATAAATATGGGATGACTAGGTTGATTTTGAGCTTTACATTTTTTTATACTCTGTTAAGCAGTAAATATATTATTCATGCACGATGTTCCTGCTTGGAAACCATTTATTTCCCTATTTTCTTATCATCATCATCACCAACAACTTGTATGCGTCCACTACTGGACAAAGGTCTCCCTGAGCTCTTTCCATCTGTCTCTGTCTTGTGCGGCTTGCATCCAGTTACTGCTAACACACTTCAGGTCGTCAGTCCATCTGATGGGAGGTCGTCCTATGCTCCGTAGTGCTTTTTGTCTTGGTCTTCACTCAACAATACGTTTTGTCCATCGGTTGTCTGATAATCTGGTGACGTATCCTTCCCACCTGCATTTTGGCGACACAATTTTTTCGATGTTGTTTTTGTTGTATGACGTGTTTCTTCATTTGGGATTTGGTCTCTCAGAGAGATACCCAACATCTGGCGCTCTATAGCCATCTGAGTCACGCGAATCTTATTCACTACCTTTTTTGTTTTAACGTTTTCGCTCCATAAGTGAGTACAGGTAACATACATTGGTCAAAGATTTTTCTTTTGAGGCATATTGGTAGGTCCGATTTAAATACATAGTTTAATTTACCAAACGCTGCCTAAGCTAACCCTATGCGACGTGCTATATGCATGTTCTAAATACTTATACGATGCGGTCTGCACAATACCGCTTCCACCAACAGTAATATTTTGATTTAGCAGCAGATTAGTCATTATTTACGTCTTGTTTATAATAGTCTTTAGTTCGATCTTCAAGGAAGCGTTACTTTTCCAACAAATGACTGAGATTTTCTTATACCTACTCTGATTTAATTTTATTTTTATTATTTTGCCATACAATCTCCCTATTGAAGTGGTCATGCTAATTCCTCTGTATTTTCAAAAAAAAAAAATTTGTCACCTTTTTTGTAGATTGATCTAATATAATTCTAATATCTTCTAATATAATGTCATCCCATTCCAGTCTAATGGGATATTGTCATCTTTAATCAAGCAGTCATTCAATAAATCTGCTAACAGTTCCAGTAATATCTCTGGGCCATATTTTACCAGTTCAATGGGAATATTTTCTAACCACGGAGATTTACCATTTTTATTTCCCCCAAATACCACTTTAATCTCATCTACCGTTATTTTCACTCTTTCTTCTTTTATTGATTTGATTTTGCGTATTTCTCCGTTTATTGACTTCTATTCTTTGTTTATAGAGTTTTATAGTGTTCTTCAAATGTTTAACTACTTATTAATTTCATGTTTCCATCTTTTCTTTCTTATCTCAGATTCTTTATGGTCTTCCAAGCCCGTGAAACCTTTGTTTCTCCTAGACATCTCTCTATCTCATTACATTTTTGCTACCACTCTTTTATGTTCTCTGTTAAATCTTACATATACTCGTCCATCGAGTCTTTAGTAACTAGACACGTTTGATAAGCTTTATTTTTTGACTCTTATAATTATTTAATTTCTTCTGACCGCTATTCTGAATTGTCGAATCGAATCTGAACGTTAAAACTTTGTTTAAGCTTAAGCTTCTTCAAGAAGAAGCAGCTCCCTTTTTGCAGGAGCTTTTGAGGGGAGCGAGTAACATTAAGTGCGAGTAGTGGTTTTTGGAGTGGTATGCAGCTATATAGCGGGGGCTTAGATGGTGGTTATGTAGAAAAGAAGCGCTATAAGATATAATTTAGACTAGCTAACCAAGCCATGAGCAGAAGGTACATCCAATGTTACCAGCGATGCTAGGAACGGCTGTGAATTTAGCGTTTTTGGGTCTACTGATCAGGAAGTTCGTTGCCAGCAAAGACTAGAATCTTGACTGGAGTGTATGGAACTTTTGTTAGGGGGTGAGTATGTGTGCCCTCGTGTCTTTTGCTGAGAGATCGGACTCTTTTTTTTTATTGGTGATATATTTGCAACTTGGTGAATTAATGCTGACGAATAATCTTGTACATTTTCTCTGCATTTTCTAAAAATTGTTTTTTCTGTTGCCATAATGGCGTTGGTTTGACGAGAATTTAGCGACACGTAGACACACGCCTTGTATTCGAAGATTGCTCTGATGAAAGTCTTTGATGTCAATGTACCATTTGAGAATCCTGCTAAAATGAACTCCCAAGTGGGACACCGAGTTTCTGTAATCAATATGTTCTCCTAGTATGGCTATCGTCCAGCATCGTGGCTGTGAGAGGATTTGAATAAAATTAATTGAATTTTGGAGAAATTAAACGTGACTCTCCATTTGTTGCACCACCTGACAATTCTGTTTAACTGGTCCTGTGCTCTATCGAAGACAGGCGCCTGCCTCAGCGTCCCACTGTATGTTCCTGCAGAGAGGAGTGCAGTATTTTCAGCTAATAATAATATTGACTCTAATCTAGTCAATAGGTAAGAAATGTTACTGTTGTAGATTTTGTACAATATTGGTGGTAGAATTGAGCCCTGAGGAACTCGTGGAGTGAATGTTGTTAATAGCATGTTAGCGAGTTTGACACTGATTGTCTAATTGGAGAGATAGGATTGGATTATTTTTAGGAAGGGAATAGGCAATGCTGTACGGTGGAGCTATCAGGTCTGTGTACCAAACCTAATCAAATGCCTTCTGGACATCAAGGAAGATTCCTATGGCGTTTCTATTTGTTTTATTGAGGGCTTGTGATATGAAGGTTGCTGCTTTAATCAATGTATTTTGTGCAGAGTTTTCAGCCCTGAATCCAAATTCGAAGTTAGGGATGAGAAAATATGCGTCTAGAAATTCTACGAGTATCTCCTTTAGGACCCTCTCGTAGACTTTACCTATGGTGCTGAGTAGTGAGAGAGGTATGTAGGATTTAGGACTGGTTAAGCCAGTCTGTTTTAAGCCTAGTTATTCTGTTTTGATAAAGGGATCTCGAAATCTTTTATACTTTCTGATTAATCTGCTTTTTTAGTTTGATTTTTTGCTATGATTCTTTGTGGAAGCTGGAGTATATGGATTTTATCAAGTTGTTGAAATAGAGAGGGATAAATCTTCTTGAAGAAGACTTTCAATTTTTGAAATTCCTGTGTCAACTTAGTTGATTGTTGACAGATTACGTAATTCTGGGAGGTTATGATTAATATGTTCTTGGAATAGTTCTGAATTAGCTTTACGATAATCTTGCCTATGGGCATTAGTAGTGGTTTGTGGAGGTGAGTTTAAGTCAGTTTTGACTAACGGTGAATCACCAATGAAACATTTACCGTCGAACCTATCCAGTATTCTGTCAGTACAGAGGATGTGATCGACTAAAGAAATTTCGCTGGAATTTAAGAACGTAACTTCATTGTTGGTGTTTCTTTAGATGTGAAGCTCTAGAAAAAGTTTGTTATTTTTTTTTGACAATCTCTAGATTGTCACTTTTATATAGCTCTTTATATCCCAGATCTTCTTTGTGCGCTTGATGAATGCAGTCTTTAATTGATTCGTATTTAACTTCTGTCTGTCCTCTATCATACACTGTTCTGCATTTTTGTAACAAAACGAAGTTTAAACAGTAATTGTGTTGATTGCTGCTTGAGGCTGTCTAAATTATATTTCTTGCTTTTAACACATCATCTTTATCACTAATTTGTCCACGTTTATGGTTTATATGCCGGTAGTTTCCCATTACTTTCAGTATTACCAAATGGTGATCAGATCCAAACAAAATATCCCTACATCATTATGCGAAAGAATCCTCCATTCATTATTTTTAGAGATAGACTTTGAGTGTTACTAAATAAGATAAAAAATGTATACTTAAAACAATATGAAATTTTCGAAATATTTAAGCATTTTTTCTGATTTTACCATTTATTTTAAAATTGAATCCAATATAATATGTATATATATTTTACTTTATTTTAAAGATGAAATTACAGGGGGTCATCAAAAATCTGCGTCACCCGGTACACATTTTAAAAATTACTGTTTTTTTCTGCCCAGGTGTAGCTCTCTCGATGAAATACTAATATTATTTAGGTGGACTAAAGAAGAAAAAGATAATCTTTTAAAGTATTACAATCAAAACAAAGAATCCTCGGAGACGATTGCCAAAATCATTGAAAGTTATGAAGCAGGTGGATTTAAGTTTAAATCACAAATATCGATTATAGAGGAACTTCTAGAACAAAATATTATCAGCGAAAACGAGTATAATGATTTAAGGAGACAGCATAGAATCGAAAGGATAGATTCTTTATCCGAAGATGAAGAAACCAAAGATATAATGGAAGATGAGTTAGGGTGTGATGATAGTTTAATAGACAGTGACACGAAGGTTATTAAGGAGTATTTGTACAAAGAAAATAAAGGAAAATTTTTAATCTGGCTGCAAAAGGTCTTACTGGAGGTTTGCTATGTCAAGTTGGTTCTTGGAAATCCCGAACAGTTCAAGGAGAATGTAAATTTATTAGAACCGACCGTATATTATTTCGCATGTAAGTATATTTCTAATTATTATTCTCATGAGTATCTCATATTTTCAATATTTTGAACATAATTTTTTATTAAGGCACATTCTATAAATAACTAATCTGTTTAATTATTGTAGTATCTAATTTACCTATTCCACTTATCCCATGGACCGTCGATCAAGCCAATATTTTGAAACATCAGCCTTTTATTCTACTACTGCACAAACTTGGATTCTACTTACCTGCCGATACCGGAAAGATCTTCGTTCGAATACCAAACTTCTGGACACCAGATTACGTATTCAGAATAGCACAACTATTGGGACCAATAAACAAAGGTAATGTATACTTTTCATTATCTCCATTCATTATATTCTTCTTAAACTGTCATCTTCATCACATCAGTGAAAACTGGTAACAATTTCGGTGAACCGTGTGAGGTTGTGTGCCGTCCTCAGGAGTTTAAGTGAACTGAGTCCTATTCAGTCACGAATGTTCTTTAACCAGGAACACCACCTACAGCCAGGTCATCCCCGGCCTTCTATTCCTTCTATGAATAGTTTTGGGAACTTTATTATATGCTGTCAAGATTACATCCTTTGTACGCGGTCTTTCGCATGTTGATTTCGCATTTCAAATGTTAACAATACTCTGTTTTCCCATTATTGTCAAAACTTCATCATTTGTGACGTAATTCACTCAAAATATTTTAAGCATACTTAAAAGACTTCAATATGGTTCATTAAGCTGACTTTCATGGTTTAAGTTACGTACAACAAGATAGAGTAGACATTAAGCAAAACATCAATTGACATATCTGAATTTGATACTTATTCTGAGGATGTAACAGCTCAGCAAAGTCTTTACTTCAAGAAAACTTTCTTTTGCCATTTCTATACTTGTTCTTATTTCCAGGTCTGGATCTAGGTTGTCGGTTATTTAGCAGTCAAAATACTTTAATTTTGTTACTTGTTTTATTGGCTTGTCGTTCATATTATTTATTGACATATGGTTTTTTGAAAGTTAGAATTTCGGTCTATAAATGACCTTAGTTTTACTTATGTTAATTTTTAGGTGAGATCATCACCTCTGGTTAGTTCGTCTAGTAGAATTTATTCAGCGCTGTCTGCTAATACCTCTGTGTTGTCAGCGTATCTTAAATTGGATACTACTTTTTCTACTTCTTTTTTATCTTCTAGTGTTTTTTGAAAAATGTATTCTCAATAGTCATTGGACATAATAGGCGATAGAACATATCCTTTTCTTACTACAGGAATAATAGGTATTTACATTGTTAGGCCTTTAGAGAGCCATTCCAGAAGAAGCCTCTGGAATCTTCGGAGTGCAGGGATTGATTCTTTTTCCTTGATAGGACCATCCAATTAAATCCAAGGGACTCCAAAGGAGTTCTTACCCCCTACCCGTTCAATACTCAAGGAACAATAATTAATATAAATGTGCTAATAATAACCTTTTATATAATGTTGACATAATCGCAAGGTCAAGAAGAGAAATGATAGAGGCATTCAATCAAATAGAATGCGCTATACCAAATAGTGGTCTTAAAATAAATTTATTATGCAATCAAGTGTAATAAAAGCAGAAATAAGGCAGCTACAAAATCTAGCAATAGGACAATACAACATTGAGGGGTAAAAAACTTAACATATTTGTGATCCCCAGTTGTCTGATAACAAAGTTGCTTTGCAAATAAATGTTACCAGGGCTTAATTAGACAACTAAGATCTGATAACGTTGCAAGAAAACAAAAAGCCAAATATACAAAACCTTAATAAGACCGGTATTCACATATGATTCGGAAATATGGAAACTCTCTATAAGTCAGGATGGATTGTTAGCCACCTTTGAAAGAAAAAATTTGCGACACATGTACAGAAGCATAAAATAGAATGGAATTTGTCGAAGAAGGTACAACTTTAAACTATACAAAATATACCAGGATCCAGATAGCATTCATTAAAATAGAACGGCTGTGTTGTATAGGATATGTGCAAAGGATAAAAGGGAAATACCAAACAAAATAGTCAAAGAAGTGACAGTAGAAAAAAATAACAAATGGTGAAAAAAACACGAAACAGGTCTGAATGGGGATGAATCCTGGAACAGGCCAAGACTCAAGAAGGGTTATCGAGCCCATGATGATTATTCTAAACATATTGTCCATACTTTTACATTGTTGGACATCTTTGTTTTCATAGACTGGTACTAAGATACCAGTTCTAGATTCAATTAGCCTTTGTTCTACCTCCATAGCTTTATTAAACAAATAACTAGTTCCTGTCTCTTCTACCATTGTCCATACTTTTGCAGATATATTATCTTGTCTAAATGCTTTCCTCTTCTATTTTTTGTTGTTTTGGAGCAACCTCCTCGTTTATATTTTTGGTCATTATTTTTTAACTTTCTCCACTGATTTCTGGTAATGTTATTTTATTGGATGAAGGAACCAAGTATTTCTTTCAGGACCTTTGGTTTTCATGTACCAGTTTGGATAGTACAGTAATGTATTATTTTTGTTTTGGATCTTAGACCTGTTTTTCCACTCTTCATTTATTCTTTCTTGCACTTATTTTGACTAACACTAGGTATCCTTTTTTCCAAGTTTTAGATACTTATATATACCTAAATTTAAATAACTCTGTAAAATAAAAAAACATTATATATACATTAAGAGCTAATGAAGGTTCGGAAACGAAAAAAGTTGCAACGATCCTATAGACACAATCAATGCTTTTAAAGGATTTACTAACTCTATTACTCAAAAATAATATTACATTTTTGTTTTTTATTCACAGATAAGCTTAAATTTGATGTTGATCTACTAAAAGGAATAGATAACTACAACGCTTTTGAAATAAAGCCACACGTATCTGCCACTTTCTTTGATCCTGGAAGATTTTCTATTCCAGATCTGAAGTTAACACCTTCTGTTGTTCGTTACACGCCATTGTAAGTATATTTTAATACACCGAACTAATACTGTTAATAAAAATTCATTATATAAATGTCACAGTAAAAATTACCGTTTTCTAAAGTTTCACCATTTTCTAACCTGTACAATACAAACACATGCAAAACAGTAATGAAAAACTCTTCTGATTCTTCTTCTCTAAAATTTGAAATGTTTCTTCGGTCTTTATAAAAGTTGAGTTCAAATTTTAAAAATAAGCATTAATTTTTTAACAGACTGCAGTGTTATGACGTCTTTGTAACGTTGGACTGAGTATAAAAGACTATCTCTATCAAAATATATCCAAACAACTTGCATTCGTACTTGGCACAGCCAGAGAACTTGTGTTCGTAGTTTTCTGGCACAGCATTTATATTTGAAATTAACTGACACAATCGCAACGCCGGTTTAACCAAGGGTCTTTTCGGGGTTGTAGCACCCAGTGGTTGAAGTTTCTATGGCGGTACGCGCGAAGCGTACTTTTAATTTTACCTTTAACTTTAACCTTAACTGTAACCTTTAATTTTAAAATGAAAAAGACAGCAAATATTTGATTTCACGCAAACAGCGCCTATGTATCTGTTGATACGTATTTCGACCTAATAGGTCTCATCAGAACAGTTATTCATAGGTGTTCTCAACGTGAAAGATCAATACTTTCTGTCTTTTAAGAATCAACACTAAAATGGCTTCGATATGGACGCAATAGCGACATCTGATAATAAAACCGTAAAATAGTTTCGAAACACAATTCAGATTTCTGCTTTAATCTGTGCTTTCTACAAATTGCAAAGCAAAACAGACGTTGATGAAGGTGTTAAAAGAGACATGGGGAATCTAAAATTTGCATTCCACGACATGTCTTTTCAACTAAGCAGAAATCCTTAGCGAATTGGTTTCTTGTACTCGTACAGAGTAGATCCGAATAAAATGAAAAAGACAGGAAATATTTGATTTGCACGCAAACAGCGCCTATGTATCTCTTGATAAGTATTTCGACCTAAAAGGTCTCATCAGAACAGTTATTCATAGGTGTTCTCAACGTGAATGATCAATATTTTCTGTCTTTTAAGAAGCAACACTAAAATGGCTTCGATATGGACGCAATAGCGACATCTCATAATAAAACCGTAAAATAGTTTCGAAACACAATTCAGATTTCTGCTTTAATCTCTGCTTTCTAAAAATTGCAAAGCAAAACAGACGTTGATGAAGGTGTTAAAAGAGACATGGGGAATCTAAAATGTGCATTCCACGACAAGTCTTTTCAACTAAGTAGAAATCCTTAGCGAATTGGTTTCTTGTACTCGTACAGAGTAGATCCGAATAAAATGAAAAAGACAGCAAATATTTGATTTCACGCAAACAGCGCCTATGTATCTGTTGATAAGTATTTCGACCTAATAGGTCTCATCAGAACAGTTATTTATAGGTATTCTCAGTGTTAAAAGACAGAAAATATTGATCTTTCACGTTGTGTAATCATAACGTTTCATAATTAAAAATAGACACTCCTTTAGAATTGGTACAGGTTTTATACGAAAATAACTGAATATCTTCGTATCCAAATGTTAATATTTGCCTGCGTATTTTTTTCTACATAATAGTCGCAAATGCAAGTGGCAAGCGCTATCTTTCGACACTAAAAAGGGTAAAGACCTACTTAAGAAATGCAATTTCCCAAGAAAATTTGAACTTCTTAGCAGTTTTATCCATTAACAAGGACCTGCTAAATTAATTAAATATAAATGATGTCATCGAAAGCTTCGCTTCAGTAAAAGCAAGCAAACAAGCTTTTTAATAGTAAAAGTATTTGATTACCTACCTCATGTTATCTGTATGAATAATATTTTTATTTTACTTTTTATAGTTCGCCCTTAATTTTTGTTTGTATTTTGTTAGTATTCATTTAAGTTTGAAACCCAAAAAAAGATGTAATTGTTTGCCTTATTTTAATAAACTTGTATTCAAAATATGTTTTGTTGAATTGAAATAAAGTTAAGAAATATTTTTAAGCCTGGGCTCTTTTTAAGAGATCTCTTAAAAAATAGCATATGTCAGATGATGTTTTTTGTTCATGTATTTTGAAATAACAGGTAATGAGCTTATCAAGGAAATATATGCGGTAATCCTCATAAAACCAACTGAAAATCATATCAAGCAGATCTGGAATACTATTTAAGTGGGGTTAAGTGAGATTAATTTTTGATAAAATTTAGAAAACAGTAGTACACAGTATCTTTTTATTAACTCGATTTCGTTATTCTGTTTTATCTATGTTACGTTTAGTTTATGTTGAGTTTTGGTTCTATTGCAGCATAAAGTTTTAACAATATGTAAACATTAATTATTTTAGACCAAACTCTACTGAATGGTTCCAAAATATTTTAAGAATTAGAATACCTACATCTGCCTTGGATTCTTATGAGCCAATCCCTAGGTAATGATACATTGCATGTGAATGAACGTCTATTAGCAGCATGCTTGTAGTTGAATAATGTAGTTACCTTAAAATACATTACACAGTTAAATTGATATCCCGAATACGCTTAGTATTAAACAATCATTCATTTAGGTATAGTTGTATCATTTTTTTTTCTAGAATTCAACGTCTTATACGACAACGACGCTTCTATGACTTACTATCGTTTTTCATACATATATTATTTTTCGATGTTTAACTGATTCATTAACTTTTATTTATTTATTTCCGATTTCATTACGCATTCTGATACTATCACTCAGGGGCGGCTGGTCCTATGAGACAGATGAGGCAGTGCCTCACCACTATCAATCGACTATTTACGTTCTTTAACTACAATTTAACTTTTTGGAATTTTCTAAATAACTTTATTTTCATTATGATAAAAAATTAAAATATGTACACCCCTGATGTCTTATCTTTGTATATTTCTTCATAATCTACGGGTCGGACAAGGGACAAGCTTAAACCACAAAATATTAAATAAACAACGGCTCCATTCTCCGCACCAGCAGCTAGTATATCATCTGTGCATCTCATTCTCTCTTTAAAAATTATAGCCGAGGCAAGCCTCACGGCATTGCTCTGTCTGGCATATTAGACATCATATTATGTAGCGAAATTCAACATGATTTATTTATCTTCTGCCCACTATTTCACCGAACAGGAGAGGCATGCCGCTTTCGTTTGGTGTAGTTCTTTTAATTAGCAGCGTTGCCGTTTGGGTACAAAGGTACCCAATTCGCTACATTTTTTCCCTCGGGGTATAAAAGTACATTTTAAATAAAACATAGATTTTTATTTGAAAATTGTAACAACATTGGAGTATTTTCCTTTAGTAGATGGTACTATACATATTGTTCTATTGTTTTCCGATTTAACCAGGCCACCTGGCCTGCAATTTCTAGGCCACCTAGATCCTTGAGGCTACAACTTGGCCGCTAACGAAGGTGCAGGCTCGAGGATTACAGCTCCCTCGTTTTTCGTTCGCTTTTATCTCACGATATGAGATTTCATGATAAACGGGAGTAAGTCACTTAACGACACCTTGGGTATGATTTAAGTTACATTTATGAGCACCCTATTACACATGGTGCTCATAAATACAGCTCAATCGCGGACTTTTTCAAAAAGCAGTCAGCCCTTATGTTGCACCTTCAGTGCACATAAGGGAGGGTGGAGGAGGGCTTAGGAGAGCTTTGAGGTGAGGATGACTTTTGTTGATCCGCGCGCGTATCGTCAGAAGTCCTTCTCACGCCAAGTCATTGTTTGCTGACGCGAGCAATGCTTCCTTAGCCGGGTATGACTGGAGCAAAGAGAAGCTAACCATAATAATAATAATTTTCCTTAAGTGTAGTGTGCCTCACCATCTTGTACTATCACGAGCCGCTCCTGCTATCACTAGTACAAAAGTTGCTGCAGTAGATAATTTTCAACCTTCTTCAACCAATTCAATCAATTTAAACCTCCACTTAACATCTTGCTTATACCCCGATTTTCCGCTTTGTAGATTATGGTATTCTGTTGAAAACAAATGGAAAATTTATTTCATGGACGATATAACTAGACATATATGTGCATACTAGAAATGCCAGATATTGACGTTCAGTGTTTGGCTAACTGATTTTCGTTTTTTTTTTTTTCATCTCGATGTGATATTCTAAGGGTGTAGTGTATATCTCCGTGACGGATTTCACGTGTTACACGTGTCTTATGAAACAATTTGTGTATATAGGGAACAATAGAGTTGACCTAGGGAACGGAAATAATGTAAAAGATCCTATGAACTGAAACGACGATGGAAAGGCGAAAGAATAGTACTAATAATCTCGTATTTGCCGGGAAGATCCTTTCGAAATGTTATAACGCCAATTGCATCTTTAGCTAGTCTTTAACTAGTCAATGTCAAGATGTGTTGGAGAGTTTCTGCTAAAGGATGCTTTCTTGGCGAATCTCTAAATTAAGAATAAACTCTTCTATGACGATATCTTCTACATTTTTAATTTTATAATTTCTTTTTGAGGATTGGTTTTCTAACATTCACATTTCATTTGTAATCCCCCCCCTGCAATTTCTCTAATTCCCCTATTTCTATCTAAATCATAAAACCAAAATTACTTTAATAAATTTGCGTTAAACTAAACTAAGGCACTTGTTTACTGTACTAAGTAACTAAATATAAATTGAATGGCATTTCCTCATAAATAAAATGAATTGTTCTTTCACGGGAACTTAAATTTAAGATCATTTTCACTGTTAAATGATCGTCAATTTGAAACAACGCGACAGAATAGCACAGAAGTCTAAGAACACACTGAGTGACACAGATTACTATTACTTGCCATATTATCACATTTGAAATAATTTCGAACCGAAACACATAGATAACGACACATGGATTGAATACCTAAAGAAGCTTTATAATGATGAACAGCAAATTATGTTAGAACCAGAAACACCAGAAATCATTACAAACGAGGAAGTCGAGATAACCGTACAAGAAGTAAAACAAACTTTAGAAAAACTGAAGAACAGAAAAGCTGCAGGTAAAGATGGAATTCCAAATGAATTATTGAAATATGGTGGAGAAGCATTAACAGAACAGCTAACAGCACTAATTAACAAAATCATCAAACATAATAAAATACCTGAAGAGTGGAAGAAAAGTGAGCTTATCCTACTATACAAAAAAGGAGATAAAAAACAACCTGAAAACTACAGAGGTATCAACTTATTAAACACCACTTTGAAGCTTACAAACAAAATATTGCAAGGCCAAATAAATCAGGGAATTACCTTAACGGATGAACAGCAGGGTTTTCTCACAGGAAGATCGTGCACAGATGCAGTATTCATCATAAAACAGATTACCGAGAAAGCACTAGAGTATAACAGACCAGCATTCATATGTCTAATAGACCTGAAGAAAGCGTTCGATAAAATAAAGCTTAAAGATGTAATTCACCTTCCTTACGATAGAGAAATTCCACGAAATGTTATACAAACAATAGAGAACATTTACCAGAACAAAAATATGGAAGTCAGAATAGATGACCAGCTTACAGATCCAATAGATATGGGCAATGGAATAAGACAAGGAGACTCGCTTAGTCCAACGCTATTCAATCTAATCATGGATGAAATCATCAATACTATTAATAAAGGAAGAGGATACAAAATGGGGAACAAAGAAATCAGAATACTCTGCTATGCAGATGATGCGGCCCTAATTGCATCCAATGAAGACGACCTACAAAGACTAACCCATAGATTTAACACAAGGGCAAAGGACTTTAATATGGTGATCTCTACACAGAAAACTAAAACAATTGTAATTAGTAAAGAACCAATTAGATGTAAACTGGAAATTGACGGTATCAGCATTGAGCAAGTAATGGAGACAAATTACCTAGGAATTACACTGTCTAGCTACGGAGATGTGGAGAAGGAAGTGAAAAATCAAGTACAAAAGGCTAATAAAATAGCAGGTTGTCTTAATAACACGATATGGCGCAATCCCCACATTAATACCGACGTGAAATCAAGAATCAAGAATCTACAAAGCAACAAAAAGACCAATAATGACATATACTTCAGAGACAAGACCGGATACCTCCAAAACTCAGCAACTACTAGAAACAGCGGAGATGCGTTTACGGAGGAGAATTACAGGAAACACACTGAGGGATCGAATGAGGAGTGAAGAGATCAGAAGAAAATGCAATATACCAGAAATAAATGAGTGGACACTGAACAGAAAAAAGGAATGGAACGAACACATAAACAGAATGGCAGAACACATAAAGAGACCCGATTAGTCAGAATAGCGAGGGACAAATCACCAAAAGGTAGAAGAAGTATCGGGCGACCACGCAAAAGATGGAGTGATAACCTCCAATAGAGGCATTAATCGACATTGAACAAGCATTTTGCTTATAAAAAAGAAAAAAAGAAGAAGAAATAATTTTACAAGTATGGCGTCTATCAGTCATTTTTAATAATTACGTCAATAAAATATAAAAACTATGAAAAGATGCTTTAGTTCAGCTAACCAAAAATATATTAATTTTGGATTTACAATTAAGAAAATTCTTTGGGGAAGACTTGGACGTGTACCGTATGTAATTTTCTTCCATAGATTTATTTTTTTTTAACTTTAAGAGTGCTAATATTACCTATGCAAGACCTGTCTCATCTAAAACTACCCCGTTTTTTTTGATTTCCCAAATTGTTATCATCATCATCAGTAGCTCGACAACCCTTTCTGGGTCCTGGCTTGTTCTAAGATTTTCCGCCAGTCTGTTCTGTTCTTTGCTTTGTTTTTCCAGTTGGTAATCTTAAGTGTTTTCAGATCTTGTTCCATATATCTAAGTTTGGGTCTTCCCTTTGACCTTCTCCCTACTGATGTTTGCCTGATTATATGTTTTGGCGTTTCAGTTTCCAACATCCGTTCAACATGGCCCATCCAGCGCAGACGTCCGATCTTTATGGATGTTACGATCTCGGGTTCATTGTATGCTGTGTATAGTTCAAAGTTATATCTTCTGCGTCATATGCCATTTTCCTTTACCCCCTTATATATGTGTCTAAGGATTTTTCGTTCAAATGTACCTAATAGGTTCTCATCGCTTTTCGTCAGTGTCCACGTCTCTGATCCATATACAAGGACCGGTTTTATCAGGGTCTTGTATATTTTGCATTTAATAAGTCTATTATATGTTTTATTAGCGATATGTATTATTCTCTTAAAGTCTTCACTGGTATTGTTATCTGCGGTAACTAGTGAACCTAGATATGTAAAACTTTTCACGCTTTCGATGTTATAGTCTCGTATTGTTAGATTCTGTAGGTTTCTTTGGCCTGTCGATTTACTGGCCTTCATGTGTTTGGTTTTTATTTCGTTAATGTTTAGGCCACTGTTTTGTGCCGCTTCTATCATCTCTGTTTCGCTTCTAGCTATGATATCAACATCATCTGCAAATGTCAATATTTGTACACTTTTTGTTATTATTGTTCCTCTGGTGTTGACTTTTGACTCCCTAATTATTTCCCTAATGTGATGTTGAACAGAATACAGGATAGGGCATCTCCCTGTCGTAGGCCCGTTCTCACATGGATTGTATCTGTTAGTTCGTTTTGAATTCGAATTTTGCTTTGTAGTTTAAGTGTTTCTTTTACTATATCAATAAGTTGAGTTGGAATATTAACCTCTTTTTGTGCATGGATCAGAATCTCTCGATGGATGCTATCATAGGCACTCTCAAAGTCAATGAAAAGATGATGTGTGTCTATATTAAATTCACTAGTCTTTTCCAAGATTTGCATCAAGACGAAGATCTGATCTATTGTGGACTTCTGCCTGCGGAAACCACATTGATATCCCCCAATTATTTGTTCCGCATATGGTCTCAATGGGTCATACACAATATTTGACAGTATTTTATATGCCACCGTCAGTAGCGTCATTGCCTGGTATTTTTTGCATTGAAGCTGATCTCCCTTTTTATGTAGTGGGACAATTACTTCGGTATTCCAGTCTTGTGACAGTTGTTTATTATTCCATATGTTCACTATTAGTTGGTGTATCAGATTCAATAGGAGTCTCCACCTTCCTTTATTCCTCAAATTGTTATATTCATTAATAATATGTTTGACTTTGTTTTACATGTAATTTCCTTTAATTTCTGAGTTTTCTTCAGCATCCAGCCATTTTTCCAACTTGTATACGTTTCCACTTTCTCCTCCTGGTTTGAATGGCTCATTTTTGGCGGCCATAATTTCTTCTTCTTGGGGTGCCGGTCCGTTCCGAACGTTGGCGAGCATTCTGGCTATGATAACTTTGTTGGTTGCCATACAAAACAGCTGTGTTGAGGTCTTTCTATACAATGCTCTCAGGTTAGCAAGCCAGGATATTCTTCTTCATCGTCTGGCCCTTTTGACTTCAATTTTACCGTGCAAAATGCAGTGAAGTAGCTCATATCTGAGCTGATCTGAAATCCGCGGTCGTGTTCATCGTCCGCAGTACTTCTTCATTGGTGACTTTGTCCATGGTATCTTTAGGATCCTTCTGTATAAGGTCATAATTTAATAGACAAAAATTTGTAAGTAAATTATTTTTGTACATAGACTTTCAAGATTTTACCAAGACCATTCTGCCTTATTTTACTTATAATATCGGTTATTTTTATATGTCGTATGGGTAATGAAACCTCCAATTTTTACAAAGAAATGATTAAATCCATATACTTCTCTTAAGATCTAATACAGTAAACGCAACGGCAGAACTTTATCATAGATATTCGTATAATCAATTATTTTATTCCCCTAGGATTTTCATTAAAACTTTGATGACTTTATGCTAAAACATATCATTTAATTGTCGAATATCGTTAGTTTAAAATATTTATAGTATTTTATATAAATTATCTAGTATTTTCTATACATATTTAATTATTATATTTGATATATGTTTCAGTACTAGCCAGCTCTCAATCGCAATTCCCGATAACGAGATAATATCTTGCAACATTCCACCACCCGAACTTGCCATTGTTAGCATATCGAATGGATGTCCAACAAGAAACTCAGTGGAAATGGAATGTTCGCCAATTCACGTAACAGACAGTGACTTGGTGCTCAGCGATGAAAGAAATAGTAACTGTGATACAGCCTCTGTGGCATCAGACTTAACTAGGATGTGTGTTAGTGACGAGGATGATAAAGTGGTATTGGTTTTGAATGGTACTGACAAAATTGCGTGATTTGTTTTAATTAGATTCTAAGTCAATATTTTATGTGTAAAGAAAAAAGTTGTAAAGTATTTGAAATTGGGTATCAACTCAAGGACATACGGGTATTACTAAATAATCAAGGATTAGAATTAATAAAATAGTTTTTATAAGTAAAGCCTATATTTATAGGATATTTTAATAGTCCACGTGCCATTGCTAAGATTGTCGCACACATTCATTACGTTTTATTATGATAAGGACGATGAAACTGCAACAAAACATGCAAGAAAGTCAAGTATACTGCCCTGCTAAGCTGAAAGGTCTTAACTGACAAAATCGCAGTTTTGGTCCTAACGGTACTGGGTGGTAGCGAAAAGAATTCTGTATCTTCCTTTCAAAGCTGATCTGTCCTATGTGTCATTAAATAGCTGTTCTAAAGTGATCCTTGTTGTCCTAAGTTCTAACTAAAACCTGATTACTAAGCATTACGTCCTATCTGAGCTTTACAAACCTAGAGTGTTCTATTGTAACAGATAGAACAGTCAGTATTGCAATATGTAATGCTACCAAAAATCTAGCATGCTCTGTGCTTCCAGTGTGCATCATATGATCTCTATAAGACCGAAAGCAATCATGTTAATCCAACATAATATTTGTGTAGTGTGTGAAAACTATGCATCTCACAGAAATAAATATATTACTGTCAGAATAAGTATGAAAAAGATGCGGAATCGCAACTAAAATCATCAGATCTCATAGTTTCAGCAGATCTTCAGAAAGTAAATGTTTTCAAGAGCAGATATGTTTAAATAAGTCATTTTTACTAGGCGCATAATTGCTTTTAACGGAAGTTTTGTTGCTGTCGGGAAAGGTCGGGACGTCCGTCCTTTAGGAGTTCTGTGACACGAAGGAATATCAGGAAGAAGAAAAGAAGATATGGTGAAGAAGATAATATATTTTCTACGCATTCTTCCTAAAAAACAGGGATAAAGATTGAATAACAGTTTGGCTGGATAAGAACAAGAACAAGAATTGGTGTTTGTTCAGCTTTTTAGTCTATATAGTAAATGCTACAGAAGTTAACTTAAAATAATTTAACCATAAAATATTTTGAGCGCGGACACACCTTTATGTCCGCGGACCATTTTCACCACCAGGTAGAAAAATCATTAAAAAGGGTCAAAACTGTTTGGGATTTTAATTACATGTTCAATGTGTTCTAAATTTAACAAAACCGATGTTGTAGCATTAGAGAATAGACATTTCTATGAGTGGGCAGATTTCAGTTCAAAATACAAAAGCCACGCTGCTATCTCAATAATATTTGGCTGGCAATTTTTACGGGAGGCGAGAAAACATTAGAATATAAAAACTCGTATGACACAGAAGATTTGAAAAAACTGAACATTTTAACTGCAGGTACATTTAAAACTGGTGTGATACTTCCACCTCCACAAAACTTCAACCGAAGAATTAGTCAAGAGAGAACGCAGAAGTTGCTGAATAACCTGCAAACTATAATTCTAGCTCCAGCCAACTAGAGACAGTTTTGGGAAGAATTCCCGATAGGCTATGTAGCTGAAGAGCACAAAAATGGAGTATTATAAGTTTTTTTACAACGTTAGAGGGATATACTAATATAATGTAAAAAATAAATGTCTCGTTATAAGTGCAATAAAAGTTCGTTATAAAAAAATCTTGTCGTATCTGAGATTTTTAGTAAAATCCTAAGCTAAACCGTCCTATCTATTAAAACTCGTGTATGCTCTAAACTAATTACTTCCTTGGATTATCCCATAAATTCTATATACACAAATTAAGTTCATTCAAAATTACAGTTCGATATCATTAATATTACGGATGGCGCAGCAAAGTAAATTTAATTGCGTTTTTCACAAAATAGCACAATTGGTAGATAGGACCTATCAGCTTAGCAGGGCAGTATAAGTTGTAGAGATATACCGCTATAACTAAGAACCATGAATAGCCTATAACTATGAATGCTAAAAAATCAGATTTATAGAAATTTCGAGTGTTTGAAAGGTGCTGTTCTTGTATAATGTAATAGGTGTATGAACGTAATACGAATAGTGGAAAAAGGAAACTTCTTTGTCATCTCATAAGTGGAATCAGATGTGCCAATCAAATAATGGACTAAAAGATAAAATAGAAGCGCACGGTTGAAAGAAAGAGAATTTTTGTTGGTCCAGTTATTTATGTAGGACTTTTGTAAAAAATGAGAATTGTAACGATTTCCAACCTCAGATTAAAGAAAGAATTTTAAGTTTTTTAGGACGGAAAAGTGGATAATCTTAGGATGAAGAAGAACACTGACTTATGTTGGTAAATATTACACTGACCCGCCTAATCGAAATAACGAAGATGAATTCTAGATTAGCTTGGCTGTGATAAGGCTGTTCGATTATACCTTAATAAATGAAATTATTAGTGATTAAATTACACTTTAAAATTACACAGTTGTTTTATAGACATATAAAATACAAACGCTAATAAAAATGGTATCGTATATATATATAAAAGATTCTTATAGTGATAATATATTAACTAAAAGATACATTATAGGTATGTTAAAAATTACAATATTTAATGCTTTTTATATTTGCTTCAACAATATGTATGTTGATCCCAATGTACTTTACAATTATTTTGATGTTGCAATATTTAGATCTATATCTGTTTCTACATTAAAACCTAAAAGCCAAATTTATACAATCCTCAATCTGTTATTTAATGTTCTTAACTTCTTTCTTCGTCTTTGATAAGCAATATTCTTTTTCGACCAATTTTTTATTTCTTTTGAAGATTACTTGCAACTTTTATTTGTCGATATAAACTTTCTTCATTAACTTCTGCATTAAAAGGAATAAACTGTAATTTTTATTACAATTACTTTACATTTGATCTTTGGATTTTCACTTCGGAAGTAGAAATCGAAACGTGATATATAGCGTATAAATGCAAAACCAGACATTTGACCTACCGTAGAATGGGGTGACGTTGATTCTATAAGGTGACTTTGATAAAACATAAATATTTTGTTTCAAGAGAGTATACAACCCAAATGTTTCGTCCGTTATGGTGGTTGTCTGAACTTTATTTCAGTGCACATGTTGATTCACTATAGCAAAAGGTGTTTGTGGCCAATATCAAAAGTATACGGTTGTAAATTCACCATTGAAGTTTTTGTTTGAATTTGAAGATTTTATTTTGTGTTACTAAATTTAAACATACAGCTCTTACAATAGAATTGCAGGTAATTTTGTGTATGTTGCCTTAATGTAGGTCTAGTTGTCACTATTTTAAAATATTTAACCTAACTTATTTCCGTAACTACTCCATGAAATTGAATGATTTCTTATCCGGGGTCACTTTGATACATTTTTCGGGGTGACTTTGATACTTTATTTCTTTTTATAGTTTGCTTAATGAAACTTCAAACCGTTATTTATTTTCAGGATTTCGTCACTATCTGCATGAAAAGAAAAAATGCCGCGAGTTTATAAACGAAAGTTGGGATCAAGAAGCTACAAGAACTTCTCTGACGAAAATCTTGAACATGCTCTGCTTCAAATAGTAAACGGAAACTTGTCTGTTAAAGCCGCTTCAGAAAGATTTAAAATTCCGTATGGTACTTTATATAATAAATACAAAGGGAAGCATGTGAAGAAGCCAGGGGGCCAAACTGCTTTGACGGAGCTGGAGGAAAAATCAATCGTGTCCTGCAGTGTCAAATGTGCAGATTGGGGATTTCCATTATCGACGCTAGATGTACAACTTTTCACTAAGAGTTATTTAGAAAGAACTGGAAGAATTATCTCTAAATTTAAAAACGGGGTAAGTCCTGGTAACGACTGGGTAAAACTTTTTTTAGAGAGACATAGTCAGCAAATCTCTGAACGACTTGCGTCTAACATTACTAGAGCTCGGGCAGGTGTCACAAAAGAAACGATATAATCATATTTCAATAATTTAAGAACAACTCTCTCAAATTGCCCTCCATCACACGTTTTCAATTACGATGAAACCAACGTTAGTGATGATCCGGGGAAAAGAAGATTGCTTTATAGAAGAGGGACTAAATATCCAGAACAAATCACTAATCATAGTAAAGCCGCCACATCAATAATGATGTGCGGTACTGCTGATGGTACACTTCTCCCTCCTTATATAATATATCGCAGCGAACATATGTGGGATGCATGGACATTAGGAGGTCCACAGGGCTCTCCTTGTTGTAGTAGTGGATGTTGCGCACGAGGAGCTAGATATAACCGAACAAAAAATGGGTGGATGGAGGTAACTTGTTTTACAGACTGGTTTGAGACCATATTATTACCCCACGCAAGACGGCTGGAAGGTAAAAAAGTTATGATCGGTGACAACTTGGCGTCTCACTTTTCAGATCATGTTTTAGAATTGTGTGAATTGCACAATATTGAATTTGCGTGCCTTCCCAGTAATTCAACACACATATGCCAGCCTATGGATGTGTCTTTTTTTTAACCCATGAAAGTCTCTTGGCGAAAAGTTTTGACGGAATTTAAATTGCGACACCCAAAAATTACTGGTGTACTCAAAGATCAATTTCCGTCGTTATTAAAAAAATGCTTGGAATTAATGGATCAGACAATTGCAAAAACTGAGTACAAATGTGGAGATTGTGAAAAAAGTGCAATTAAGAGAATTTTGAAGAATGGGTTCGAGGCTTGTGGCATGGTCCCTTTCGATCCAAATAAAGTCTTGAGTAAGATTACACCAATCAACCATGATGTTGATTATGTAGAACCTCTGATTAACAACAGCCTCACAGACTATCTGATGAATAAGAAGTCCGAGATAGAAGTTACTAAACGGCAAAGTAAAAAGAAACTTCATATCCAACCTGGTAAAAGTGTAAGTCGACATATAACGGCAGTTGACAGTTCCTCCGATAGCGAGTTAAACAGCTATAATAGTGAAAGCGAAAATGAAATTGAAAATGAAGATTCTGTGGAGGACCAATCATATGAAGATGAGATGAATACAAAACCCTCCCTTGCTGAATTGAATGTTGGAACTTACGTGCTTGTAAAAATTATGTCAGGTAAACAAAAATGAAAAAATTACGTATATGCCGGAAGGATACAAGAGAAATTACCTTTTGACGAATACGAACTCATTGGACTTAAATCACTGGATGAGACCCATAAACATTTTAAAGTTGTGGAGACCGACGTTTTTAACGCTCCTTTCGATGATATCTTAGCAATTCTGAAGACCCCATCGGTTGAAACAAATGAAACAGCAACTACATGTACATTTCCTGGCAGAGTTGATGTTAAAGAAAAATAACTTTGATTTTGTTTCCGTTCAAAATACATTCTTTTGGCTTTTTTTACTATTTTATACTGTTTTACTAATTTGCTAAAATGTTTTTTACCTGAATAAAGTATTAGCTACCTGTAAAATTATTTATTATATACTAATTATTGTGCCTATAGCAGCTGTCAAAGTCACCCCAAAAATTAAAATTGAAATATCTAAAAATTGGCTTGATCGATTTAAAAATGCGTTGACATTGACACCATTACAGCTTTTATGCATCGTCCAAGCTATTTTAAAATAGGGTATCAAAGTGACCCCACATCAATGGGTGATTTTGATATACCATTACTTATTTTTTTTGAGAAAATCCTAAATTTAAAGATATATATACTAACATTATAAATTACATAAACATAAGATGAATCCCAATGGACATTTTTCCACATTTTTGGGTCACCCATTCAAAAGTTACGTAAGAAAATATAAAAAAAATTAACAAAGTCACCCCGTTCTACGGTATAAGTTGTTTTGAGTAAATCGCAAAAACCCTACCAAAATCGTAATTTAACACCGATGAACATCGTGTTTTAACCAAAATTTTCTAACTTTGATAAAATAGTTACTACGAAACAAAACATAAATTAGACTTGTTAATAAAAAGATATTTTGGTTTAAAAATTAGACATGTCTTTTTTGCACATGAGAGTTGCACATGTCTGCTTATGCATCTAAATGAACCACAACTGATTTTGTATTTCTTATAACATTGATAGCCTCGTGATTTATACTAACAAAAAATGGTCGTAATAAAATAAAACTAAATTTGAAAAATATTGCTTTTAATGAATATATAAACAAAAACTAAATTATCAAGTTAATATCTTTTGTATCAGATGAATTATTCATACTTTCGTCTTCTGCAACTTCAATCAGACAGGTTTTCTCTCCCAGTTTTGTGTGCATTTTTAATTTTAACATTTATCTTCAAATTATGTTTAATCAAGTTGCTCATTTCCTCTTTTAACCTTTAAGGATTGATCTTCTGTACCCTTAGGATGATTTTCCGCCTGGTTAGTGTTTTCCAAGTAGTTAAAAGCTTTTGTGAAAAAATGAAGACGTTCATCAGCCACCAATTCACCTCATAGTGTTTCGTTAACAAAGTTGATATGCTTTTTATTTTATCTGGTTTTAAACGTCTCCCTACACTCAATGGTTGTAACTGAATTTCAGTAATATTCTTTCCTTTCTTGTAGATGCTCTTAGGCTTAGAAAGCAGATTTTTATAAAACGGTTTGCCTGTAACATAAACACACTCTTTCTTGTTTTTTGAAAATAATCGTAGATGGTTGATAACGAAAAATTCCAGGATCAACGACGTTTAAGAACTTTTTGCACCTCACCTTTCCAGTCAAAAACTGTGTAATCTTCTTCCATCTTCAGCACTGTAGAATAATCTTTAATAAAATGAATATACGTTTCTGGATCAATTATGGCGGTACATTTTTTAAATTTTCTTTCTAGTCGAGCAAATCCTCGATCAGGATTTGCTCGACAACTGAAACCTGGAAAACCAACAGACAACCCAGCGAGTTACCGCCCCATCGCTTTACTCAGTGCAGCTTACAAGCTCCTCGAAAGACTGGTCCTGAACAGAATCGGCCCAAAGCTACTTCAAAAATACCAATTGAACAAGCAGGATTCAGGCCTCAACGAAGCACCACTGACCAAGTGCTCTCTATAACTACCTACATAGAGGCAGGTTACCAAAGAAAACTGAAGACGTCTGTGGCATTCATCGATTTATCGGCTGCCTGTGACACGGTTTGGAAAGATGGCCTCATCTATTCTCAGTCTCAGTTTCTACTGAGCAGTAGAAACATCCGTGTAACCATGGGAACTACAGTGAGCAAACAGAGAACGCTTAATAATGGCCTCCCCCAGGGCTCCGTACTTGCACCGCTGCTATTTAGTATGTATATAGCTGATATGCCCCCTACCAGATCTAAAAAATTTGGATATGCAGACGACTGGGCACTTGCAACTCAAAGCTCTGAAGATCTGGAACGCCTGGTTAAGTACTTTAAACAATGGAGACTTAAACCTAACCCCAAAAAAACCGAGATTAGCTGCTTTCACCTGAACAACAAAATGGCCCACACAAAACTTAAAGTATACATTGATAACCAACTGCTCACGCACAACTATAATCCCAAGTACCTCGGCGTCACCCTGGACAGAACACTCTCCTTTAAGAAACATCTTGAGAACACCGCAGCAAAGCTGAGAACCCGTAACAACATCATACAGAAGCTTTGCGGGACTACATGGGGCTCATCAGCAGGTACACTTAGGTGTTCAGCCCTTGGACTCGTATACTCCGCAGCTGAATACTGCTCTCCTGTTTGGCTGAATAGCGTTCACACAAAAATTATAGATACCCAGCCCAATGTCGCCATGCGTCTCATATCTGGAACGATCAAGTCTATACCTGTCGAGTGGCTTCCACTACTGAGCCATATACCTCCACCTAATCTTCGTCGTCAGCATGTTCTGCTTAGAGAATTCCAAAAGCTGCTTAACAACCCGCAATTACCTATACACACATATGTCGCCGACGCTAATTCACATCGATTGCGCTCCAGAAAACCTCCGACTAGAGATGCAATAAACTTGAGTTCCAACAATTTTCAAATGACCTCCCAGTGGAAGAACATGCAGAGCGACAGACTGAACCTAATAATGAGAAACACACCATGCATCACAGAAACTCCACCAGGTTTTGACCTTCCCCGAAAATCATGGTCAACTCTTAACAGGATAAGAACGGGTCATGGAGTCTGCGCAGATTCCCTTTATAAATGGAGGATGAGAACCTCTGCTGAGTGCGACTGCGGCGCCGAGAAACAGACCATCCAGCATATGATTGCCGAATGCCCTCGGAGGAAGTATTATGGAGATTCTCTAGACTTCGCCTCTGCAACACCAGCTTCGATTGAATATATTAATACATTAGATGTTAGATTGTAACATATATGTGATAATGTTGTGTATCAAATTGCCATACGCTAAATAAAATAAATCGATCAGGAGAAGGAAAGAATGACCGAATACTAGATATACGAGTTGAATTGAATCATTCCAACCATTGTGATATTCTTATTCTGCCCCCACAACCATCAGCCAGTAACCGCACTTTCTTTACCCCTTCATCAAAATTAAAGTTTGTCGATGTGTAATAAGCAGCGGAAACAATCTCATTTGAACTTCTCTGGCGATCATTCTCTGTCCATATAAACGATTTTACTGAATTTAGGATTAAGTGGGGACTTTCCAGTTACAACTGTAAAATTGTACAAATTTATTTGCATGCTAAAATAGCAGGCCTGGTCTGGAATCTTTGATAGTGGTAGATTATTTTGGCAATTAAAGAAAAATATTTCTCCTGTGCGATTGTCTTCTCTTAATAATTCATAAAACGCTTTACGTTGTTCTGTCATTAGCTTTATTTTTTCTTGTGGGTTTGTCATTTTTTTTAAATCTTTTCTGAAAATTGAAGACATTGTGAACATACATCAACTTTTGGTATTTCAAAACCAATGTTGTATTGTGGTACACAAATATTTCTGAAGAAGCACTGTCTTACTCCGTTATAGAATTATACATATTCCATAGTTTCGATATATTTAGTTCACAAGGCAAACAAAAACTTCAATGTTTTTTAACATACCTTTGCTTTTTTGCTATTTCTCTTTTCCACTGATCCTTATTTACCAGCTGGACTTGGTTCAATACTAAATGTTATTCATGTTTAAAATGTTTAATTATTGTTTATTTTCATGAGCACTAATTCATAACGTATGTTTGGCACGTTTGGTCTTAATGTGAGTACAAAGTATGAAAGAAATACGAGTTTACTAACAAACAGAGCAAATACGACAGCACGTGTCTAAGAAGTCGCATCCGGATTGGTTTAAAGGCAAATGTCTGCTTTACACGTAACAAGTGTTCACAAATGTCTGCTTTTGCATCTAAGGCTAAATTTTAACTGTGAATAAAGCCATTCCAATGTCTGTTTATAAACATACGGGTCAGAAAAACGGATTCCTATCAATGTTTACATATGGAATCCATATTATAACTCATTTTTTTTTAATGTCAAATGTCTGGTTTTGCTTTTATACGCTTTATATGTTTTAATTAAAATTTAATGGTAAACGGCAACGAGCAACTTTTGTGTAGGTATAGTTAAGTTAGGTACAAACACCGGCACAAACGGAATAGGTCAATTGCACTTATTTTAAATATTCTCACCAAACTTTTTGCAGTTTCATTTTTCCTCTGAACGCTATGCAGTTTTGGGCCAATCTTATTTTGTATAAGAACGGCAGGGACGCTTTTGTATACTGAACTAGTATAGTCTCTTCCGCTTGATTTTGAGTATTTTTCGATAGTTTATTACTATTTTTACCAAAAGCGAGTACTGGTCCTACAGTACCACGATGTATCCTTATGTTTAAAACTTTTAATTTTTAGTTTTGTTGCATGACTAGATAGTCATTTACCCAAATTATTTTTCTATTATCAAATAGATGACTTAGTCAGTATTGAGTTACCTACTTTAAAATATATTTTTTATCTCATAACTTGCAATTTGCATCGTGACCATTGATAACCGTGGAAAGTCGTCTGAAGTCAATATTTATTTTGATTTCCATTTGAACTAATTTGTGTCTTATTTTCATATTATATTATTTATATATTCACAGTATTTCTTGTACACAAAATTTTTAAATTTTAACGGATTTGCATAAAAAAGAGTGCTTAGGTATTATTATTAGTATGTGTATGAAAACAAAAATAAATATTTCGCATGAATCTTCAGGAAAAGTAAAGGTTTTATGCTACTGAAAATATATTTTTTATTCAATTATAACCAAAACAAAACATTTAAAAAAAATCGATCAGTTTTTTAACATAATTTCAAAATTCATGTGTACGTTAAGCTGTAATAATGGGTTCGGGTTCGAGCCATTTCGAGCGGTATTGACTACAGCTGTCAGACTCATGGGCCAGCTGTCATGCGCAATATCATACCTTGTATTCATTGTACAGGGTTTCTCACAATATTTTGACCCCCACTTATTATCCTTAATTTCGGGAATACAAAAAAAGTTTCAAATAAAAGTTGCATTATTTTATTTGTACCGACCAACAGTGTAGCAACAGACTAAATTTTATATACAGGGAGTGCACAATAAAATGCATCTTCAATATTTCAAATAGGACACCCTGTATTTTTTTATAGTTTTTAGTAGCCCTGCATTTCCTGATTACAAATATATAACATAGTGTAGCATTAGTTTTGTTCTATTATGGCATATGGTATTACTAACTATACTAAGATAAGAAAAACATATATTTAGAAAGTCATTTAAGATACAATACTACATTTAAGATTTCAATAGATGCTCAAAGTGCCCTCTATTGTTATCAATGCACAAGTAATATCTTCGTCTCAAATTTTCTAATGCGTCAGATATTGTGTTCTTATGACCATTTAAATTTTCAATTTCCGCGCAAATTTTTGCCGTGATAGTGTTAATATGTATTTGTATTTGAATCAAAATACACTTTTTCTTTTAAAACTCCCAAATAAAAAGCTATCACATGGTGTTAAGTCGGGACTATTTGGTGGCCATGTAATGGTACCCTTCTTGCCGATCCATACATTAAATTTATTATTTAAATATTCTTGAACGGCTACAGTATATGGCGAGACTCTATCTTGTTGCCATATCATACTATGTATGATATGGCAACATGGCAATATGGCAACTATTTATTTACTTAATTTTTCTTGTTCTAATATTTTTCTGTTCCCACGAATACCTATTTCTTCTATTAAAAATGCCTGAAGTTGAAAAAATTGATTCATCTGTCCATAAAAGGATATAAAAATAATTAGGATCATTGTTCAAATTTGTAAGTATGTCTTGACAGAACTGTAACGCTTTCTCTTATGAACATCGGTAAGTTCTTGTACCGGTAATATTGTGGACGGCTTATAGTTGTGCTTTTTTAAAACTCTATGTATCGTCGCACGGCTTTTCTCTAATGAATTAGTAGCATTGTTTAGACTAAAGCAAAGTATTAAGATCTTCATCATCATTTTCTAGGATAGCACGTTTCTTCCGTTCAAACATTTTTTCATTTATGGCATGACGATAATTATATAAAAATGTATTTGCAGAAGGAGTCTGTCGATCTGGATAAATCATTCTATATTCTCTTCTTGTTGCTTGCTTACTTTTATTATTTTTTACATAAATTGAGAATATATCTACTTTTCCATCTGCAGCATAACCCATTTCGGTATGAGGACTGACAGTGTATAATATATTAATACTTTTTTTGAATGTCAGTTGCATAGTCACCTATGGTTACCCTTTTGTAGTACCATATGCCATTAAAGAACAAAACTAATCCTATACAATGTTATATATTGGTAATCAGGAAATGCAGGGCTACTCAAAACTATAAAAAAATACAGGGTGTCCCATTTGAAATATTGAAGATGCATTTTATTGGGCACTCCCTGTATACAAAAAGTTGGTCTATTACTTCATTGTTTTATTTGAAACTTTTTTTTGTATTCCCGAAATTAAAAAAATAAGTGGGGGTCAAAATATAATGAGAAACCCTGTACCATGAGGTGATAATAGGTTAGATACTCCCACCCATGATACTATGACTAACAAGATAGGATCTTCCCGTAGGACAAAAGCGGTCGTTTTCGCGCATGTCGTCATTGGAGAGTAGAATTTGAATTCTTGTTAAAGTTAAATGGGATTTGTATGCATTCTGTGATGAAATTACTAGACGAAAATAAGTTAAGAGGTTTAATAATTACAATAATAGTACATATAGGGGTATCTCCAAACTATTTATTAAAGATTATTTTATTAATACATAGAAAAAATTGACATTTCGAACGTGCAACTCTCCAATGAGGTCACGACTTATGCGCAATATCTTATCTTCTTAGTCATAGTATCATGCTGCCACCATTATTTAACATTTCTTATATGAGTGTTCATAGGAGTATTCCTGGTTGATTAACCCAAAAGATTTTGAAAATTATGGTGAAATATTTAAAAATGTTAATTTTTTCCAACGGTGCAAGCGATGGAGGGTTAAATTTTATTAATATAGAAAATTTAGCAAAATAAACATATCGCACAAACAGTAAAAACAGATATAACTAAATCAGCAAATTGTGCTTTTATTATGAAAGGAAATATCATTTATAGTTTTTGTTGTTATTGATGTTTTAATCAATTATTGTTGTTTATGATTGTACTGTTTTACTATAATGATAATTTAAGTTTTAATGTATTTATGTGTATTAAGTGTGTTTCAAGATTACTATGTTTATTCGTAGTAAATAATTTTATTTTATTTATTTTTATAAAGAAGTTATATGTTTTAAATTAATTAAAATTTTATTGTAGTAAAAAGCAGGCTTGTAAAAGCCAAAAGTAGTTTATATGTCCTTTTTTGTATAGTACTTCATAGATGTAATTTTTAAATACATTGTTAGATATGTTATACATTTCTCAAATTGTATTTTTCCACTACAATGTTTATTTTTGTTTATGTACAATATTGATAATGTCCGCAGTTTTCATCTATAAACATGATGTACCTAATATATATTTTGTTTTTTACTTTAACCCGTTAATGATATCAACGAAAAGGTCTAGTTTTAAGCAGTACCATTTTAATTGATTCTTATTTTCTGCATTCTGCAGTCGTGTAAATCCATTATAATATGAATTTTAACGATTACTAGCAACATGGCATAGCTGGGTGTAAGCGAATGCAATTTCACCCCTCTGTTTGGAGGAAAGAAAGTAGATACATAAAAAAATTAATATTTTTTACCTAGGTACTGAACTAACGGGAGAGTAGTACTTTTCGAGTGTATGTATCATCGAGCAAAAAGACAAAAGAGGGAATGGAAAGGTAGTGGGAGCAAAATATTGTTAGACAGGAAGTGCCATCTTGAGAGGCCACATTAAACAAGGAAAGAGAGTCTTTCCTTGTTTAAGAAATCAAATTTAGTTGGGTTATGTTATTGTTTGTCCCAATTGTCACATGAAATCTTATTTATATTGCAGTTTTTTAACAATTGTGTCACATTTTAAACTATTATCGTTAATATTTAATTAAAACTTTCTCGTCTAAGACACATTTTGAAAACTATTTTATAGCTACTGTTAATAAGTGTCGAAAAATTTAAATTTGGCGCATTCACATTTCCGGATATTTCCGCCATCAGAAGCCACTTTTTTGGTCTCTTTTTCATAACGATTAGATTCCCTCTTTTCTCTTTTTGTTCGATGGTATGTATACATGCATATTAGGGTGTTAAAAAAAAGGGGTGTAAGTAATGTTTTGTACATTATGAGAAACAAAAACTTTTGTCAGAATCTTTATTAGAAATTATACAACAGATTATTAGCACTTTTTTTGTTGTACATTGCAGGAAGATATTTTTGTCGAAATGTGATGATCATTGAAAATCATTTATGTAGTTTTATTGTTGTATTTTATAGGGTTAAATTGATGTACCTACATAATTGCATTTGAAAAACTAACTTTATTGTATATTGAAAGTTTTAAGCACAAGTTTTATGTTTTACTCAAATATCTACACTAATTCAATCATAAAGTTCGTTCTTTGCAATAAAACATCTAAATTAGGTTCAATATTAACTAAATTCAGTAGGCATATATCTTATGTTTCTGTTTTTTCAATAAGTCACTGAAAGTAAGCATGGTTCATAGATGGAATGTATGAAAGCAAATCTAACTTGTCCCTCTTCTTTTCCTTCGCTACAGGTTTTCATCCAGGGTACTTATAAATTTTTCAGATCAATTTGTCTGAATAAAATCGGCATTCCTAATTTTTTTACTTTAGTCATAGAAAGGAAAATGGAAATTCTTCCTTCACTAATCGAATCCATTGCATTTTGAGCCATGATACCTGTTCGTTTGTTTCCTCCTTTTTAATTGCTGCTTCAATAGTCTTCAAAGACTGAAAATCTTGGGCTGAGACTGAGACCTCGGAAGCTCTGAAGAAGGAAATTTCAAAGAAAATGTCGTAAGCTCGGCGCAATGATAATCGACGCGGTTCAATTTGATTCCAGAAGACTGTTGAGTTTAATATTAATTCTTGTAATAGTATTAATCTTAGCTCTAGGTTTAATTGTATTAACCGTTGTAGTATCCTTGTAATAATACGACAATTACGGTAAATAGTTTTATTTTACTAAAATACCCGCTAAAAGGGTGAACACAAATGTTTATATTTTTACAGCAATTTTACAAGTGTCCTTTTTTTAGGTTGACAGCTGACGGTTGCCAGACAGCCGTCAGCTAACACCCTAAGGTCGGGTTCACACTGTCTAAGCTTACGACACTACAATACCTCCCCTCACAAATTCAAGCGCTGGGGTGGTTTAATATTACGCTTTGGTCGTTCACTTATATTAACCTGACCCTTTTCAGTTGTAACTTCAGATGCAGTCTGAGGATAAGGCTGATCAGCTAAACTTTCATTGATTTTAATTTCTTCCTGTCCCAGAGTCTCATTCGTTTGAGAATAGGGCTCGTTTATTGACTCGTTTAATAACAATTTTGGTTGGACATTCAAATGTATAGCACTAGGCCCCTGTTCGCCACTTGACCACTTATTTTCAAGACCTTCCCTATAAACTTTTTCAACCTGATCCTCCACTACATCCGATTGATTCCGCCGAATTTGATTCAAATGTCTCTTCCAAATCAAATTCTCATGAATCAGTTTACACAAATAAATCCTATCATTTAAAACTTCATCTATTACACTCTCTACCCATATTTTTCTATTTGGATTTCGATAGTCCCTGTACCAAACTCTATCCCCCTCTACAAAGCTATCTTCTCTTTTTCCTTTATAATTTAAAATTTGATTTTCAGCTTTTTCTTTTGATGAAACCCCTTTTAGAGACAATAAATCTAAACGTGTACGTACCTTAGTTTTAAACATCGTACTGCTAGGTGACATACCAGTAGTAGCATGTATCGAATTTCGATATGAAAATAAATATCTGTAAATCAAAGTTTCCAGTTGCACATTTTTATTTTTTTCATCTGAAAGAGCTTTTTTTAATCCTAATTTAACCGATTTAATACAGTTTTCTGCAAACCCGTTAGTTGAGGGATGAGAGGGTGGAGATGTTACAAACTTAACTCCGTTATTACTCAAAAAATCAATAAAGTTTTCGGATGTAAATTGGGTCCCATTATCCGTTTCTACTATACGCGGTATACCAAAACGTGAAAAACATTCCCTAAATCTACTAATAGTATTTTCTGAATCAGGTGTGTTCATCACGAATACCTCTGGCCATTTAGTGTATGTGTCCACAATAATTAAAATTGTCTTTGTCCTAATGGGCCCTAGAAAATCAGCATGTATTTTTTCATAAATGTAGTGAGACTCCAGTGACTTCATCAGCTTAGCCTTAGGCGGATCTGGCCACAATTGGCAACAACCTTTACAGTTATTGACCTGCTGCTCAATCTCGTTATCTAGCGATGGCCACCAGAAATAGGAACGGGCGCTGGACTTCATCTTCGTCATACCTTCATGATTACTGTGTAATTCTTTAAGTATCTGCCCTCTCAGTGCAACAGGAATTACCGCGCGATACCCCCACATTATAATTCCTTACTCAATAAAAAGCTCCTGCCTCCTAGCTATAAATGGTTTCAATAGTTCATTTTCTGTATGCTTCGGAAATCCATTTCTAATAAAATTGAACACTTTGCCCAAAATTGGATCTTTTCTTGATTCTGATCTCAGTTTTATTGAATCTATAGGTATTAAACTCTCAACCATGTTTAAATAATCATATTCAGGCTCATAATTTTCATAATCATCCTGTAAAGGCAATCGTGACAACGCATCTGCTCTTGAGTTATCCACTCCTCTGATAAACCTAAAAGTGTAATCAAAACCAGCTAGAAATAAAGACCATCTTTGAATTCGACCCGCCGCCATTTTCGGTAGGCTTTTATATTCACCAAAGATCGATTTCAATGGTTTGTGATCACTTAATATTTCGAACTTCCGTCCCACCAAATATTGGTACAATTTAGATACCGACCAGTAGACAGCCAGAGCCTCCTTCATAATTTGAGAATAATTTCGCTCTGCTTTGTTTAATACCCTCGAGATATAGCATATAGGCCTCTCACTCCCATCTGGTAAAACATGAGATAGAACTCCTCCGATTCCATAATCACTCGCATCACACGCTAAACGAATTGGTTTATCTGGGTCATAATGTACTAAAATCTTTTGTAAACTCATATAAGGGTTTTAATTTCCCTTGTAAATTTTCACAAAAACGAGAATAATAATTTATCATTCCCGCGAAAGCCCTAACCTCTGTAATATTTTTGGGTCTAGGAGCACTTATGATTGCCCTTACCTTTTCTTCGTCTTTTTCCAACCCATTTTGTGATATTTTGTGTCCCAAATAATAAATGTTTTCTTTGAAAAATTCGCATTTTTTTTCGTTTAATCTAAACCCTGCTCTTTCTAGTCGCTTTAACACCTCCTCCAAGTTTTCTAAATGCTCTCTATCGTCTTTCCCTGTTACTACTACATCGTCCAGAAAATTTACTGTACCCCGACACCCCTGCAAAACCTTTTCAATTACATTTTGAAAAATAGAACAGGCTGGCTTCGTGCCATAAGGTAACCGCTTTATTCTATATATACCTAGAGGTGTGCTCCAAGATAATAACTCACTAGTTGTATCATCTAGTACTAACTGGTTATAAGCATTGAGAAAATCGAGTTTTGAATATTTTTGTCCTCCTTGTAACGCGGCGAAAATGTCCTCAATACGGGGCAATGGATGGTTGAAATCTTTTAAATATTTATTTACTGTGATTTTATAGTTAGCGCAAACACGAATATCTTTGCCATTGGGTTTCATAACTGGTACTAATGGTGTTCCCCACAGAGAATTATCTGCCCGTTCAATAGCACCCTCTGACTCTAACCGCTTTAGTTCCACCTCCACCTTTTCCCGAAAAGCAAATGGTAAGGGATGAGGTTTGTGGAAAACTGGTTTTACATTTTCATCTATTTCTAACGTAACTTTTTCCCCATTGTACCTACCCAACTCCCTTTGAAACAGCTTTGAATATTTTGACAATATTTTATCCAATTCATTGTTTTTATTTTGAATAGCTAGGTCATTAATTGTTATTTTGGAATTTTTTAAGGACATGTTAAATTTACTAATTATATCGCGACCTAAAAACATTTTAGTAGCTTTCTTGACTATTGTAAAATTACAAATTTTTGAAACATTCTGTATAGAAAATTTTACAGTAATTTTCCCTTCTGGATTCACAATTTCTCCAGAGTAGGTTTTTAATTTAATACCTGTTTTATTCAAAGGAATGTAGCTTAAATTATCTAAATAAAACTTATGAGGCATGGAAGAAATACCTGCTCCAGTATCCAATTCCATCTGTGTGGACACCTTATCATCTACTACAACTGGAATATACAGTGGCTTTATAAAATTAACTTGTTGAATGTCTGTTAAGTTGTACAATGAAAGTATATTCTCATTTTCTTCCTCTTCCACCAAATGATTCTGCTCTAATTTGCATGCTGCCATAATATGACCCTTTTTGCCACATTTTTTACAAATAAATGTTCGGTACTTACATTTACTAAAATTATGCTTGGTTTTGTTACAGAAATTACACCTTAAGTCTTCTGGATCACTATGTCTCTCTTTATCACTATGTCTCTCCACTATTTTCTCACCATTTCTGGAAATATTATTACTAGAAGTACTACTTGCTTTTTGTCTAACTTCTTGTAGCTTATTCACTTCAGCATTATTTCTGGACTGTTCTCTCAAGGCTGCTTCTTTGTTCAAAGCTATCTCTAACAGTTCTTGAAAACTTTTGGACGGACTCTCCTCACACAAACGGTCCAATATATGACCTGGCCTCATGCCTGTCACAAATTTATCTTGGACTCTATACATCAGTTTGTCCATAAAATCACATTTTTAACCCTTAAATACCAATCATTAATAGACTCTTGGCCCTGTCTTAATGAATCGAAAACAATCCTTCTGCGATAGACAGACACTCTTGGTTTAAAATGTAGTCTTAATAACTGTATTAAAGTATCAAAGTCTTTACCATTCGGCTTCTCAGGGCTACATAGGTCTCTCAAAATCTTGTATACCTCTTCACTTAACAAGGTAAGTAAAACAGCAACCTTTCGTGTACCCTCTATTATATTTGCCATAAACAATTGGTCTAGCCGTTCTTCAAATACTTCAAAATCATCACCTTGCTTGAAAACTGCTAATGCCGAAATGTTCCCAGTATTAACCACTGTAACAGTCGGTTGGATTGGCAAAACCACGTTTTCTGGATTACCCTGGTTCAAGTACATGACTTGCAAATTCCAAATTCAACTTTCCGTAAAAAAAGTACAATATTTTGTGCTTCACCCAAACTTCCACAACTTTTCTCGTCGCCAAATAATTGTAGTATCCTTGTAATAATACGACAATTACGGTAAATAGTTTTATTTTACTAAAATACCCGCTAAAAAGGTGAACACAAATGTTTATATTTTTACAGCAATTTTACAAGTGTCCTTTTTTTAGGTTGACAGCTGACGGTTGCCAGACAGCCGTCAGCTAACACCCTAAGGTCGGGTTCACACTGTCTAAGCTTACGACACTACAGCCGTAGAAATCTTTCGGAACATATATATATATATATATATATATATATATATATATATATATATATATATATATATATATATACCGCCCAAACAGCTCGACTGATTTTAGCAAACGACGGGCCGTTAGATGCACCGTGCGAGTGACAGGCATATCATTTTTATGAGAAATCAACAAAGTCAATAAAGGCAGACAATTGTAAATAAATAAATTGTTCGTTATTTATTTTTGTGGGTATGTTTTTAAAATGAAATTCGTATATTTATCATCCAATGGGAGCAATATAAAAATTGTTTTAAAAAACCGTTGTAGTGGAACTAATTTATTAATGGTAACTATCCATGAAACATGTATTTACAAAAAACTTCCTAATTTATGTTATTGTAAATTGTAGTTTATTTTATGTGGTTATGTTTTCTTCAGTGTTAACTGTATGTCAAAATGTTATAAACACATATTTTTTTAATAAATTGTATAAAAGAATCAGAAATTGTATAAATTACCCACAATATAATACGATAAATAGTGGACATCGTTTTAAAAACTTCTCTCGATTTTTTATACAATAATTAATAGACCAGCCAAATATTTTAACATGATAATTTCCGAATCTAAATATACCTGTAAGATATATCAATTATAACATAATATGTTCGACATGTAATGCAAAAAACTGGACTAAAAATGCCAAAATCCAAACTTCTACTGGAAACAAACGATATCAAGATACTTCGTAGAATAGATATGAAAAACAGTTCTAAATAAAAAAATAATCGAAAGCATAACACACACACACAAGCCTGGAGATATTAATAATTAAACATTGAAGCGTAAGTCATCTAGCTAACATCTGAAGCGGACTATAAGGCTGAGTATTATCTACATTCTTCTTCTTTAATGTCTTATCTGGTCCGGCTGTTGACGATCATCAAGTATATCATGGTTTTCTAGACCGCTCTTCGAAACAGTTCTATTTCGGATTATTTCAAACCATTTTCGGAGGATTTTCAGCCAGGAAATACGACAGCGTCTTGGTACCATTTTGCCAAATACTTAGCCCTGTCTAAGAATTTGCACGGCCAACAGATGCTATTTTGAGCTTAATCGCCTTCTTAAACCCTCCATTATATCGAGAAATTCAAACATAAAACTCTACAAAACAATAGTAGGTACGCCCAGTCCTAACATATGGTTCAGACACTTTTTTTATGAGGGTGGAAATGTTCTAAACACCACACCATTACTCGGTGTGTGTTGGATTCAGGGCAAAGGAAAACATCTTAGCCCATTTCTTCCTGTGTAGATGAGGTCCTGCAAACGGATGCCTTCCTGTTGCCCTGCCTACCAACTGAAACCACCCATTCATTCATTCATCAAGACACTCCTGTACGTGTTCAATTAGCGAACAAAACTTAGGGGTGCCTTGAGCTGCCTGAATTGATAATAAAGATTTGTTGCTGGTTCTTAGCCGCTCCTAGTAAGAAACCAGAAGAAAATGTATGTAAAATAAAGACATGGTATTACCTAATATCGGTAAGGAACCAGGGGGAAAGTATATGGAATGTATAGGTATACTAGGTGACAATAAGGTATAGGAAGACTGGGTACTAGGTAATACTAGGTAACAATGACTATAGTAAAAAAGTGTATTACATACATATGTACATACATACATACGGTACATACACATATACACAACTACGTACACACAAATACATATATACACACATCTATATATTCATACATAATATATGATTACCAATTTTGAAAGGAGGCGGATTGCCCTAGACCACCATGTCTCAGTTTCTTTGTCAGAGGATATCTCTCCTAGCTTCGTTCGCATTATATGTTGTTTCGACGCAAACACCTTGCACCTGAAGATACAATGCTCCGCATCATCTTCTACGTTATATATGACGCAATTATCATCGCTGGTTTTTCGTATACGATACGTGTAAGACCTGAAAGATCCATGTCCGGTCAGGAACTGCATAAAATAAAAATTTACTCGCTTGAACTTACATTTGTACCACTCTATCACATTGGGTAATAATTTTTTGGTCCATTGTGCCTTGTCGATCTGTGCCTCCCATGTTAGTAATTGTTCTGTAATGGCGGCTCTGACCTGAGGTAGGTGGCCGTCTCGAAGGATATAGAGCGTCTGCTGTTCTTTCCCTAGGATGTGAATGGGGAGCGTGCCCGCTATTACCTGTAGGGCCATCATTGAAGTAGTTCTATACGCATTTATCACTTTTAATATGGGCTTGCGCTGGGCTCTGGTTATCAGGTCTCTGTACTTTTTGTAATTTAGTATATCTGCCCAAATGGGGATTCCATATAGGGGAGTCGACTGTACTACTTGCAGGTACATTCTTCGTTTTTGGCTGCTGGGCCTCCTATATTCGGCATGATCCGTGTAGGTATTTTGCACAGTTTGTAGGCATTGTAATAGTACTACCAATTTGAAAAATCATCTCGGGTCTTCGTCGTGGTCCTTTAGTATGACCACTTCTGTTTTGCTTCCTGCCAGTTAGAGATCGTTTCTAGCCATCCAGCTGTTGACTTTTCTGCAGCATGTGTTGACTTTATCTTCGACTTTCCAGTTCATGTCAGTCGTGACTAGTATCGCCAGGTCATTTGCGTATGCAATAGCTAGAGTATTTCTACCATAGTCTATTTATAGTACCACGTTGTATAATATATTCCAGAGTGTTGGACCTAATACTGAACCTTGCGGTACGCCGGCTGTTAACATCTGTTCTGTTTTTTTGCCACTGTAACGTATCTATTAGTAAGATACCTTTTAATAATATTGATGAGATATCCTAAAACTCGTGCTGATTCCAGTTTTGTTATGATATGTGCCCAGTTGGCAGAGTTGAAGGCATTCTTCACATCAAACATAACCAGTATGGCCCATCTTTTCTTTGTCTTTTTTACAGTATCAGTTAAACTTTTTACCGCGTCTACGGCGGATTTAGCTTTTCTAAATCCGCATTGTCTGTTGGATATAGTCTCTCTTTCAATTAATTCATCTTCTAGGCAATTTTTGACAATATTTTCGTATAGTTTTTTTTAGACAGTCTAATAAACATATGCGCCTGTACGAATTGGCCTCTTCCGCATTTTTACCGGGTATATGTATCAGTGTAAGTTTAGCTAGTTTTAGCTGGTCTAGAAATTCTTGTCTTGTTAGCAGCTCATTGAGTGCCCTAATGCAGTCTGTCCGCTTTTGGTGAATGTTTCCATTCCACCAGTATGGTATTGTGTATGTGACATGTTTGCTTTTGCTACTCGTGTGCTTTGTGTGCTTTTATTATGTTGTCTCTAAAGTTATTAAAGTTGGTAGTTTGTTCTTGTAAGTTCCGTATCTAATTCGTGAATTTCTTCTTATCATACTCGAGTAATTTCGTGCCATGCCTAGTTGTGACCTTGATGTCGACTTCGTATGAGATCTACTTGTGAAACGTGAAGATGTTATCATCAAGCACATCCAATCCCGAGATCTTCTTGGCACAGTTGTTGGTTGCTAGTGTAATGTCTACGTGCATTCGTGACTCACCTCTTTCGAATGCGGGTTTACCGTTGTTTAACACAGTCATGTTTGCGAAGGAGATCTATTCGTTCCAAATTTCCCCTCTTTTGTCATTTTTTGGGCACCCCGATAGAATGGATTTGGCGTTTATATCACCAGCCAGCGATTATATATGTTGTTTCTCTCTGTGACGCCACTATGATTTTTTCAACCCGCTCAGCATATTATGTCATGTTTATATTAGGTGAGATATTACAGGCATGATTGCTAGTTCATTTATTTTTATCTTCTTTCTTCACAACATCCATCTTTCTTGGTAATTTTGTTTATGCACACTTTGTTGTTCACCAAAAATACAGCAACGTTTGCTGTGTTATCGAAGATCTTCGTCAATTTGCATGGTTCAGAGACATAGACACACAAAGGAAGATCCAGAACAAGGTTCTATGATAACATCGAATGAAGACATGAAAAATATGGGAATACGTTCTTGGCGGAGGAATGCAATGCATAGTTGACGACTTGAGAGAAATTCTTGAGGAGGGTAAGACCCACGCAGGGTTGTAAAGCCAGAATGATGATGACAAAGAAATAAACAATAGAATAGGGAAAGCATATACAATATACTTTACAATAAGAAATACATTTTTTGAAAAATGACCTATGGAAGTGAGTTATGAAAAAATCTATGGAGTGAGTTATCGACACTAACAAAAAATATCAAAAGCAAAACTAAAGCTACAGAAATAAGATTCCTTAACAAAATAGAGCTTGTCACAATAAGCTATAAAATAGGAAATAACACAATAACACAAAAGCCAAAATTAGGTCACATCTATCGAATGAACGATAAAGGAATAACCATAAAAAGTATACTAAGCCAGAGTACGAGGAAAAAAGAGGAAAGGAAATCCAAGAATCAAACGGGAGGATAAAGTCAGACAAGAAGCAGAGAAGAGAGGACTGCAATAGAATGATATAAGACAATTGGTTCAAAGAAGAAAATCATAGAAAATAAATATTAGATAAGCACCGCAAGAATTAATTTATGAAACAAATTGGTGTTAAAATTAAATAAGTGTTGTATAAATATTATAACTGTAATAAATTATTCGGGTCAGAAAACAATAAAATTGTCCTGGCTGGCGTAACGTTAGACAATGGACAGGTCGAGGAATTATTTCATCTAGCTGCCGACCGAGTAACATTTCATCAGCTTGTTAATACGACGATAGCCAACGCTTGAAAACAAGCACGACACACAAAGATACTAACAGAAGATAGTTCGTAGCTCTACAAGTCGACAAACACTGCTAGAGTATGTTTCAACTGTAGTGGCGGAAATTTCTGGGAACAGTAAATCCTCACCAAACGAAGCAGTGGCGTTCCAAAAAATACTTATGATTTAAATCAAATTGTTAAAGATAAGTACACATAATTTATTAAACAGTGATATTAAATTATATTTTTGGCAATAATGTACTACATTTTAATACATATTATTATTCGCTCCGTGCGTGACTGATGCGACACCTACCGCCTTCATCTGACAATTTTGGAGTCCCAATTTTCAGGTTAAATATATGACATATGTTTGACATTGTTAAATACATGCGAAATTGACAATTATTAATAAATTAGTTTTTTAACTATATTTTTTCAGTTTATATACAAAATAAATGTAGTATTAAAAACTGAGTTTCTCAAAATTCATCATAATATATCTTTTCAACTCCAAACGGAAAAGAAAGCGAAAAATCTAGTACTGGCAAATCAAGTTTTTCACGCAAAAGAGCATATTATAATTAAAAACAATAATAGTAAAAGTTATGATATAAAAGCTAAAGTCATCTGCAGTTAGCTTGAAGCCTTATGAAATATCATTCAAGGTAAATTATTTAAATTGTTCCTATTTCAATTGCATAAAAATGAAATTATGTGATATTTACTTTTTCATATTAATAGCACGAATTCATCTTTTTCTTTTCTCTAATTTATATGTAATCTTTGGGAACCTATAAAAACTACACTCATTCTTTTTGCTATTATTAGCAGAATTAAATACGCAACATGTATTTGCACACATTTTTGATAAAACTTATGCGTAAAAATATTTTGTCCAATATTCCAATTTTGTCATATTTCGCCGCTACGCACGCTGGCATCGTTTCAATGTACCCACCCTACCATGGTCACGCACGGAGCGAATAATATACCACATACATATATTGTCTGTATGTGAAACCATAGATACGTATTACAGATTACAGTATTAATAAATATTAATTACAAAGATTGTTTTAACTTTAAAACCTTTATTATTTATATTTTTACTCGCTTAAACGTCACAAAGTTAAATAGAAGAATATACGAGATGATTGTAATAAAGTAAAAAGCTAATACATACATACAGGACAGTTTGGAAAACTATATTCACATAGGTTACATAGGTACATCGTAAGGTTAAATTATATTATTCACTTTTACGTTCACTTTCCAAATACTTATCTTCAACCTTGACAACATGTTCAACAACTTTCTTCCAGTTATCTCAATTACTCTGACAAATTCCTATTTGACCAGTACTTTTACGTCTTCGAACTTAAAATAAACGTTCTGTTTTGTAACTTCATTTTTTATTTGCGCCCAAACTATTTCTATAGGGTTCAAGTCTGGATGATATGGCGGAAGTTTTAAAGAGACATGTCCACATTCTTGCAGCACTTTGTCAAATTTATATTGGATATGATCTTGTTTGTGTCGTTTGATGATTTGATACAATTGCAGGTTTAACATTGACGTTACAAATGGTAATTTTTTTTTCTGTCAGCCAAGATATTATATCCATTTTTTTAGAATTACTGGTGGGTGCTTTATTAATTTGTATATTATGATAAGACGCATTTTCAATAACAACAACAGATCCAACAGGCAAATTGGGGATTAATTGTTCTTTCATGCACTTTTCATAATTTTCTGAATTCATATCATCATGATAATTTCCTGTCTTAGCACCTGATTTAAAAATCAAAAGGGCATTTTGTATGAAACCCATATCCCCACCACCATGTACGATAACGAACCTACTTCATTTTTAAATGTTTTTGAACAATCCTTTGCCACTGTCATCTGTCTAGCTATTTGGCGTAGTGTGTTTTGCATGTACATAGGTTTCATCAACATATACAATTAACTTACCTTCGCTAAAAATCATTCCGTTGAATTAATAAACCTCGATTATCTTTCGTTTTCTTCCATTGAAATTCCAACTCTTCCACAATTCTGTAGAGAGAACTCACACGTCCAGTCCACTCGTACACTACTTCAAGCCTTTTCTGCAAAAGCTTCAATGATACACGACAACGTTCAGTCTCATGAAAACGATGAATGGTATTTTTAATAAATTGTTTCCATATTTCCTCAAGTCTGTCACGGTTGCTTTCCTTTTAGCAAGTGTTGCATCTGGAAATTTTAGTGTATTATTTGACTCTGCGTTTGTTACAACATACTCGCTTGTTGAATGTTGAACTACGTTGTTTAATACTGGTTCGAGTATCTTCAGGAAATAGTATTTGCATATATTTAAATACATTGTAAACTATACCTTTGGATTCTGGAGTCAATAGATCTGTTTACTCGTACTACACTTAACCTTCTCCATTCTACAATATAGTTATACTATATAGTTAATAGTATATAGTTAATACAGTCTGTTACAAACCCTTCTTTCAGTGCGTCACTAATTTTGACGTCATATAGGATTTTAAGAATGTCGAGAATTATTGCATGACATTTTAGTTAAATCTGACAGTTGCAGGATCGTAATCGGTAAAAAGGTTATTTTTTTTTTAAATATAGAATAAAAACTTAAACAATTTAATTTTTTTTTAATTTACGTATTAGAGGTGCCCTCCTGTATATTAATTTATATTGGAACGGCAGTTTGTCATAATTCCTATTCTATACATTCTAAGGAAAGTGCTTAATTAACTAAGATTTACCATCTCCAATAATTCAATTTTCATCATGGTTATTGAAACACGTATTTTAATCTTTTAACTATTCTAATAAAGAGTGTTAAGTCCAACTTGAATTTGGTATTTTTGATATGAAGGGTAACATGTTGACCTAAAATGAACAAAAAAAATTTAAAGACGCTAGTGATATTTCAGTAGGTTATGGCAAACTATATTTTGATACAAACCTTCACTAAACATTCTGTATACACGAGTTATAATCTTATATACTAAAACGCTAAGCCCTTTTCTTGTCCACCACTTTACTTAAAAACCATATTAGATAATTAATATTTTTTCGGAATATTATTAGTATTACGTATGAGATTGTCAAGATATACTTTTGGTACAAAAATTCACTTCCGGTTTTGAGATGACCGGAAGTTAAAATTTACTTTAAGTTTTAGACCCCACAATGTATACCGGGTGGTGAATCGTCAAACGAGCCATAGGAAACTCAATGAGAAATTTTAAATTGTTGAATTGCTGCTTCCCTAATTATTTTAGATCAAACTAGTTGTAGAGGACTAAAATCTGAATTAAAAACAAATGTTAAAATGTTCTACGAATCAAATGTACTTCAAAATTTTGAAAAAATGTGATACATTTTTCAGACCACTCCTTAAAGTTAGGCCACACGTAATGCAAGAATATATATTAGGACGTTTGTGTTTTATCATATTAATGTCAGATGTTTGACAATTTGGAATTGTCAATTTTTTTATTTTATAATTAAATTATAAACAATGAATTTTACTAAATACTACTACTGAACATTATTACTTTGTGAACAATAAATTATATTGTTTACAAATCGATCAATATAATGAAATGTACTCAGTTGACGAAAAATCGCATAATGTTGTATTCAGGCAATAGCGCGAACCTTTTCCTGCCACTACCGGATCTTTATTTAACGTAAGATATTCTAATTCACTAAAATTTAATTCCATGTTAAATTAAGTTATACAACAATTCAATGAATTCCAATATACTGTTACTGTGATCTTTATTCCTAATAATAATATATGATTATTTCTAAACATAAAACTATAACAAATGTTATAATAAAACATTTTTATTATTGCTTTTTTCTCCTCAACTGAGTACAATTTTTAATCAACTTAATTTTTTTTAAACAATAAATCACAAAATTTTGGCCATTTAAATCATAGATAAATATAATATAATTGATTTAAATATTGTCAAATATCAAAAACAATAATATGACAAAACGCAACACGTAATACACATTTTTTCACAGAAAAATGTATTATATTTTAGCAAAATTTTGGAATACGTTTAAGTCGTAGAATAATTTTAACAGTTATTTTCGATACATATTTGAGTCCTCTACAAATAGTTTCCCATGACTTTTGGTGTAAAATAATTAGGGAAGCAGGAAGTCAACAATTTAGAATTTACCATTGAGTTTCCTATGGCCCGTTTGCCGATTCACCACCCTGTATATGGATCGAAAGGTCTCGTCGAGACGAATCTAAATATGTACTTCCAGTTGCGATCCGACACCAGAAGTGACCCGAAACGCGCATAAAACGTCAAGATAGAGCAAATCTGACACCGGATTCGTGATGCATGCTAAAGCATGCAAAATTAATTGCTAAATGATATCCATGTCGACATTTGATGAACTAAAAATTGCATTCCGGTTTTGAGGTCGACTTCCGGTTTCGTTTTTATTAAAAAGTAAAAGTTTACATAACTCCCGGTGCCAAGCAAAAGTTTTTAGAAAATATAGGGGAACTTGGGTCACAGTGAACCATGTTACACAGTGAACCAGCAGCCCCCACTCTTTGCCTATGCACTTTATCGCCCAACTCTATTCTTCAAATATCTGCTGGTTTTACGCGACACCTTACTACTTTAGTTCGCATCAAGCTAACATAGTGTGTAGATGTTTATTTCGATATCTGCTGAACGGTAAGTCGAATGCTTTTTTTCACATTGTTGTATTTATTTGTTTTGTTCCAAGCCTGGCGGTAAATTCAGATCAATTATAGTTCCAAGCTACTTAATAGGTCTTTGTACATACTGTTTATCTTGTCTTTCAAATCAATGTAGTTTATTTTTGTTTAAATAAATTTTTTAGTTAAATAGGTGGCGGTGGGTAACAGCGAACCATTGACGAATGGGTTACACTGAACCTGGTTCACTGTAACCCATAATGGTTTACTGTGCAAATGTTATACAAGGCCGGTTGTTCGAACGCTAATCAACAATGATTATTATCAAATATTTAATTACTGTCACCAACTGTCAATGTCAACTTTAATTGGGTTGCTGAAAACATAATAAATTGAGTACAATTATGAGATTAGTGAATCAATTAACATAACAATTATTAACATAATTGATTAACTAATTTCATAATGGTAATCGATTATGTTTTCAGCAACCCAATAAAAATTGACATTGACAGTTGGTGACAGTAATTAAATATTTGGTAATGATCATTTTTGAATAGCGTTCGAACAACCGGCCCTTAGAATGTATGCATTTAATTTCATTAATCATAATTTGGTTTATGATTACGTTTATTTATTGTTTCAGATTCAAAATGCCACGCAACCGAGTTAGAAAAACAAACATTGGCATGCACAGTGAAGAGCAGATGCGAAGTGCTTTAGACCTCATATCGAGAGAAAATCAAAGCATAAGAAGTGTGGCAAAACTTAAAGGGATTCCTTATCCGACTGTTAGAAGATATTGGCAAAAATTTAAAAATACAGATGAACCAATACGGCTAACTCCTAATTATGAAGTGAATAAAATTTTCACAGCCATCCAGGAAGAAGCACTGGCCAATTATATTGTAAAATGTAGCCAAATGTTTTACGGGTTAACACTGCTGGAATGTCGCCAGCTGGCCTACGAAATGGCAATAGTCAACAACGTCAAAATTCCTGAAAAATGGAATGATCGAAAGCTTGCTGGCATGGAATGGCTATACAATTTTAGAAAGCGACATCCCCGGTTAAGCCTTAGGACACCTGAAGGATGTAGCCTGTCCCGAGCTACGTCATTTAACCGACATAATGTGAACATATTTTATGATAAGTTACAAGAAGTTATGTTACGTAAGCCCGAATTTGCTGATGGGACTAGGATATATAATCTTGACGAAACTAGTTCCCTGACCGTGCAAAAATCTCAAAAGGTGCTCGCAGCGAAAGGACAAAAACAGGTCAGCAAAGTCACTAGTGGTGAAAAGGGAACATTAGTAACAACCTGTTGTATCGTCAATGCTTCCGGCAATTTTTTACCACCAGTCATGATTTTTCCTCGTGTCCATTTTAAGCATCACATGACAAATGGGGCTCCCACCGGAACGTTAGGATTGGCGACACAGTCTGGGTGGATGAATAGCACACTATTTGTAGACACGATGGAACACTTTATTAAATTCTCAAACACTAGCAAAGAAAACCCCAGCTTACTGATAATGGACAACTTTGAAGCTCATATTTGCATAAAAGCCATTGAATTGGCAAAGGAAAATGGTGTGACAATATTAACAGTTCCGCCTCATTCTACCGGAAAGATGCAACCCTTAGACGTTTGCCTTTATAAACCTTTCAAAACTGCTTACAATGCAGCTGTAGACAGTTGGATGATGCGGAATCCAGGAAAACCTCTAACAATTTATGAGGTAGCTGCTTGCGTTGGGGATGCACATATGAAGGCAATGACTCCGTCAAATATTTGTAGTTCCTTTAAGAATACCGGCATCTTCCCGTACGATAGAAATGTTTTTACCGACATAGACTTCTTGCCAAGTGAAGTTACTAACAGGCCCATTACTGAAAATAATGGGAATACTCCAGATGGCCAAATCTTCAATTCAGAAAATCCACTGGCAGTCGGAGCCGAACATAGTAGAAGTAGAACTCCTGACTCTGAGGCTGAAATATCTTTGGAATTTGTAACTCCGGATCAATTTCGAGGGCTGCCAAAGGCTGGGCCGAGAAAAAATACCAGAAAACCAAGACGAAAGGGTAAATCTATGATAGCCACGGACACCCCAGAAAAAATGGAAATTGAGGAGCGCGAAGCAGAAAAGCAGAGAAAGAAGAAAGCGCATCCCATAAAGAAAAAAGTGTTTCAAGAACCAGAAGATACAACAGATGAAGAAGATACGTTCAGTGTTCATTCTGAGGTAGAAGACTATTATGAAAGCGGTGATGAGGAGAATATTATGACCTCCGACTCTTTTAATCCATTAGAAAAATTACCCAGTGAAGGAGACTATGTGTTGGTTGAATTCAATGGGAAGAATGGTAAAGTCTATTACGTTGCTAAGGTATTACAAGAGGCCAAGGAACAAGAAGTAGAAGTAAGTTTTTTAAGAAGAAACTATAAAATGGAAAACACATTCCGTTTGCCAGACGTTTTAGACGTATCTCCGGTTGCACTGTCAGACGTAAAATTGATATTACCAAAACCAACTATTTGTGGGAATACTAAACGACAACAGTCATTCTATTCATTCAAATTAAATTTTACTCAAATAGATATACGCTAGTTTGTACTAGTAGTGAGTTATCAAAGGTTTTGCTATATCATGCGTTTTCTTTTCTCCAAGAAACCTGCTGATTCTCTGTACCACCATTTGGTTCATTGTTACCCATAGCCTGGTTCACTGTTCACAAGGACGGGGGCACACTGAACCAAGTGACGCTTTGAAAAATATATATTTTAACTAGTACCAAACATCTGGTTATATCATGTTTCACTTATGAGAGCAGAAGTTCGTACCTTATAGCATTCATCATCCAAATTTCAGACATATATGCATATTTTTTCCTGAGTTACACCACTCCAAATAAAAAGTGGTTCACTGTAACCCATTCTCCCCTAGACATTGTAACAAAAAACATTGTTTTCGACGAAATATTTCGTGATATTTAATACACTTTTTACTTGCATTATTATTGATGAATGTTATGTATAGTCTTGCTTATATTGTTTGTATTGATCTCTTAATTTTTCTCGAAAAATAAAAATTTCATTTGAAAAACTCGATGTCGAGTTGGTCAGCTAGTAACACGTTTATACTCATTGGTAAATCAACGACAGAAACTGGTAATAAAGTTGTACCAGCCTCTTTTTCAATTTAAAATAATTTATTAATTTTAATATTAGTCTTTGTTCTTTCTCGGTATATCTTAGCATGTTTAAAATATGTTTATGACAATGAATACAAAATTAAATTTTCAGTAGTAATATCCCTAGGACATTGATAACAGACGAGATAATTTCATGACAATCGAAAGCTCGTTCCTTGGTAACAGCACGAAGCCGAAGGCTGAGTGCTGTTACCAAGCAACGAGCTTGAGAAATTTGTCATGAAATTATGAGGCATTCATGAATGTCCGAGAAATATTCGGCGGATAATTTTTCGAGAAAAAAATCATAACGAAACATTTATTTATTAAAAGTACAGTTATACTAAAACAATTTTTAATTGAAGGTGATTACTTGGCAACATCGTACTTAACGAAGCCCTTAACGATAACTTTTCAACGAAACCGTATTGCAATTATCAATTTTTCAGAGGCGTACCAAAAAAAAATTTAATTATTTATTGAAACACATAAGTAATTACGTAAAAATTAAATCTAAGACCGATTTAATTAGTAAATTATCATGTCTCTTTTAACAGGTATCTTATAGTTGTCTAACAAAGTAAAGTAAAATTTTATTTTTATTAGAGAGTATCTAATACAGAACTTCAAAAAAAAGATAACTTTGGAAAATACTTATTTTTTTTCATTAGACTAAAAACAGTCTGCAATTTTAATAACACATCATTACACATCATTCTCTATTTATAGAATTGCTGTGTGCTGTAAACGTTATATTTGTTTTTTTTTTAACTTAATTTGAAAGTTTCCTTGTGTTTATTTGTTTATATAAATATGAAAATGTATTATGAAGTTCATATAAATTAAAATGAAGTAAGCTAAACTATTATTAGGTGAATGCTAGTTAATGTTTATACAGTAGTGCATTTGTTTATGTCAGTAAATTCTCGAAATATGAAATGAAGATGGCACTAACTACTAAAGAGTTAATAGCTTTGTTAGAAGAAGACTCAGATTGTGAAAATGCTGACTCATGTGGTTTATTTGCCGCCGAGATTATATTAGAAAGTTTCTGATGTAGAACACATTGATATTCTTCTTCTTCTTCTTCCTTCTAGTATGTAGGAATTGTTTGAATTATCCTACCATCTTTTTCTTGGTCTGCCAATACTTCTTCGTCCATTTGGTGACATATCTCGTACTATTCGTATTATTCTATCCTCTGCCATTCTACTGATGTGTTCCACTCCTGTTTTCGTTTTGTCACCCATCCATTTATGTCTTTTATATTGCATGATCTTCTTGCTTCTCCCCCTATCTCGCCGTGTATGTTAATATAGGTCTAATTGCTGCTTTATAGACTCTTGTTTTTGCGTCTTGTCTTAGGTGTTTGTTCTTACAGATTGTGTCTTTAAGAAAACCCGCCGCTTTACTTGCTTTTAAGCTTTGCTGTCGTACTTTTTCTTCAACATCTCCGTAACTAGTTATATCTATTCCCAGATATCTAAACCTTGCTTCCGGCTTTATTTCCCATCAATTTCGATTTTACACTGTAGTGGGTATTTAAATGTTTGTCATACATTTCTACTTTTCTGCTGATATTATCATATTGTATTTCTCAGCTGTTGTATTGAAGATATGTGTTAATTTTTAGAGCTCATCTTCTGTCTCCGCGATTAATGCGGCGTCGTCTGCATAACATAATATTTGGATTTCTCTGTTCCCCATTTATCAGCCATGACCTTTACGTACTGCTTGTATTATTTCGTCCATTATTATATTATATTATAAGAGAAGTGGGCTTAACGAGTCACCCTGTCTGACTCCGCTTTGTACTGGTATACAGTGTGTTAGTTTTTCATTTATCTTTGCCTGTATTCAATTATGGAGGTAGATGCTTTCGATGGTTTGTATAATATTGATTGGTATGTTTCTTTTATACAGTAGGTGTAAGACGTCTTCGACTTGGATGCGATCGAAAGCCTTTGTTAGGTCTATAAAACATAGATATGCTGGTTTATTGTACTCGATGGACTTTTCTGTGATTTGTTTTAGTACAAATACGGCATCTACGCAGGATCATCCGGATCTGAATCCTTATTGTTCATCTGATAAAGTTGTTAGTTTATTGATTTTGTTGGTTAGGACTTTTGTGGTAAGCTTAAGTGCGGTGTTCAGTAGATTTATACCTCTATAATTGTTGGGGTCTTCTTCATCTCCTTTCTTGAATATTTTCATTATTAGGCTGTTTCTCCATGCGTCTGGTATCTTGCAGTGCAATATTAGTTTTTGTATAAGCTTTGTCATCTGTAGGGTCATACTTTCTCCTCGTATTTTAGAAGCTCGTTGGTTATTCCGTGTGGTCCTGGTGACTTTCTATTTTTGAGTGAATTCATGACTATTTCTACTTCCTGAAAACTGATTTCTATTTCGTGTCTTAATTCAGGTACGTTATTGTGTTGATTATTATTTTCCTTTGCTTTAAACAGTTCCGTCAGGTATCTTTCCCATTCGTTTGCTGGTATATTATTATATTCCTTGAAGACATTGATGATAATATTATTTGTGAAGAATCAATAAAATCGGATATTGCAGGTACATATGAAAAACAGGTGATTGGGAATTCTGATTATGATATTCCTCTGAACCACAGATAAAACGACCAAAGAAAGACCAGAGAAAAATAGTAAATCCAAATTTATCTCAAGTTGTATAATAACGGATATTCATTCGTGCTCAGTAGTACTTCAATATCAGTCTGATTGATATTTAGACAATATAAAAGCCAACCATGTAGGAAAGTCATATATTGAAGTTTTTTTACTCTTTTTGATAAAAAAGTAATTGAGAATAACCGTCACAATTTTGAAATGAATAACATAGATTTAAATAAAATTATTAGCATATGTATATTATCTGGTTTACACTTCGCTTTAAGTTGATATGCATTGATCAAAAGATGAGGATAAAGAAGTGCATATTATAAGAGAAAGCATGAGTCGACATAGATTTATAATTTTAATTTATAATAGTGAAGAAACCGCTACATCAGTGTCACTTAGTACATGGACGTCAATCTAAATTTGCTTTACCTGATCAAACCAGATTCGACAATATTGGCCACATTACAAAAAGAGACGATAGTGCAAAAATCTAGGATGTACAAAAGTAATACTATTTATTTATGTAAAAAGTTTAGAATGCATCTACACCCCGAATGTCTCGAAAATTTTCACCTTAAAATTTAATTTATGTTTAAGATACAATATGTTCCTTTATTAAAAATTGTACTGTTTTCCTTAAAAATGAGAAAAAAAAATTTTTTTGGTTGTGAATCAGTCCTAATTTATGTGTTTTTAATCGAATCTAATAAATTAATTGTCAAATTTCTCTTTGTATATTGAGCGTCTGTTAAGGGTTTAATTCTATATAAAGAATAAACTGGCTTCAAATTTACTTTACTTACCTTAAAACTATTTTAAAGTTAATAATAAAGTCTATTTAATAAATATATTCCCAATAACACACTACGCTTATGCATAAATGTTTATAATCTGGAAGGAATAAACTAAGATATCCATTCTTTCTAAGAACGTAAATATATATAGACCAGCAAAATATTGATAAGTTTACCGATGTTTCAAACTATTCGTTGAACTTGTCTCACTATATACTCGTGAATCGCATTAATTTATATTGTTACGGGGGCAAATTTATCTTACCTGGGTTACAAATTTACATACTTACATGGGCGAAGCATACACAATAAAAATGACCCCGGTAAGAATTTACTAATGAAATTTTACATGGTTGCCGCTACCGTTTAGTTCAATTTGTAGATTAGTCACCTTTAATTGAAAATTGTTCGACTATAGTGAAAGTACAATTATTAAAATTTAAGTTAACATTAGATTTGTTGCTTCATCCAAATTTATTTGGATGAAGTTGTCAAACTCGATCGTGTTGTATAGGGATTGAAAATTTTATCAGTCTAATGTTGACATGATTGGGTGAAATTGTTCCACATGACACAAAATGACGAAATTTGAATGGTTGTTAGAACAGTCGAAAAATTATCACTGTGTAAAATACTACACGTTTTTTTTTTCTGTCACTTCTAGCTTAATGCGTTAAAGATAATTCGATCAACTATATCGCACTTAAAGAAGGGTTTGAACTCGTTTGAAATCTAGTGACTAGAAATTCTCGGAAATAATTCTTATGAGTTCTTTGTATGTCCTTAACAAGTCATTAATAATGACTTTATGATTACGGTTTTAAGGTTATTGATACTAAATTAGAAATTAACTTTTACCAAACTTTATAGAGTATCAATTATTAAAGATAGTATTATTTGGTAACAAACAAAAAGTTTGGTATCTATAAAACAATCTGTGTACAATCAAACTCCATTTATTATTTAAGTGAGTAATAATTTTGTAATTAGTACGATTTCAAATTATTTAATTTGTTTAATATTGCAACGCCACTGCATGGTTTTGATCGTAGATATTTCATTGTCTGCGTCATTAACTATTTCGTGGAAGGGCTCGCCACTCGATTTAAAATAAGTTGTAATCGCTACGCATATCCTATGGAGCGGAAAGGAATAGTCTGGAGCATTAGAGCGCGGTGGAGTGGCTCCTGTTTTTAACTGGAGTTAATAACACCTCGCTCCAATTAATTGTTACACTCGAACGTAATTCTTAGGGGTGAACATTTCTCACAGGTTGGATTTACTTAAATTGCTTGCTTGCTTGCTACCAAGAGGTATTAATGGGTTGATTGAATAAATAAGTAAAAAATAAAATTTAGTAAAAACCTTTATTTATACCTGATAATTTTTTAATTTGTTCCTATATGGCAATTTAATCATTAATACGGCACTAACATTAAAAATTAACGACTAATAACAAAATCAACAGTCTTATTTAGATGTAACAAAACAATCTTAATCTTAACATGTATATAAAAACATTTGAGATATTTAAGAAGAACTTTTTAAAACAATCACTCGGGTGAAAAGTTACTTTGCAATATTACTATACAACTAATCTGCACCATTTCTAAATCTACCGTACAAATAGTATTTTTAAAAACCACTTTGATCTGATTATTTTAATATATTACATATGGTTTTTCGACATCAAATATTTATTCCAGAGTATCTCAAAACTATATATGTAGGTACTTATCTTGACAAATTATGCCGATGCTAAAAATGTGATAAAATTTCGAAATATAATATAAGTTTTCAATTTTTTAAAACGGTTTTGCTATACATAGCAATTATATTATTAGAATATTCAGCATTGTATTTTAACCCTCCGGAAGTCGCAGCTGATCTGAGAGATACATTGACAACATTTTTATAAATATTTTGAAAGAAGTGCATCGTATAATTCTACGGTACTGTCTAGATTCACATTGATGTCTTAGGAGTGGGGAAACACACAACGTCGGCTTTCAGGTAATTTCTAGCGGTTGAGAAGTGAACGTTTGTCGTAACCGAACAACAGTTGTATCTGACAGATACCGCGACCTAGCATTTCGTTATGTGACCTATATTATATTCAGAATGTCAAAAAAGGTATATAAGTTGGATGACCCAAAGGACGTTGAAGAGCTTCAGAGTATGTTTCTCGATTCTGGCGATTGAAATGAAAGAAATGAGTTTGAAGACGAAAGTGGCGTGGACGAAATCGATTATGTCGAAGAGCGATCAGAAAACTCGAACAGCGAACAAGACATTTAGCGAAGAGAACGTATATGAAAACTGGGAGTATTTTTTCATAAAACACAAAGTAACAAAGTGGGGAAAAAAGCCAGGTTACGGAAATAAAATTAGGCTACAGAAACAAAATATTCTGTCAATTGCCTCTAGTAAGGAATACTGCAAAAAATGCAAGAACTGAATATGAATGCTGGAGCTGCTTCGTGTCAGAAGAACTTTTAGATTTAATTTTACATTATACAAAGAAATATATAGACTTTATTTCAAGTAGATATTCCATATAAAGAGATGCTAATCAAACCGACAAAATAGATCTAAAATCATTTTTGGGCCTTTTGTATTTAACTTGCTTACACCGACTGACCGACTAAATTTGGAAGATTTATGTGTAACAGATGATAGTGGAACTGAATTACTTAGACTTATGATGACAATGCGAAGATTCAAATTTATTCACAACTGTATAAGATTCGATGACAAGACGACTCTACCAGATCGACTAAAGATTGATAAGTTGTTAGACGAACAGACCAATACAATTTAACTTTTTTGCTTTTAGTGAAGATTGTACTCTTGTATCGCATGTGCCGAAGAAGGGAAAAAACGTAATTTTAGTATCTAGTATGCACTTCGATGACGTAGTAAAAAAATATTTTAGGTCGTCTTGAACGTTGCTGGAATCAACGCACAGTTCATTCACATGCTAAATCAGAAATTAAAAATACGATGTAGATTCTTTATTCGAAAACTTTTAAGTCAGTTATTGTCAGATCAAATAAAACGGCGATCGGATATTACTACAAGTATTCACAGACCATTGCAGCTTCAGCTTCAGAAACATAAGGAGAAAAGTTCTACCAGTGGGGCAGATCCAGATGTTGCTAAAAAATGCAATAAAATAAAAAGTTGTTTTTCTTGCTGCGACAAAAACGACGCGTTTGTCCAAATATTATTGTAATTGCTGTACCACATTTTCATGTCTTGAGCATAGCAATATTGTTTGCAACAGTTGTTATAACCGTTTTACTAATCCTTCCGATGATGAATCTGATTAAGTTTAGCTAAATCTAATTCTAATCTAATGTGTTTGGGATATTTTTGCTTTAGATTAGTAACAATAATAATAGTTACTACATGTTTTTAGTTTTTTATGTTTTTAACACTGCATTTATTTTATTTTCTCTTGACAATAAACTAATTTAAATCCTCTTATTTTTTTATTAGTTATGTTCAAAATAAACGTTTATTCCGATTTCGATCAGTTTTTTTTTTAATCTTATTGAAACATTAAACTTAAATGGATGTATCTCTGAGATACACCGCGACCTATATAGTACACTTTATGACCGCGACCTCCGAAGGGTTAAAAACAATAAGAGGCTGCTACTACCGGCGATAAGAACTTTTTCGAATAAACACATAATATGATTCTAGCATGCAAAAAAATTGTTTAAATTTTTAGAAATAAATACCTACCACTCAGTGCCTCGAATAAAATAATGATGATGATTGATAATTAATTTAGTATCCAAGTCATTTTGTAGAAATACTTAGTTATTTAAACCAAATCATTTTATAATAAATATGTATATACATATATAGATACTGTGTTTTTATCTTAGTACCCAATCTGTAATCGTTACTTAATAATGGGGATAACAATTACACAAAACTTTCTGTGTACAAAATACTGTACACAGAACAATTCTAATAAATGAAATCTAAATACCTTCTTAACTCAAAACAATATAAATTACATCTATCTTTTCGGTTAGTAGGGCAGTACATGGGTATATTAAAAAGTCTCTAAATTACCTATTATTATCTAGAGATTCAGAAGCAATGTCAATCACCGGAATTATTCACTTTTGTTTTATATCTAACCAGAAAAGATATATGAGGTATTTAGCCTTGAGAAATAGTTTTCTTTTTGAAGGTCCAGATCAACAGGGCCGGACCACCTAAGAAACGCAGGTCAGTATAATCCGTAATTCGGGCCATCCGAATATTTACTGATGAAACTGCCGTCTTAAAAATGCAAATTGTCAGCGAAAAAATAGATACTGGGAATTCACCGACTGTACTCTTAATATCTTAAAATATATTTATTGAGATAAAAAAAGAGTAATAAAAATAACATTTTTAGGTTCGCATATAAAAATAGATACTTAACATTCATTGTTTTTTAGGCCAAATACGTGGAGCATTAGAGTATCATTATTAGATTATAAATCATTATTACGATATTATTTATAATATATATATGACGGACCATATTTTCCGAATATGTGGCCATTACCCTTACGTCCCAGGATGTCACAATTGTGTGGGTCTGATTAACAAGCAAAATGGGCTTCAAAAGTATATATTAACGTGTTTGCACCGATACGACACAACATTGTTGGACATCTAGTATGGGTTTCACTGCACGTGGTTCACTTAGTTCCCACATTTACGTTGGCATTAGAGGTTGTAATACCAGCTTTATTATTTTTCTGTGTTTCTGCGAATTGTGATGGTGAATACAGATAGTTTTCACCTAAAATTAATTTAAACAGGGTTTTGAATAGAAATTTACTTAGAAAACGCATTGTTTTACATTACCTCAAAAATATTCCAAAAAGATTTTAATGCGCGTACTTTGACGCGGCATCCCAAATTTACCGGTAAGAAAGCACTGAATTTGGAAAAGCTTGTAGCCAGTACAGATCATGTGTATGAATTCCTCGATAAACTGAAGTCCGACTTTAAAGTGGAAAAGTGATAACTACGATGAATTGTTTGCCCCTCGAAATTATTTTTAACACGGATATGAGGAGTCGAAAAGCAGTAGTATTGACAATGAAGTACCAAGGCTTAGTATCAGCCAAAAAAAGTCTAATACAGCCCCAATATAGGTAAATCAGCCATTTGAAGGTAAAGAAATTCCTCCTTTGTACGAAAAGATGAAAATAAAAAAAAACATATGGAAATACCGTTCAAATGTAATTAAAGTTTATAATGCAAAGATGGTTGAGGAGTTGATATTTGTGATCAAATTTTTGAGACCTACCAAACATATTTTAATACCAGAAAATGGACATTTAAAAACAGTCTACACCTATTTGACACAGCTACTGTAAAGTTGAATGGAATATGGTATTAACTGTAATATAATAGGGCTAGCAAGAGGAAAATTATGGTTTATGGAACAAAAACAAATCTAAATTATGAAGACTTTCCTGTGGATGAAACTGAAGAACCGTCTACTAAGACGGAAAGATATACGCCGCTATCTTGTAAGGATAAAATATTAGATGGATTTGATCACTGGCCGGTACATGAAGATAAGAAAAATCCTAACACTTATAGAAATCAAGTCGACCAAGGATCAAATGCATTGAGTTCAATGTATACTTATGCTTACAGCAAAATCAAAAATGCTTTAAAAAGGTTTATTAATTTCTTAACATTTATTAATTTTCTTACTTAAGACAAAACATTTTCAATATATTTTCATTGTTATAACATTTTTGCTAGTATCATTTTGTCTAACATCAATTTTTGTTTCTAAGAAAAATAAGGATTTCTAACAAGGTATTAATAACTAAGGTAAAATTTGATCTGCAAATTCAAAAAATGTAGGATCGGGAACGTAAGGTTCATTTTTGTTTATTGCTTTTGTTTGCAACTTTTATAATGTTTGATTGTTATTATTTTTCTTTTGTATCTTTTAAAAGTCGGAGATCCCGTAAAGATACAAAATATAAAAAAAAATAAATATATTTTATACGTCAGAGTGTATCTATACTAAAACAATTTTTAATTGAAGGTGATTACTTGGTAACATCACACTTAACGAAGCTCTTAACGATAACTTTTCAACGAAATCATATTCCGCTTATCAATTTTGCAGAGGAGTTCCAAAAAAATGTTAATTATTTATTTAAACACATAAGTGATTACGTAAAAATTAAATCGACGACTAAGACCGAGATAATTATTAAATTATCATATGTCTTTTAACATGTGCCTTATAGTTGCCTAACAAAATAAAGTCAAATTTTATTCTTATTAGAGAGTACCTAATCCATAACTTCAATAAACAGAAAACTTTGGAAAGTACTTATTTTTTTCATTAGACTAAAAACAATTTGAAATTTCCTCATACGATCTCGTCATTACACATCATTCTCTATATTTTATAGAATTGCTGTGTGCTGTAAACGTTATATTTGTTTTTTTTTTTTTAACTTAATTTGAAAGTTTCATTGTATTTATTTGTTTATATAAATATAAAAATATATTATGAAGTTCACATAAATTAAAATGAAGTAAGCTAAACCATTATCATTTGTTTATTTCAGTCAATTCTGAAAATATGAAATGAAGATGGCACTAACTACTAAAGAGTTAATAGCTTCGTTAGAAGAAGACTCAGATTGTGAAAATGCTGACTTACTTAATGTGGTTTATTTGCCGCCGAGATTAGATTAGAAAGTTTCTGATGTATAAGACATTGGTGATAATATTATTTGTGAAGAATCAATCAAATCGGTTATTGTAGGTACACATGAAATAGAAGTGATTGGGAATTCTGACAGAAGTCTCAAGTTGTAACAACAGATACTTATTCGTGCTCAGTAGTAATTCAACATAAGTCTGATTGATATTTAAACAATATAAAAGCCAACAATTGAGGCAAGTCATATTTTGAAGTTTTTTCACTTTTTTTATAAAAAAGTAATTGAGAGCATTCTACATTTTACAAATATTTGTGCATCCCAGAATAACCCTCACGATTTTGAAATGAATAACAGATTTAAACAAAATATATTAGCATATGTATATTATCTGGTTTCCACTCTGCTTCAAGTTGATATGCATTGGTCAAAGAATGAGGATAAAGACGTGCACATTATAAGAGATCGCATGAGCCGACATAGATTTATATTTATAATTTATAAAAGTGAAGAAACCGCTGCATCAGTGTCCAACTTAGTACATGGACGTCAAGCTAAATTTGCTTTACCAGATGAAACCAGATTCGACAATATTGGCCACATTACAAAAAGAGACGATAGTGCAAAAATGTAGGATGTGCAAAAGTTATACTATTTATTTATGTAAAAGGGGTAGAATACATCTACACAAAATTTTCACCTTAAAATTTAATTTAAATTTAAGATACAATATGTTCTTTTTAAAAAGTGTACTGTTTTCCTTGAAAATGAGAAAAAAATCTCTTTGGTTGTAAATTACTCTTAATTTATGTGTTTTTAATCCAATCTAATAAATTAATTGTCAAATTTCTCTGTGTATATTGAACGGCCATTAATGGGTTAATACTATATAAAGAATAAACTTGCCTCAAATTTACTTTACTTACCTCAAAACTATTTTAAAGTTAATAATAAAGTCCATTTAATAAATACATGCCCAAGAAATAGAACACACTACGCCTAAGCACATATATAATCTGAATCTGGAAGGAATAAACTAAAATATCATTTTTCTCTCATTACCATTCTTTCTCAGAACGTAAATATATATGGACCAGCAAAATATTACCGATGATTCAAACTATTTAATGAACTTGTCTCACTATATACTCGTGAATCGCATCAATTTATATTGTTACGGGGGCAAATTTATCGGACTTTTTTACTTATTTACATGGGTACATACACAATAAAAATGACCACGGTAAAAATTGACTGCTGAAATTTTACATGGTTGCCGCTACCGTTTAGTTAAATTTGTAGATTAGTCACCTTTAATTGAAAATTGTCCGACTATAAATGTGAGAGGTATGTTTACATATATAGATAAGGGTAAGTACCTACCTAAACATATAAGCACTCGGATTATTGTGCAGTGCTGCTGACAAATCAAAATTTGCTCGGATGCACCGCGATCGACCCATAGCAGATCGACCTACCTTAAACCGCCATTGCAACGTTGTCAATTCTAATAGCATGACTTGTAAAGTTAAAGATTTCTTTGATTATGTACTTTTAAAAGTATTATTCTTCTCTTTTTGAAAAGATATTTTCTTTCACTGAAAATTATTTATTCAAATAGTTTTAAGTATTTAGTCATAATTAAAGGTGGCGTAAATTCCAATTAGAATTATCCAAGATTACATTGAAGGTGCAGATTTTTACAAACCCTTTTCACTTTTCACCCGACGCAACATCAAACTTGCTTATGTTTCTTTTTTCGATTGTCTAACAAAGAAGTAAGACTACCATATTTACTTGTCAAGTCGTTTTCATTTGTATCGTTAAAGCTTCGAGACGCAAAGCTATTATTAAAATTACAATTGGTAGGAAGAATATTTACATCATCGGGAGAAGCGTCGGAACCATTGGAAGTGCTTGAGTTACTGTGATTAGTATCGAAAGCTTCACGAGAAGTATTGGAAAATATACTAATATCACCTTCGTGTGGCTCTAGTTTGCAGGTTACAGTCATAGCTCCATGATGCTCAGGTCATGCAACGTTGTAAAAGTTGTTAAAACTCAATCTTACGCTTAGTAGTCGCAAATTCATGTTGGCACTTTTTGAAAGCAGTTCCAAAAAGTTTTTAACTATAATATCGTACGTTTGTGATGAATGTTTAACCTAAAAAATAAGATTATTAATATAATGGACGAATAATATAACGTTAATCATAAAAATATGTTCTATAAAAATAATATAAACATTTTTCCATGGGTCGTCAATAATTATGTTATTTTATTTGCTGTGTTTAGTGTGTGAAGTAAGAATCGTCGAGGTAACTACGATAAGTCTGATGTAAAAACTACCAAGTTTTCAGGAAGGAAACAAAACTCTCCCATATTTACCTTTCGGTTCTGATTCATTAGGTAAATTACTTTTTTAATTTAATTTACAATCGACCAACAGAATTTTATTGATATTAAGTAAATTTACTCAATTACGCGTTCTGCGTTGACATACGACCGTTTAAACTTCAATATTGACCCCCTCCTTCTTGAAAGCAATCTTTAAATCCTAGATAGAGCCCATTTCCATTTCAGTTTTGCTGCTTGTTCTATCGCGTCTGCTGTCTTTGTTCTGGTTCTGATTCACTGGTTACGTTTTCTATCTTTAAGTGATATACCCAACATTTGTCTCTCCATCGCTCTTTGTGCCTTCCTTATTCTGTCCAAATTGGCCTGTGTAAATGTCCATGTCTGTGTTCCGTAGGTGAGAACCGGTATTATACAGGAGTTGTATACCTTGCTTCGTAAGTATAGAGGGATTGTTTGATTCTTTAGAACGTAAGATAGTTTGCAAAAGCTGCCCATCCCATTCTTACTCGTCTCGATATTTCGGCTGTTTGATTTTCTCTGTTAGTTCTCATTGCTTGTCCTAGATAGATATACTCATTTACCTGTTCTATTTTTTCTGTTTGTATTTTTATTGCCTCTGGGTATTCCGTGTTTGTCATTACTTTTGTTTTGTTGAAGTTAATTTTTAGGCCTTTTTGCGGTGATTTTTCATGAAGTTCATTCAGCATTAATTCTAGTTCTTGTCGTTCCGAGGAGATCAGGAGTATATCATCCGCATATCTAAGATGATTTAGGTACTTTCCGTTAATGCACATTCTTCTGTGTTCCCAATCTGTTGATTTTATTATATCTTTGAGGGTCAAGGTAAACAGTTTAGGTGAAATTATATCGCCTTGTCGGACTCCTCGTTTAACTTTTATATTATCCGTTATTAATTTGTCGTCCAGAATTACGGTCATGGTTGCGTTTTGGTAAATATCATGTATCAATCGGTATCTTGAATCTATGCTACTATTGACCAGAGCTTCTTCCACCGCTCAGTGTTCAATGCTGTCGAAAGCCTTTTCATAATCTATGAATGCTAAGTACAGCGGAAAGTTATATTCATTCACAATTAAGATTTTAAGCGCATGTAGATGGTCGATTGTGCTGTATCCTTTCCTGAATCCGGCCTGTTCCACTGGTTGGTAGTTATCAAATTTATAGGTTAGTCGGTTGTTTATTATTCTTGTGAAGGTTTTATATAGTTGTCACAAAAGGGAAATAGGACGGTAGTTGTTTAGGTCTGTTCGGTCTCCTTTCTTATGTATTAAGATTGTGTTGGCATTTCTCCATTGTTTAGGTATTTTACCTTCAAACAGACATTTGTTGAACAGTATTTTTAGCATTTTTTTTATCGTATCTCTTCCTTCTTTTAGCAGTTCCACCAGTATTTGTTCTCACCGGCCGCTTTATTTCTTTTCATGTCGTTTATGGATTTTTCGATTTCATCTTCAGTTATTTCTGGTAATACCTCTGAGCCAACATTTTGTATTTTCCTCGAGGGATTCTGTTTAGATGATAGTGGTGGGTCATTTTTAGAACTGTATAGGTCTGTGTAATATCTTTCTGTGATTTTTACTATTTCTCCTAGATCTCTTTCTTCATTGTTCTCAGCTTTAAGCATGATTAGTTTTCTTTTTCCTATATTTGTCTTCATTGTTTTTAAACTTTTGTTCTTCTCTATGATTTTCTTAGTATTTCTTTAAATCTTCCTTTATCTGTTTTCTTATGGTTTTGATCAGTTCGGTAAACTCCACTGTATTTCTTTTGTTATCGTTCAGGAGTTGTCGTCGTTTTTTGGCATATCTTGTGATTTAGCGCTAATTTTTTGTTGTTTTCGCTTTTGTTTATTAGCAATCTTCAGGCCTACTTCTAGTAGTTCTGTTGTTATTTTATCGTTTAATTCGTCTAGTTGCAAACCCTTTAGATGTGATATGTTACTTCTTTTTAGCTGGTTTATGTATTGCTCTTTGCGTTCTTTAAGAAATTGTGTATCTATCTCTTTTTTAGATGGTTTAAATTTTTGTCTGTCTGTTGTGGCGTTAATTTTGATTTTGGCTCTAACAATTCTGTGATCACTTCCTACGGAAACCATGTTTATGACAGTAACGTCTTGTACTATGTTCTTTTCTTTGGATAGGATGTAATCAATCTCATTTTTTGTTGAACCATTGGGTGCGATCCACGTCCATTTTCTCTGTGGTTTTTTATTGAAAAAGGTATTCATCGCATACAGACCGTTCGTTTCCATATAGTTCATCAATGTTTCTCCTCTTTCGTTTCGTGTTCCATATCCAAAGTTGCCGATTTTATTTTCTGATTCTTCTAGTTTTCTCCCTAATTTGGCATTGAGTCGTCTATAATAATTGTGTAGGTGCTTTTGTATTTGTTTACTGTTTGTGTCAATGATTCGTAGAATATATCCACTTCTTCATCCATATGTGATGATGTAGGGGCGTAAATTTGTATGATCTTTAAACTTATATTTTTATTTATGTCCATTATTAGAGCCGCGATCCTTTCTGAAATTCCAATATATTGTCTAATCTTATGGACATGCTGATTAGAAATAAGAAAACCGACACCAGCTAATGATTCTTCTTCAGTTCCTTTATAGTATAGTACGTTCCCGGATTCCAACTTCATACAGGCTTCATCTTTTCTTTTTATCTCACTTAATCCTAGTATATCCAATTTTTCATCTTTTTTACTTCTTCTTCCAGTTCGGCTAGCTTTTCGTCTCTCATCAGTGATCTGACATTATAAGTTGCAATATCCAGTTTCGTTGCTTGTTTTCGTTGTTTCTGGCAATCTTCTAAAACCCAGGGATTCTTAGCACCCTCTGCTTTTTCCTTGATCCTACCATTGCCTTGGAAGGTGACTCCGGAGCTACTGGGGACTGAGGGCCAATTCTTACGTGTATCTGTCATAAGACAGCAGCTAATAAACAAAGTAAATGAAGTAAGTGAAATATTTTAACTACATACAAGTAAACATATCAAAAACTAAATTCATGATCATCAGCAAAAATAAAATTAGAGACGCCCAACGGCTTATCAAGAATACACCAGTGGACCGAGTAAAACAGTTTACCTATATTGGAACAATAGTAAGCGAACAATGGGATCACTCACAAGTAAAATGTAGAATAGAGAAGGCTAGGGAGAAACGATGGAGAAAAAACTTGAAGCCTTCGAAATGTGGCTATACAGAAGAATCTTAAGGATATCATGGACGGACAAGATAGCCAACGAGACTATACTACCAAGAATGGGGAGAGAAAGAGAAGTGATGTATACGATTAAAAGGAGAAAGTTAGAATATCTCGGACACATAATGAGAAACGGAACTAATTACAGATTACTGAAAATAATCCTTCAAGGCAAAATATGGGTCAAAACTGGTTCTCCACAACAACAACTAACCTATTTTAATCATCAGTTAATAAAATAATTATAGCCAGAATAATTGCCAATATTCGAAATGAATAGGCACCAAAAAAAGAAGATATAGTGTACACAGTGTATACTCCACTTTCTCCTTTTACCTTTTCCATAAACCAACTTACCCAATGATGCAAGCAATAAATAATAATATTGATTACAAGATAACAAGATTAAAATAAAAATATAGACTTACTTTAACTTTTGTTGTGTGCAGAAATTGATGAAACGTGGCTCTTCGTGACCTATGAGCAGTATCAGCTTCCTTATCTGTACCGAATCCGTCTTCACTATTTATTCGGCTGCGATATTTAGTATATGCCGTATGTTCATCCGCACAGGCCTGATAGAGAGCTTCTTGATGACCTTCCAAATTCATTACAAAATTGTAAATAGAGATCAAATGTGCAAAAAGTTGCTAAAAGAAAAAGAATCATTAGAAAAATTGCAGAATTAAAGTTACGGTTATATCTATTAATTTAGCTAATTTTTGTCGAAATAACCTTATTTTTCATGTTGTATGTTAATTTGTGTATCAAATTGTTAATTGTTATTAATTATGTTTGACCACAGATCTAGAACTGGCCATCTCTTCGCAATGAAGAGAGAAATAAGGCTCCTGCAGGCCAATCTTCAACATGCAAAAGCCGCATCGGCAACGCTAGATAGAAGAGTGGAACAAGAAGGCATTGATGTGGCCCTATAGGAGCATTGGAGGATAGGTGAGAAGATTGTTGGCCTATCAACCAAACAAATTAAGGTTTTATACACACCCAAAGGTATAAGGCCAAGGTCGTGTATAATTCACAGTAATGCAGTAGAGTGTAAACTAATCCCGGTGCTCTGCACCGATGATATTGTTACAGCTGTTCTATAACCACGGAAGTAGGAAAGAAGAAACTGGTGGTGTGTTCAGCCTACTTTCCAGGTGATGAGGCTCTGTGTCCACCAGGCGACACTAAACGACATGGTTGCATATTGTCTAGGAAAACAGCTCATTATAGGATATGATGCCAACGCACACCACACCATATGGGGCAGCACAAACATCAATGCAAGGGGTGAGTATATTTTGAATTTCATCTTATCTACCTTATCTGAAGGTTTGGTTATATCCAATATAGGAAACAAGCCAACTTTTGTCACTAAGGCACGCAAAGAAGTGTTGGATTTAACACTTTGCACGAGCAAGATAAGTGGTATATTAACAAATTGGGTTATGTCTGACACTCATGTTCGGATCACAGACATATACAATTTGACCTTGATATTTTTCAATCAGGAATTAAATACAGAAATCCTAGAGATACAAACTGCAAAGGATATAGGGAGTCCCTCAGTAAAAATCTCGGGGAAAGTATAATCTTGTTTAAGGTCCAGAGGTTATAGATTCGAAGGCAAAAACGATAAGCAAAGCTATTATGGCGGCTTACCAGTAGAACTGCCCAGAAAAACCAAAGAAAAGTAGGGGCAGTAATATAGTCTAGTGGAACAACGGCTTAAAGAGGATGAAGTCCGAAGCCTATTTAATAAAGCTAAAAGTAACCAAGATTGGGATACCTACAGGTATAAGCTAACGTTATGTAATAAAGAAATTCGGAAAGCTAAAAGGAATTCATGGAAAGAGTTTTGCGAGAAGATTACAGATTACAGATGTTCTCGAATCCATAAAGTCCTGGCAAAGGATGGTGCTACAACGAAAGAAGTAGGTTTCCTAAAGAAAGCTAATGGCAAATTTACGGACACCAAAAAGGAAAGTCTTATAGAACTGATAAAAACGCACAAAAAACCAACATAGAGCAAAGGCTCACTAGGCCAAGGTCTACAGATTGGGAAATAGCCGCAGCAATCACAAGATCAAATAGAATTAGATGGGCTATAAATAAGTTTCGGCCATATAAGTCTCCAGGGACAGATGGCGTATATCCAATACTGTTGCATATGGGATTAGAGGTATTGATACCACACCTATGCAAGCTCCTCAAAGCCAGTTTAGCATGGGGCGTCGTACTGGAAATATGGCAAAAGGTTAAAGTCATATACTTGCCTAAGGTAGGTAAAGTATCAGACCTAACACCAAAGTCATATAGACCGAGAAGCTTAACTTTTTGTCTATTAAAAACGCTGGAAAGGCTTCTTGATGGGTACATCAGAGACGAAGTGCTAAAAAATAATCCTCTAAGCAATCTTCAATATACATACCAATTTGGTAAATCTACGGACTCTGCGTTGGATGATCTAAATAGACTTATCTCAAAGTCAATAGAAGATAAAGAGAAAGTAATGGCCGATTTTTTAGATATAGAAGGGGCATTTAATAATGTTACTAGCAGCTCTTTGATAGGTGCTATGAGTAGACGAGGCGCACCTGCGGTAATATGCAGATAGATAAGGGGTCCCTGGAGAATAGGACAATAATGCCCACTCTGGGTAAAGCAATCATCAAAACAAAAGTAGGTGAAGGCTGTTCACAAGCAGGAGTTCTGTCCCCTCTACTTTGGACAACTTTGGTAGATGATCTCCTCAGAAATCTGTCTCCAGAAGGCTTTTATTGTCTAGGATATGCTGACGATATAGCAATCGTTGTCAGGGGCAGGTTTGCTCAGGTGGTGTCTGAGAGAATGCAAGCAGCTCTAAATATAGTTTGATATAAAGTTGAATGCTCGAATAAATGAACTTTGAAAAATAAGGCTATTATCGAGCACAATTTTAACAATTAAATCTTGCCCAAGTACTTTCGCTTACTACAGCATCTTCAGGGGCATTTCGTCAAATTTGGGCTATACAGCAAGCGTAGAATGTGTTAAATGATCATTCTCTCTCCTGTTATTGACAAAGAATGTAGAGCGTAGAACCATTTTAATTAATTTTAAAGTGTTTGTCCTTGGTTTAGTGTAGTGTTTTGTACAATTTTATGTTAAAATTCATGTTTATCACATTCTACGCTTGCTGGATAGCCCAAATTTGACGAAATGCCCCTGAAGATGCTGAAGATGCGAAAGTTCTTGGGCAAGATTTAATTGTTAAAATTGTGCTCGATATTTGTCTTTCATTTTTCAAAGTTTACTAAATATAGTTGATGACTGGTGTAAACAAGAGAGACTGATAGTCAATGCTCAAAAAACACAAATCGTCAACTTCGCCAAAAAAAACAGCACTAAAAAAAAGTCCTAAAACCATCGGTGCTGGGAGGTATTAATTTACCTTGGGGTATATGATCATAGGCTTACATCGAATACTGACATTCTGAAAACCACACAGAAAGCTACTATGTCCCTGGGCATATGTAGAAGAATGTGCGGTAAGAATTGGGAACTTAACCCCAAAATGACTCTATGGTTATACACAAGTGTTATTGGACCCATGATAACCTATAGCTCGGTGACGTGGTGGACAAAGACGTAGCAAGTGGGAGCACTAAGGCTGCTAAGTAATACACGGTAATACGGTGGCCATAAAAAAACTCCTACTGCATCGTTAAAAGTCCTGCTGAATCTACCACCACTTCATATTTTTATACAGGGCGAAGCCAGATTAGTAATGCACAGATTAATCCATAGTCAGCGACATATAAGCCAGATGCATGGTGCTGACAACAGAAAGCTAATCGAGGGGCTAAAAGCCGATATTGTCATGGGGCAACATATCGATGCAACAGCTACGAGATATAGTTTTAACAATAAGTTCACAATTAAGACACCAGGCAGGAAGGACTGGAATAAAGGTGTACCCATACATGCTGCTACCTGGTACAGGGATGGCTCAAAAACATCGGAGGGTGTGGGAGCCAGCATAGTAGGAACAAATCAAGGGATACATTTCCCGGTAAGTCTATCTAAAAATCTAAATATGTGTGCCCCAAATAAAATAGGAGACCGTAGAAAGGTTACGATAGCCTGGGTACCGGGGCACGAGGGTCACAAGGGCAATGAAAAAGCAGATGAAATGGCCAAACAAAGGCTCATCAATGCCATTCATTGGACCGGAACCCTTCTACGGCGTTGCAAAGTTATAAACAAAAAAGACTACAAGGAAGTGGGTAGCTCACAAATCACTGGAATGGTGGAGGAATTCACCAGGACAAAGACAGGCGAAATAGTTCATTAAAAAACATTCGCCAAAATTTATGGCAGACCAAATAAGCAAAGACAGGAAAACAGTCAAAGTCATAGTAGGTCTTCTAACAAGGCACTCTAAGCTGAGTAGGCACGATTATCAGATAATGACCTGTGCAGATACTGTCACCTCGAAGAAGAAACAGCAGAGAACATTTTGTCAGTGTGACAGTCTGGCAAATGTGCGGTTTTTTGCATTAGGAGAAGAATATCCACCGGCAAATAACTACATGGAAGTTACAGTCTCGAAGCTACTAGACAAAATATTAAAAAATGAATTATAATTAAAACAAAAATATGTTCAAGAAAATTTATAATAACTATACTATACAAAAAAATGTCTTTTAATGTCATTTATTTGAAATAAGTAAATTTAAACTATACACAAGTTTTAATAACACAGTACAGAAATTGTTGAACTAATATATTTATGATTAATATAGGTACAGTTATTAAAATGCAAATCACTGAAATATAGGCATCATAATATCTTATAAAATTTATCTTGACAAAGATGAAACGAAGTATAAAACTGTAATACATTGTAAATTACTTCAGAAACAAACAATTAGTTAATGTTATTGTCGGTTAGTTTGGCTTTTTAATGATTTTTTAGCCACCAATGTTAATGTTATGAGTTATCCACCAATGAGTTAATTCTTCAATTTAGCAAAAACTTGTCTTAGTTATGCCGACAGTTACTTTAATTTTATCAGGACACGTGCTCTTACTTAATAGAGTAAATCCAAGATATTTAAATTTATCAAGGATTTGTTTGCTGGACGTATATAAGAAGGAAGATTTATTGATATTGATACCAAACTTTACAGGAAAATCCAAAATCGACCTTATTTTGCGTCAAAAAACTCAATAAAGTATGCAAATACTTACCCTAGAACCTTCATCCAAAAGTACCCCCCTTTGTACTGAACTGAGAAATCCTGAATGCGCAATTATTATATCATCTAAACTTTCAGCTTTATTTACTTGATTTTGCATTTCCGCCCAAGAACATTCTAGTACTTCAAAAAGAAAATAATATTGTGTCTGGTGAAGAAAATGGATCATCTTACTTGTTAAAATGTGAATGATATGCATTACTGGTTTTAGTTCTGAAAATAACGTAAATATAAAAATTTCGGACGATGCCAGAAAGAAAAATATAAATACTGAATCTAGGAGGACAAATTCGTTAAACTTCTCGTGCTCGAATCGGTATCAATATCACTCGGGCTGATACAAATTCAAACTCGAAAAGTCCAACGAATGTCTCCTAAAACTTGACCACTACAGTGGTTTGCGTACTGAGGTGCCACCCGCTTTGGCGGTCATGAACGAAAACGATTTAATAATATCGTTTTCTGTATAAATCTTTCGGAACATTTTATTCGCCTCTACGGGGAGGAATTTTACCAGCTTACTAAATCATATAGCATCTGCTGCCACGTAAGAATCGTCTTCTTTGTGATTTAACATTCCTTAAAGCCTGCCGAGATCATAAATTCATTCCCAAATTTCTAAACCTCAAACACCATACTTCTGCTTCTATCTCTCAAATTCTAAGAAAAACCAGTTTTGCGCTCCTCCGTGAAGCTATTCCGTGAACTAGGCGAAAACTATATTTTCAATACCTGGTCATCTCAATTCATTCTTTCAATGTACATCCTATATTATGGGACAGTTTCGACTGTATGAATATACAGATAGCCGTAAACACTTTGGAATCTAAGACTGAAACTCAGAAGTGCAAATTAATTAGCACATCGAAAAAATTCTAAAAAATCTCAACGTTGGAACCCACTGCAGTGGTTCATAACTTTTCTGATACCCCTATTTCGACCATTGCTACTCAAGCTTTAGCAAAAGGTTTTAATTACTCTGGTATCCCAAATCACATTCCAATTCTATCTGTCAAACTGAAAAAGCCATCTAAAATTTATCTTCCGAAGATACTGAAATAACTAGACAATACATCGCTAGAGTTCTTAGAAACTCAAAATCTCTTCCTCCGAACATTAGCCAATCCAAGAAAAAGCCCTGAAAGAACAACAAAAAAGATAAAGGCAATGCCACTGTCATCCTAAACACTTCTTGTTACAGTAATAAACTCTCAAATCTCATTAATACTCCAGACTACAGACCAATTCCTAATAATCCAACAACCTATTTGGAGAAAACAACAAAAGCCATTATCAATAAAACGTCACTTCCTAGTGACATAGAGAGCAATCTCTAATTCCTCGTGAGAAGTCTTCCAGAATACCTCGAATATATGGCCTATCCAAAAATTCACAAACCCAACATTCCTCTACGTCCCATTGTGAGTGCATACAACTGCCCTACACAACCATTGGCCAAGTACTTGACCAAAACTCTACAACTTCTCGCTAAAAATGTTTCATCCTTCGTCAAAAATTCTTTTCATTTCAATATATCTCATCTATCTCATCGTCAGACATTCTAATAAGTTTCGATGTCGTTTCACTCTTTACAAACATTCCTATATACGAAACTCTAAACATTCTGAAAACTAAATATGATATCCACTTATCTCTCATTAAACATTGTACGTCCAACACTTATTTCATCCTCCAAAATCAATTCTACAGACAAATAAATGGTGCCCCAATGGGCTCCCCACTATCTCCAGTAATTGCAAATATTTATCTGAGTGTTATACATACTAGTATCCAGTTCACGAGCGAGGTGGAAACTGATTCATCCCTACCGTTTCTCGACGTTATCATAAAGAAAAACCAATACTAAGGTTTTCATCACTCTGTTTATCGAAAACCCACCCATACCAATAGTTACTTGCATGCTAACTCTCATCATCCACCTTCACAAATTAATTCAGTCATTAATACCCTTGTCTCCAGATCAATACGCCTTTGCGATGATGGCAGTAAACCCGCTGAGCTCTCTAGTTTAAAACAAGCCCTCATCCAAAACAGCTACCGCGAAAATCACATTAATAGGAGCATCTACAGACATCAATCACCTACTCAATCTTAACCCGAAGACTCAGACCCTCATCATACGAAACCTTTTCTTCCTTACATCAAAGGTGTCATCGACAAAATCGACAAAATCGACGAAATTCTTAAATCAAGAGGAATAAAGACAATATTTACCCCCCAACAAAAACTTTCATTTCTTGTCCGATCAATTAAAGACAAAATTCCGAATGAACAACACGGAGTTTATGAAATTCCTTGTGCAGGTTGTCCCCGATCCCATATAGGCCAAACAAATCGCAAAATCTAAAATAGGATTTATGAACATTCCATTTCTGTTCGCAATTCCGATTCAATTTTTCTTTACTAATTTATTAACAATACGAAAACACTACAATTGGTTAAATGAATTACTTTGCTTTCTATAATACGGAACGCGAGAGAAAGAGAGAGAGAGAAAGAGAGAATAAAAAAGAGAACTAAAACATTTTTGGTGTGCTAGGGAAAAAACTGCTGAGAGTGATGTTCTTCTTTGAGTTACTTTATAAGACAGAGGGTGAGGAAGCGGAGGTGATTTTGGTAAGGAAGCGAAAGTTATCTGAACGTCAAGGAGTTATATCCTTTGACAACATAAGGTATTTGGATATCTGACAATTTACAGGGTTGTCGGTAATTGCATTTAAAATAAAAGAAATTTATAAAATTATAGTTGGTTTATCAACAACCGCTTTAACGTCTGACTTAAGGAAAATAAATTCGACACACAACAGTGCTTTAGTGTTATGCTTGGGAGTATTCAAATTCAGTCCAGCAGATAGTTTCTATCATGAAGCCAATAAACCTCCACTTTGGATTAGAAGTCAATATCTGCTGCTGAATTATACTGCTGGAATATCAGCACCTGTTAATAACTTAGTCCACCCCATTTCTATAATATTTTATCCTACTACCTCCAAGCTACCCACCATTCGACATCTGGTCTCACCTCTTTTATTAAACGTAGACTTAACTACTATATCACCTAACAAAATTTCCCCTCTTCCATCACGGAATAAAACTCTTCCAAAAATAAACACCGTCCGATATAACCATCCAAAGCACAATATGCACTGTTTAACATTCTTTTCTTAATATTGTAAACAAATCCTGCTTTGATTGGATAAGGATTGAATTTTTCATTTCCAGAAGCTGTCGTTTCAATAAGACGGCGCAACGTGTCACACAGCTCGTGCCACAATTGATTTATTGAAAGAAACGTTTGGTAGCTGCATAGTTTCACGTTTCGGACCGTGAATTTTCCTCCAACATCGTGCGATTTAACACCCCTAGACTATTTTATGTGGGGATATGTAAAGATGTTGATCTAAGCCAATAAGTATGAATCGATTGACCACTTGAAGGACAACATTCGCTGTGTTGATATAAAAATATTGGAAAAAGTGATCAAAAACTGGACCTCCAGATTAGACTACGTCAGAGCCAGCCATGACGGTCATATATCAGAAATCATATTTAAATTATAATGCCAAAATATTATCTTTCGAATAAAGTCAATTTCAAATCAATTGACAAAAATCATCTTTGTTTTATTCCATTTCAAAGTTCTACACCTCTAAAAAAAAACACCTTTTATATACTGACGGCTCTAAAAACAATGACAAAATTATTTGCGAATTCACGTCTTCGAAAAATGTCAACAAAATGTCATGACACGTGTTTCTCCAGTTATCTGCACTGACTCACGAAGATATGTTAACTCGATAAAAATATTTACTCCAGGTACCAAATTGATAAATCTATCCAAACTACAACATTGAAAATCATCTGGGTATCCTCCCATAACGGAATTCACGGATGCGAAAACGTCGATCATGGAGCAAACGGAACGATATCATTAACCACTCATCCTGAAAGAATCTAAATTGGCAAATTTCAACAAAATTCTAATACGCTACTGTAATCTTTGACATCTGAAACTCCACAGGAAAGATAAGACTACGGATTGGACATACCAGGTTAACACATGGATATCGGATGGCATCTGACTTCCAACCTTTCTGACACTGTCTACTCTCCGTCAAGTCTTTTACAACTAAGCAGAAATCCTTAGCGAATTGTGCTTCTAGTACTCACACAGAGTAAATCCGAATAAAATGAAAAAAGGCAGCAAATATTTGATTTCACGCAAACAAATCCTATGTATACATACATACAAATATACATACATACAAATTTGCATTCCACGACATGTCTTTTACAACTAAGCAGAAACCCTTAGCGAATTGTGCTTCTAGTACTCACACAGAGTAAATCCGAATAAAATGAAAAAAGGCAGCAAATATTTGATTTCACGCAAACAAATCCTATGTATACATTGACCACTTGTATACATAGGATTTGTTGTAAAAGACATGTCGTGGAATGCAAATTTTAGATTCCCCATGTCTCTTTTAACATCTTTATCAACGTCTGTTTGCCTTACAATTTTTAGAAGGCTCAGATTATAAAGCAAAAATCTGAATTGTGTTTCGAAACTATTTTACGATTTTTAAAAAAATAATCATTCAAAAACTCTCACGTGTTATGAAAACTAACCTTTTATCCGTCTAAAAAGCTTCGCCATACAGATCTGTTGCCTCCTCATATTCGATAAAGCATATTCTGTCCTCTTCGCTTTCCATAAAGCTCCAAAAAGGCTCTGGTATGTCGGCATAGTGTGTTGAAATATGGTTCCTATCGGGCCGTCTACAATATACATAAGACTAAAAACATCCCATCCGGTGTCTCCAGAAGAATGGCTCATAAAACTAACATTAAGACGTTTAAGTGTATCTTCGTCTTCGTACTGTGCATTTGTTACCCTAATGGCTGATTCTAGTATGGCAGATAAGGTGTGCCCATAAATATTTTCGGCGGGCTTGTTCAGTTCTGGTCTAAAAATATAAAATATATTAAAAATGTATACAACGACAACTTGATTAGAAAAAAAAAGATAATATTTAAATACAATTGGATGTTAAAATGTCACGTCATTTCGGTCTAGTACGGATCACGACAATTTTTTTATGTTTGTCATGACTGAGTTTTCCTTATCTGCCAATAGGTTTTCATTTTAATGGAATGTGCATTTTTCCTTTCTTGTGACCACTTGCTAACGGGGCGAGGAGCTGGGATAGTGAGAGGGATAAAGTTCTTAGTTGATTTCACCTTATATCTGATATCTTTACGATCGTGGAAGTCTTCTTCTTAGGGTGCCTGTCCGTTACACCCTCCTTAATGTTGTTTATAGCAGCTTCTACTTCCGCTTCGAGAATAGGTGGTCCGGTATCGTCATTTTTATTTTGTGTGATGGTGACATTCCTATCGTCTTCAAATGTTGTTGTCACATAGTTCATCCATGTTGTTTTTGTTTCTTCAATATCAACTATTGGATTTCCTTGAGCGTCTGTTAAGTGTCCCGGCCTTTTTGATTTATAGATTTACAGCCTGCTGTTTGTTTGATCTTTTTTGGAGGTTCAAGGAATCGTGTTTACGTTCCAATATCTCGATTTCTTCACACTGTTCTTCCAGATTTATATTTTTAGCTTCTCTGGCAGCTTTTTTTATCACTTTGTCTAAAAATTGATATACAACGTAGTCTTTCCGCATGGAAAGACTACTCATACCTTCTAGGTGACAATAAAACATCATTCCCTGTTTTCTCATGTTGTTAATAATGTCTTCCAAGTGCTCATATAATGCAGGATTGTGTCTTCGACAGAATTCCTCATTTGCTTTAATTAGTTCTAAGACTTTTCCCAAAATGTTCCTATCTTTTAATTCAAAGGCTGAAGGCGTGATCGCTGTATTATAGTGACAGAGTTTTAAGTTTAAAGATAAGCTTTTGCTTTTGTACAGGTCTTTGCACAGATGAAATTCACCTAATTTTGAACATCTATTTTCAACATCGACTTTTTCTTGTTGTATTTTTATATAAGAGGGTGCATTCTTGATATTTGTAATAACCTCAGTTTTATTGAATGCTACTTTCAGGCCAGTTTTGGGGACAATCGATCGAAGGCTGGACAACTGAGCTTTAGCTTCATTGGCATTATTATCTAAAAGAGCCAGGTTATAGGTAAAATTTAAGCAGTTTATCTTCATAACCTTTTTTTGTGTTCAATTTGTATACTGTAACTTAGCGTTATAGTTGTTGTACACTCTCTAATAGTCTTTTCTAAGGCACAGTTAAACAGTAGAGGAGAAATCAAGTCTGCTCTTTTAATATATTCTACGTAGATATTATCTTTATGAGATGACAAAGTAATCAATTTGGATAAAGGGCTTATAAAGAGCTTCATCTATTATAAAGAGCTTCCGAATAGGCAGTTCCACTGATGACGACATAGTAGCCTTCGGCTACTACATACGAAACAAATTTATGTACTAAAAGAAACACAAACGACCTGTTTTGGACACAAAACCATACTGTATGCAATCTTCAAAGAGTTCCATCAAACTTATGACATTATTTATCCTGAATCATACTTACGCTAAAAGTTCTAGAAGATGTCTTATAAAATCACCCTGTCCCAGTAGCAGATATCTTCGAAGAGATTGTAAATGTTCGTATAACTTATATTTATTTTGAAGCAAATCTAACACCCTCACAGAGGTTTCTTTGTAAACATTTTCTAGTGTAGCGTGAAATTCTATACTTTGTTCTGGTGCAAAGAGAGCTTCGGCTGAAAAATAAATATATCATAAATATATGATTTTTTGTGTATGTGAGGTTGGTATTGAAGTGGTCCATTTACCACAGATATATGTACAACTCAAATTCTACAAAAAAAAATCATAATATTCCTCGGTTCCAGTATTCTGGAAATATGTAGTTGAGATTTAAAGGGAAACAGTCTAAACTCACTCTAATCTACCATTTTAAATTATATATCTTTTTTTTTGTATTAAACAGAAGATTTTACAATATAAACATTAGATTAAAGTAAAATAAAAAACATAAAACATAAAAATAAACATCAAATAGTAGGTGAATAATTTGTTATGGTATAGATAAAATATTTATGTCTGGAAGATATTATCTGGTTCGAAAAATATGAATACGAGGCAAAACTAATAAAAAAGCATCTTTGCGTCTTTTTTATTAATTTTTTTATTCTACATACGTTTAACACATTTAGCGCCACGCTGTAATTGGTTATTCACTCCCTGGGACCAAACATATGAAATGCCTTTTTTTTCTATAAATCTATTTTGTAACTGATAATTATTATATTTTAAACCATACTTTCTTTTTCCAACTTTGTTTTTTGTGATTTTTTTTTAATGCCCACCAGTGGTCACGTGGTCCCAGGATGTAATTTTACAGTGTGGGACCAAATGTCCACCAGTGGTCATGCATTTATTGTTTCTTTTGTTGTAGATTTTAAACAATAATGGCAAGAAGAGGTCTTACAGAAGAAGAATTGTTTCGGGAGTTGGAAAATTTGTCTGATGTTGAAGCAGAAGACTATTCCGACGACGACTCCACTGCAGATCGGAATTACTCATATGAAGGAAGCTCCTATTCAAGTGAGGATGAATTAGCTGTATCTGATGTCGAGGACGAAGCTGCTGAAGTTGTTCCTCTGGCCGATATTATACCCGAGACCAAGTGGGAGCCTGTGGCAGGAGACAGATTGAAATTTAATTTTCTTGCTGCCCACACCGGTGTACACGAAAATATAATCCAGAAACTTCGTAGTGCATCTCCCATAACTTATTTTGAACACTTCATAGACGATGAGATTATCTCATTGTTAGTGGAAGAAGCCAATAGATTTGCTGCGCAAAGAAATACTGCGAATGATGCTGCCCAAGCAGGAAGCCAAACTCCAAGACTTAATAAATGGGTTGACACTGATCCTATAGAGATGCGCAAGTTTTTGGGTATCGTTGTATGGATGGGACTTATGCATTTGCCAAAATTGAGGGATTACTGGAGCACAAAAAGAATTTATGAAAATGGAATTCCAAAAATAATGAGCCGCAATAGATTTGAGATGTTACTTTCGATGTTTCATTTATCAAATAATGAGCAGCCAATTAATCCAGAAGACAGGCTTCACAAAATCTCAAATTTTTTTGAACTTACTAGAAAAGAAATTCAAAGAATCGTATAATCCCGAAGAAGTTTGTATTGACAAAAGCAACATACCATTTCGAGGACGTATTTATTTCCGACAGTACTTCTTCTTCAAGTGCCCTGTCCGTTGCGAACTTTGGCTATTAACATGGCAATTTTGATCTTGTTTGCGGCGCTTCTGAATAGTTCGACCGATGTGAGCCCGAACCACTTCCGCAGATTTTGGAGCCACGAGTGACAGTACATTCGACAGTATATTCCGACAGTACATTCCTAATAAAAGGCATAAGTATGGGATAAAGGTTTTCAAACTCTGTGTTTCTGGAGGCTATACATGGTCGTTTAAAGTCTAAACAGGCAAAGAAAGAGCAGACGATGTATCAGTTGCCGAAAAATTGTCACGACACTGATGGAGGGACTTTTTGATACAAGTAGAACTTTATATACCGATAACTGGTACACTAGTGTTTCGCTGTCTAATAGTCTCATTCAACGGCAAACACATTTAGTAGGAACCCTAAGGACAAACAGAAAATATAATCCCCCAGATGTGGTAAAAACTAAACTGAGAAAGGGTGAAGTCGTGGCCCAACAAAACGAAAATAAAACAGTTGTCTGCAAAAGGAAAGATAAAAGAGATGTTTTTATGCTCAGTACCAAACATGACGACTCGTATGGTGACAGTAACTCGCAGAGGAGGACAAGAAGTTAATACACCAGCGATAGTTGTAGATTACAACAAAGGAAAAGCTTTTGTCGACCAGTCTGACCAGATGGCATCTTATGCGCCATACGTGAGAAGAATCGTCAAGTGGTATAAGCGACTCGCTTTTCATTTTGTTACTGCAACAGCTATGGTAAATGCTCTGCATCTATATAACAAAATTAAAACAACAAAATGGGCATAATAGAATTCAAAGAAAATATCATCGAGGCTTTGGTTTATCGAGATTTAAATCCAATTCTATCGAGGCCTTCCACTTCCAAGATAAAACATTTCCTGAAAGAATACGAGGGACAAAAGAGGGTTACCAGAAAAAGGTGCAGTGCATGCTACAAGACTATGTCTCAGCGACAAAATCCAGCTTATGCTCGTAAAAATGCGAAAAAAATAAATACATATTGCGATACATGTAACCTGCCAATGTGCCTCGAATGTTTTCAAAAACATCTGGCAACTATCTCATTTCCAAAAGTTTAATTTTTATTATTTTTGTTGTATTACTTTAACATTGCTGGTTTTTTAATGTTTTGCTCACTTTGTTCGTTTATTTGTATTAATATTAGGATAAAATTCCATTTATTTTTGTAATATACTATCTAAAAATACAAAATTGTATCAGTTTTTTGCACGGCTCAAAATCACAACTGATACATTCATTCTGCTCGGTCCATGTAAAATTCTGTTGTTTCCTGGGACCACTGAATACGTCAACATACGTCAAACTAATATAAATCGTGTCCACGGGTGACCACGGTGACTTGAAGCAACCGACATCAAATGCTCTCCGGTGGGCACTCGGTCTTAATGGAAATAATGAAAATACCCACCGGTGGGCACATGGCGCTAAATGTATTAAGAAACATTAACGATGAACGTTTGTTTGATGAGTGCATGAGCTCTCATTAGTACAATGATTGTATATTATGTTTCTGAGAGTTTCCCAGATTTCATTGATGAGTCGGCACACGTCACATGCGCGAGCTTGGCTCTTCATATGTGGCGTTTACTTTGTAATTTATTTGTATTAATCTATACAGGTTTGCTAATTCAAAACAAGGTTTGGATGGTCAAGTTTTCATGAAAATAAATGTAAGTTTTTGTATCTTAGGCTTGATACGATACAGCAATTGAATACTGTGAGAGGACCACTGTGAAATGCGGCAATCAAACTTATTTAGAATTAATTATTGAAACACCTCAAAAAAGTGGAAAAAACATGTTAGGTAGTAGTGAATATGTGATGAAAGGCTGTATCATTTCCGGTTTACCCCATATATTATAAATTACCGAAAAATATTCTTAATATTTTTGCGCCTCGGAGATTGATAATATAAACATTTTTAGTCGGTTTAAAATACAAATTGCTATTTCGTTAGACTTTGATTCGCTTGGATATTTACGCATCAAATAAATATGAATCTTTCCAATTAGGTTAGTGGGAAAGTGATGCGGGAAAGAGAATGATTTGGGTGAGGAGAACACTCTTCGATGGATCTTCTGCGAGATTAGTTGATTTAATTGTTAGTCATGACGAATTTGTCAAGTCGGGGATTGGAAAGTGTAGCAGTCAGAGAAGCAGATTGAGTTCTGAACGGGAAAGATCTTTTTAGATCGGTGATAGTACCAAAAAACCGGCAGAATTTTCGTTTAATTCCATGAGTTAGAAGGAGGTGAATTTAATCTCAAAATGCTATGTAACAGTCTGTGTAAAGTGAGATAATCACCGGTCTGTTGCTGTATTCCGTGCCACGGGTTTTGACCAAAACGGTGTTTGAGGGAAGTGAGGCCTACGTGATTTGAAGTGAAAATTAAGCAGCCCAGTTTTGAAGAATATATATATATATATATATATATATATATATATATATATATATATATATATACATCCTACTATCATTTTGGCATCGATACATTATGCTTTTACCATCAATTTAGCATCGTCTTGCAAAGTAGCATCTGTATATCGACGCTACTTTACAAGACCTTAATAACTTTTTTCATGTACTTGTTACAAGAATTTTAACCATCTCAATGATTAGAGATTTGATACCGTGTTGGTATTTTAAAATGTCCGCTTTCTCTTTTTATCCCTTACTGAGTTATATAAGTTTATTCCAGGAAATGTTTGAGTCTAAAATGATGGTACAGTGAAAATATTATATATATTTAGTTCAGGGTTTTACCGTCTACTCGCTGCCATTATATACATGAAAATGTATATCGCACTTTCATTATCAATCATTTTGGCATCAGAAATTTGGCATCGCTGTTGAATATAATATTACCCACAACGAAATGGTAAATTTAAGAATTTATATATATTTTTTTCATCCATAAATCATTCTAGCATCTTGTTTGATTAAAAATAACGGGTCATATATTGGGTATATATAACGGGGTATATATTGCATATTTTTGCTCCAATTGGTCCAGTCGTGATGTACAGCATCTCAAATGATAGGATTTAACCAATAAAATACAATAAGACAGAAAAGCAGCATGTCAAAAAGGCCTTAGTTATATATCTTCGTTTCTATAAGTCCAATCGTGACGTACAGTATCTCAAATGATAGGATTTAACCAATCGAAAACAATGAAATAGAAAAATCAAATACAGCAACATGTCAAAAGGGCCGTAGTCACGTATTTTTGATACTATTAGTCCAATCGTGACGTATAGTACCTCTAATGATAAGATTTACCGTAAGGAATACAATGGGATAGAAAAATGAAATACAGCACAATGTCAAAAGGGCCTTAGTTGTGTATCTTCGGTTCTGTTAGTCCAATCATGACGTGCAGTACCTCAAATGAAAGGATTTAACAAATAAAATACAATGAGATACAATGAGGTAATGGAGTTGCATGTCAAAAGGGCCTTAGTTATGTACCTTTGGTCCTATTAGGCCAATAGTGACGTACGATATCTTCCCCAACAGCTTTTCCGTTCTTTATCTGATTTGCCGCTTTGATAATTTCTTGCTTTATGATATAAGGTCCAGTCGATGCCTCCTGCATGTAAATGTTCGTCCTCTCTCGGTCTTGAAACATCTCTTCCACGTATTCTCTCCATCTACCTATTTGATCTTCTCTGTTCAGTAGCGGGTTCCCATGTTTATCTTCGATGAAAGACGTAGGAGTTTGTTTAAATATTCCAGCGGCTTCTTTTACTTTTTTATGTAGATTGAAAGTATCATGTCTTTGTTCCAACTCTTCAATTTCTTGGCATCTTTCACTTAGCCAGGTTTCTTTGGCTTGTTGGATCTTTATTTTGATATTCTTGTGTATTTGCTTGTATGTTGTTTCATTTTTACCTCTGTATTTTCTTCTTTCGTCCATCATGTTTAGAATTTCTTCTGTCATCCATGGTTTGTTACTCTTATAAGTGTTTTCTCAATATAGTGCCAGTCTTCCTCGGGAGTTTGTGTCGATTGTACTGTTCTGTTACTCAAGTGTCTATGTATTTCTTCCCGTATTTTATTACTAGTGGATTCTTCTTTAAGCTTATCTGGGTTAATAGCTATTATTTGCTTATTTCTTTTTGTTCTTTTAAATTCTATCCTAATTGTTGTAAGAAGAAGATTGTGGTCGGTGGGGATGTCCCTAGTATTTTTAAAATATACCAATTAGATAATAATAATCAAGTAATAGAACACTGAAAACTTTTTTTTAACTGTCCGCCCGTGAATGACTTGCCATTTTTTAAATAACACTTCATATTGCACTTTTTTATTGTATCTTTCTCATTTTTTAAGATAATTCTTGTAGGAATATATTTATTTATAACATACGGTCTTATGGTCTCACGACAAGTATTACGGCTTGATTATACAACCTAAATATATCTTGTACCGCACTGTTAATTGAGAATTATGTTTGTAATGCGATAAGAGGACCGTATATACGAGACACCAGTGACTTATGCCACACATAAAACTTCGACAGGAAATTCTATTTCTACATTTCTATAAAAAAAATAGATTACTTGTTTTGTGTAATAATTTAGTTTAGGTCGAACAAGAGTTGCAGTAAAAATTTTTTCTGAAATAGAATTTAAATCATATTTCGAATGCTTTGTGAAAGATAACCAATTTATAATATTTCCGACAACGTAAAAACACATTTCTTTTAGAATATGGGTCGATGAATTCAAATCATAGTTCAAGAAACGAATTTATGTGCAGATGTTCTATTACAAAAAATTCAAAACCAAAATCTAGATTAAAAAAGTCGCAACTACTTATACTGAAACTTCACCCCATTATTGATTTCACAAGTGATAAAAAGGGTCGACAAAGAACCAGTTTTAATTATTACAACATTTAAACATAATAGTTGTATCTTGGTTTATTCAGGTGGAAAGAAAAATTAGACACAAGTGCTAAAACCACAAACTATTCTAAATTATAACGTTGTGAAAAAGTGGTACCGGAAAGTGGCAGTGGAATTAATATTTAATACCGCAGTAGTCAATACTTAGTTGCTAAATAATAGAAAACGCGAAAAAAGCGACAACCTACCCTTGAGTTCAGACTGGAATTAGCGAAGGCGTTTGCAAATAAAGAAATGTTGAAACCCTGATGACTAATTACACCCAAAAAATACCATCTCAGGCAAAGCGATGTAGATAATAAAAAGAGAAGGAAGTGTACAAGAGGTTACAAAATTTTAAGAATAAGCGTGACTAGTAGAAAGGCCGATAGAAAAATTAAAAAAATTAAAACATACTGTGAAGAATGTGATAGCAAAACTGCAATATGTCTAGTGTGCTTCAATGAAGCAAATTAAAAAGCAATTTTACTTATACAGGAATTATTATTGAGTAAAAACGTGTTGTGCCTCAAGTGCCCTTATAGTATTGGAAAACGTAAATTGATAGTTTCTAGTAGTATGTTTTCATTGTTAATTACGTATGTTAAAGTAAGTTATAGTATTTGTAAAAAAATGGATGTAAATAATATTATGTGTTCGACGTCTAAAAAAGCTAGACGTAAACATAAACGTAGATTGATCACTGCTGAATTACAATCATTTTTAGAAGCATCTGGCGAGGATGATGTAGATTAAATGAATAGTGGAAGTGACTCTGACGAAATATTTGCACAAAGTCGTTTAGAAAAATCGAGGATTGCGTTTTGGAAACAGACAACACAAACAGAATTTAAAACTTTTCTCGGGCTTATATTCCAAATGAGGACAATTAAGATGAACCGTCTAAATGACTGCTGGAAAAGTATGGGTAACTTCTATAATAGATCTATCAGTAATTGACTTTACTAAACAATTACTGATAGTCCATATTAAGAAATAACCGAATAGACAATCCCCACTTGTCAAAGAAACTAAAAAAAAAAAACGTAAAGTGGTCAGTATTTACAGTCCTGAAGGAATATGTGTGACCAAGTGCAGAGATAAACAAGACATAATTACTAATTAAATGGGAATAAGCCACAATTAAAGGTCAAAGTACGTTTATTGGCATTACAATTTCCAATTCGGAAATCGTTCTCAAAATAGAAACGTACTTTCGTATTTTGCCGAAAAACCCTCAATTATTTTGCAGTAATTTATAAATGTTAATAGCTTCGTTTGTACATAATGGCATTTAATATAACTAATTTAAATTGGGGCAGATAATACGTTATCAATATATATAATAACGTTAATACGTTATAAACATCGAGGTATTGAACAAATTTAACACCGGCAGTGACCATAGACTAGTTCGTGCTGATATACGTATTAACGTAAAGAGAGAAAGACGAAAACTATTAACAACAAACCCTTTACCGACGGCAGACATCCTAGCCAGTAATAAAGAGAAATACCAAGAGGAATTAGCACGAAAACTAGTAGCAAATACCTTTGAGCACAAGAATATAGATGAACTAGCTAAGAAAATAACTAAAGACATACAAACAGTCACTAAGAAACTCTGTTGCAGAATAAGAAAACAAAAGGAAGCTAAACTAAAACCCGAAACTCTAGAACAGATAGAGAAAAGAAGAAGAACGAACAGAGATAACCCGGACTATAAAGCGCTCAACAGAAGCGTTAAGAAAAATATTAAGACCTCAGAGTTTATAGAACAAACCAGATTCTTGAAACCATAGAAAATATTAAAGAACATGAAAGTACTAAAAACATGTAAATCCACTGGCAGGAATAAAATCATAAAGATAAAAGACGACCGTGGAACATTGTGCTCGCATAAGGAAGAGATCGTTAGAGAAATTCGAAAATTTTATGAGAAGCTGTATACTTCTACTATTCCGAACCCCGGTATACCAAAAAAACATATCTTAAATGTGGGCTTAGAGGACTTCCCTGAAATAATAACATCAGAAATTAGAGCCGCCCTAAAACAAATGAAAAATGGGAAAACACCAGAAGATAAAATGACTTCAGAGATGCTAAAAATGGGAGGCACTGCATTAGAAGAGGCAATAAGAGCATTACTTAATAAATGCCTATTGGAAGGACAAATACCGAACACATGGAAAAATGCGGAAGTCATTCTACTCCATAAAAAAGGGGACGCCGCAAATATAGAAAACTACCGACCAATAAGCTTATTGTCACACCTTTACAAACTACTAACCGAATAATAAAAAATAGATTGACAGCTAAACTAGATGCATACCAACCAGTGGAGCAAGCAGGCTTTCGTAATGATTTTAGCACTATCGATCACTTGCAAACAATTCGGACCATTATTGAAAAAATAATAGAGTACAACATACCACTACATCTGGCATTTGTCGATTATCACAAAGCATTCGACAGTATCGAGAATTAGGCTTTCTTAACAGCATTGGACGACGCCAGAGTAGATTCAAGATATGCTGCCCTCCTTAAGAATATATACGATGATGCTACTTTTCACGTAAAAATAGATGATGATCTGGAAACTAGAAAAATAGACCTTGGCAAAGGTGTGAGACAGGGCGACACCATCTCACCCAAGTTATTTACTTTGGCATTAGAAAATATTTTCAAACAACTAAATTGGGCCGAAAATAGATTAAAAATAGATGGAAAATATCTTAACCCTTTTGCGTTTTGCAGACGACATAGTGCCAATAAGCACAGATATCCATGAACTAAAATCAATGCTACAACATTTAAATCACAAATCGAATCAAATAGGATTAAAAATGAATCTCGACAAAACAAAGATATTAAGCAACAGCCTAGAAAACATCACGATAGATAACATCAATATAGAAAAGGTGGAACAATATATTATATCTAGGACATGCAATTAAAAACGAAAAGGAAAATCAAACCCTAGAAATTAAAAGAAGGACACAAATATCATGGGCTGCTTTTGGTAAGTTGAGCTTCATTTTAAAAGACAGAAACATCCCAATTCACTTAAAACGAAAAACCTATGACACTTGTATACTACCAGTTGCAACTTATGGATTGGAAACTATGGCAATAACAAGAAAAATGGCAGAACAATTAAGAGTAACTCAACGGGCCATGGAGAGGGCCATGTTAAATATAAGCCTCAGAGACAAAATTCCTAACACCGAAATACGTCAAAGAACTAAAGTAACCGGCATCACGGAAAAAATAGCGACATTGAGATGGCAATGGGTAGCACATGTAGCAAGACAAGACACCAACAGATGGTCTCATAAAGTGACATTCTGGAGACCTCGAGAAACAAAAAGAAGCGTGGGAAGACCTAAAAAGAGATGGATAGACGATATAACTGCTGTAGCTGGAACGCAGTGGATGAGAATTGCAAAAGATAGGGAAGCGTGGAAGCAATTGGAGGAGGCCTATGTCCAACATTGGATAAATGAAGGCTGAAGAAGGGAAGAAGAATAAATTATTAAAGTGTGGTATATTTCACATAGATTACAAAGTTATCCAATTTGTTTATCCCAAAGAGCGATTATCTAAACGACTGTACTTGACCAGATAGTCACTCTGTACTCTCTATACACACGTGTATTATGTAAATCGAACTCGCTTTTATAAGAGTTCATACTTTCAACGGAAAAATTTAGTAAGATAGGTCAAAATAGCACAATTCTTATTATTTGGTTGAGCTACCCTAGTAAAGAAATGAAGGTTCTACGTGCCACAGAAGCCGAGATATTAAATATTTTGCAAGCGTGCTTCAATTTAAAGTCCGAATCTAAAAAAAAACAAGCTCAGTCAGTTCTTACCTCCGTGGTACTTTTCCGTGGCGGTAATTTACGAATACCATTATTTTAATGGGTTATAACATTTTACTCCTTTACTGTGTAAGCCATCTATAACTTCGATCATATATTATAGATCTTAATTCAAAATGTTTTCAATTTTTAGATCTTGTATTAATAAACAATGAAAATATGATTTTAAGAATTAAATTTTATCTTAGTTTTTATTGGTTAAATATGGTTCTGTTTTTGTCTCTTTGTTTTCTTATAAGCCATTAAGATTGCAAATTACAAAATACTTGTACATACAAGTATTGGACAAGTATTTGGACAAGTTCAAAGTGATTTGCTTAATATTTAGCACACCTTAAAAACCCATTAATTGCGATAATTTGAAGTAGCTATATTATCTGCCGTTGGGCAAAACATTCAATTATTACCATTTATAAATTACTAAAAACATAAGATTTTAGAGTTTAGGGTTTTTTGCAATTACCTTGCTCAATTAATTATATATTTTAATTTGGTATCCCTCAACATAAAAAACCTTTTATGGTCTACAACTTTTATTTTAATCATTTTTCTTTAGAATGTAAAAAAAACGTTTTACAAGCAAACATTTTTTTTGTATCTTTTAAGATTGTTAAAAAAAAGAACAAAGCATAATCAACTGTACATCTTTACGAATTTTCATCAACTATCTCTCATACTATTTAGAATTTAAATAACCGTAGATTTTTGAAAACTATTTACCGAGGTTCTGTGAAATACTTTCTTGTTGCATGGTTAAGTTAAATATTATTTTTTTATGTATATTATGTATATAAAAATGTAATATTAATTACATTTTTAATTAACTAATATTTATTGTTTATTGTACAAATTATCTAAAATGTGTATACACATTTTGTACAAAAAAACGTTTTTGAGAACGATTTCCGGAATGGAAATCAAAATGTCAAACACAAGTTAATTAAAAATGTGATTCTTATCACAATTACAGCCAATAATTGAGGCGTAATCCCATAAAAACATAATATTTACCTCAAACTATTCACCGATAGCTTGGATTAAACAGGTTGTAAATTGAAATTTATGTAAAATATTCCCCTACACAATTCTCTGGGAAAAATATCTACCTTAAATAAATATACCTAACATTTAGGCAAAGAAAAAACCAGTTAAGACCGCAACGTGTTAGCAGGTCGTTAGCACGTTGACCGAAAACGGATCGATATTTATGTACCTAGATATTATTTTAAGTATTAATACCGGCAACATCTATTGGCTTTAAAATGATAGCAAATACAGTGATTTTAAATGATCGATGTTAAAACGTAGGATTGATGTAAAAAATTAAATATATAAAAAAATCAGAATATTGAAAAACCGACAACGCTGCTAAGCCAACAGAGGTGCACTAAACGAACATACACGACTTATATATACAAAATAATAGATTTTCTTGGTGATGCTAAATTACTGCAACGTGAAATGAGTTTATAATGATGGCGGGATGTATATATATATATATATATATATATATAATATATATATATATATATATATATATATATATATATATATATATTTTTATCATCAGGATAACCAGAAGTCCAATTTGATGTTTGACCAAGATGTGTTCATTTTGTGTTTCCATGGGACAATCCAGATCATTTGAAGTTGTGTGGTGCAGTGTGTGTTTGATTTGTATCCAATTCCAAGGTTTGTTAAATTTTCATGACAAATTTGATTATGATTTGCTTTCAGGACAAATTAAACAATTATAAATAAATAAAATTATGTTTTATGGATTAGCTAATTGTCATATTTTAGTTTTCTTTTAAATAAAGTTGATCTTTATATATAATTAATTAATAATTGAGAAAAGTTTGATATTTCATTTCGACATATGACAGTCGTATTATACTTTTTCTGACATTTGGTACATAACCGCCATAATTTTAAATTCTGTTTTGTTATAAGATGTAACTCAATGTAAGTTTTATTGATAAATTTGGATAATTTTATTTGTAATAACTTTATGTGATATAATAATAAATCTGTAATGTTTCTCTTTAAACCAATTATTTCTTTTAAAAAGATTTTCACCCTTAAAATGTTTTAGGGAAGAAAAGCCTTTCTAAATAGGTGATAGATTCGACCGTTACTTGATGGAAGTCAAGTTGTTGTTTTGCAGAGTGCCTCACTCAAGTGATCTATTTTTGGTATACTTTTATACTTTATAGCTATTTAAATGAATAGGTCGAGGAGGGGAGAACTGTTTGTCTCAAGTTGGTCATTCAGAATTATGTCTGGGTTTTTAATTTGTTAATTGCCATAGATTCTAATAAATATAGCTTAAGGCCTTTATTTTGAATGTGTATGAAATTCTTTGTTAAAAGAATGATTATGGTCTAGAAAGTGAAGTGCGTATGTAGAATATGTTTTTCTATAATTGAAAGCCCTTTTATGTTCTGCTATATGTTGGTTAAAAGTTCTACCAGTTTTACCAATGTAAGTTTTTGGACAGTCGCCACATTTAGGTTTGTATACACCACTGTGTAAGTGCTTTTTATTTTGGCCCTTGTTGTTTTTAATATATTTCCCTGAGATGTTGTTTGTTCTAAAAGCTGGTGTTATTCCTTTCTTTTTTATGTGTTTGACTATTTTTGTTGATATTTTGCCTATGTATGTAATCGAGCAGAAAGTACTGGGTTTTTCTCTGGTGGTGGAAATACTAATTTCAGGGATTTCTTGTGTAGTTTTTGATTTAAAATTTTATAGAATATTTGTTCGTTGTATCCATTATTTACTGCTATTTGCTTAATGATATTTAATTCTGTCTCAAAGTTGTATTTTGACATCTGAATTTCTGTTAATCTATGTAACATGCTATGAGAAGGCTGCCTGTTTATGTTGTGTAGGATGCGATGATAAATTCTGTATAGTCGTGTCAGTATCGGTTCTTCTTCTTCTTGACGTGCCTAGCCGTTACGAATGTTGGCGATCATCATGGCAACCTTTATCTTATCTGAAGCAGAGCGGAAAAGCTACACAGATGGTGTATTGGACTAGATTCTGAGTTTCTTTAACCAAGATGTTCTTCTTTCCTAGACCTCACTTTCCAAATATTTGTCAGATATTTGTCGATATTTTCCAAATATCGTCGAAATGGGTAGGTTCATGAACTACGGAGAACTCATGTTTGTTTTTAAGTCTGTTTTAATGATAAGATTTTATAATAAATTTTGTGGAAGCGTTAAAAAGAAAATTTTCAGTGTTTCATTGATATATAAAAGCCTTTCTTTCTAACAAGCAAGAGGATTTTTTAAACACCGTCCATTTTAAATTGTTTAGGAATCTTCTTGTGTATTGTTGCCCAGGAAATCTCTGTATTTTTTTATTTCCTTTTTGTAGTTAGTTTCTCCAGCCCCTCAAATAAAGAAACCTTTATCCACGACCTAGTTCTCCAACCAAAACACGAGTAGCCGTTCGCAAACGTTTCAATTTATTTGATTACCCTATCTCCAGCCCAGTAATTGTTTAGTTTCCCCTTTCAACCCCCTATAAGTAATTCTATATTGTTACAAGTGACACCCAACGTGATAGGCAAATAATTAAATTGCTACAAAGCAATTCTAACAGTTCTACCAACTTGAGACAAACAGTTCTCCCCTCCTCAACATATTTCATTAGAGACTATAAATTGTAAACGCATGCCAAAAATAGATCACTTGAGAAAGGCAATCAGCCGAAACAGCTGTAGTGATAATAGTTAAAACAAATTTTGTGGAAGTTTGAAAACAAAGTTTTCAGTGTTTTATTGTTACATAAAATGAATTTCCATCAAGTAACGGTCGAATCCATCAATTCTAACAGTAATAGGAAAAACTTGTATAAATTGCAATTATGTCCATAATACAGACATAATTCTATTTCAAGAAGAAAAAGAAGAAACATAAATGAACTCAATTTACATCTAAGAAGTTTGAGTACAGATTACGATATAACACTAATAGTAACTTGTAAATTTTCAGTAAATACATTTGACTAATATTACCTGTGCTATTTTTAAATAATTTTTGTAGAGATTCTCTTCCAGGCAATTGGCCACCATCTTTGCATATCTGCCTCAAAAAATTTATACTTTTTCCAGCAGCTAGAATCTTTTTGGCTTGGCTCATAGTTATAAAAGAAGGTACCATAGACTGCCGTACATTATATTTGTCGTGCCATAACCGTTCTGCAGTTTTTATCGTTTTAGCTTCTATGAAAAATTCATTATAAGGATCATTAATTTCCCCGTCTAGCAGCCATCGTGACAACATGACATACAATGGTTTACAAACTGATTTTAAAACTGTTTCGGAAACCTACAAATATGTGTAAATAAATGAGCGCATACTACTGCAATACCAGAGTCAGATTAAATAAAACATAAAATAAAAAATTACTAAGTTTTAATAAAACATGTCAGCTAAGCTAAATTTATATTATACTCAATAGGGTACACTGTACAAGTTAATAATGTCAGAACAAACGCTTCTTGTATGCATGGACAGATTTCCGAATAAAGAAGTTAAAAAAAAATTCAACTCTAGTGCAAGCTGTGATTAACACGTTCCTTTGATTATCCTTACGCCGATATTTATATACCATGCACTTTGTCGATAGGTCAAGGGTGGTTGCAGTTTTTTGACGTGCTTAACGTGGATCATCTTGTACAATTCCAAGGCCACGTTTTAACTTCACAACTGCTTGCATTGCTTCATGGTGAAAATTGATCGTCACCACACACATTGCTGCAAATTAATTTCAGTCAATGTTAAATCTTCCTTTGCAAATAATTTTATCACTAATTAAATTTTTTCGTTATTAACATCACCCGAACTTCAGATTCTTCAAACAAGTACCAATATTCAACTACGGTCTGGAATAACTTGCAATTTTACAACTTAGTAAGAGGCTTGAGCAAATCAAACTGCCTTAGTAAGAGGCTTGAGCTTTAAACTGATTTAAGTATGATCAAATCAATATGAAACAACGAAATATCATTCTGAAGCTGTTCACCACATATAATAAATAGTTACAAATATGTAGCTACGTATTATATTTAGTTAATACGTTTTTATATTCCAGTCGTCAGAGACAAAAATGTTACTAAACCCCTGAAAATCATATGAACAAGCTGAATTTTGCTGAAAATGTCAATTTTAGGACGTTAAAAAAGATGCATAAAAATTTACCACTTTTATCTCCGGGCTTTCCCCTAAAACCACCGACGTAGAGGGGAGAAAACGGAACAAAATCAATTTATCAAGAATCTGTATGCCATAGAAAAAAATGTTTGAAATAAAAAATGTAACTAGATAATTTTTAATAAAAACGTTACTTTTCATTTTTTGCGTAGAATGAACCATCCTCTCAGAAACAACGATTGAAGCGATCAGAAATTTTAAATGTGAGTTCGCGCCCGAAATCAATGCTCATTAAAATTTGAATCAGCTTGAAGCATTTTTAAATTCTTTGGTATATATTGAAATCCCTCCGTATATGTTAAAAAATTGAAGAATATTTTCGATGTATTTGTTTCCTATCGTACGTATTAAAGTTTACTCAATGTAATGTGTCAATTTTGAACGAGTAATTACTGTTTTTTATTTGTAAGCCGTCTCTCACCTGAGATATTTGTAAAACGGAGTTTACAACAACTCTGAAAAGTATTATACTCAAATTTGTATGTCCTAAGAAGACGTTTCAGAATTCAATTCGCAGTGTGATGCAGTTTTTTGTTTGAGTGACAGAGATTCTAACTCCAGTTCCTACCCCCAAAAATTTTAGTAAGTCCAGTTTACAACCCCAGAAATTTTAGTGAAACCCAGGTAACTTTTTTTGTTTGAACTTTAAAATAAATATAGACTTTTTTCTAGTAATAATTGCTTTCATAACAAGACATTGTAATAATTAAAATTGTAGATCTTAGGGCGGGGCTTAGCTGTCATTTTATTTGTTCTCAGTTTTAAGAGTTAGTATTGACATACGACAGTTAGCACTATTTTTGACATCTGGTAAATATCTAATTATATTTAAGATTTTGTTTTGTTTTTAGAGAAAGGTTAACCTCTTTGCATAGTTTCACGAAAAAAGATATTTTTTATTTGTAATAATTTATTTCTGCTACAAATTATCACCCAGTAACAATTGTAAGTCTGTTTTTGATATTTTGTATTTTATTGTTATTATCTATATTTGTAACTGTTTGTGGTGAGACAACAATAAATATTTAATTTTTTTCCTAAAGCATTTTGTTTATTTATTTTTAAAAAGTTCCTAACCTTTTTGTATTTGTTTGTTCCAGCTGATTCATGTAAGTACCCCTTTTGTTTCATTTTTGTAGTTGACCCAATCCAATCCCATTGTTTCACTCACTTATTCACGACCCAGTTCTCCAAATAAACCCTGGGCGCCGTTCACCAACGTTTCGATTTGTTTTGCTTGCTCTATCTCCACAATACGAACTTCTGCCCCCAATTTTTAACCCCCTGTAGTAATACCCTAGTGGTAGGCAAAATATTCATAACAAGCTCGACGGTAAAAATTCAGTATTTTTTGATATGAGTGTCCTATCGACAAAAGTCAAGATGTACTTTAAAGGTAAAGAGCTTTCGTATCAATTTTTGTATTTTGCCGCAAATGAACTCAGTTTTTATAGAGGTGTTAATAAATAAATGTGGTGCGATTTTTGAAATTTTTTTGATTCTCACGAGATCAATACAATCTAGCCCTTTTATTGATCGGACACTATAAAGTTTCTATAACTAGAAGCTAATCTTTAAAACCTATAGCATGAAATTTTAGTTTTGAGTTTTGGCAACAAATATGAGGCATTTGAAATATGCTTAAAAAACGCTGAATTTAAACTTTCCCATTATAGGCTATTCCACGAATATACGACTGTTTTGGTTTACTGCGACAACGAATATTTTACTGTACAAGTAGAAGTATGAAGGTAATTTATTCCAATCATTATTCCAATAAAAAGGGTCCACTAGTATGACATCTAAACTAAAATTATTTCAGTTAAAATCTACAAATAAACACAATGACGTCTATGAAGTCAAATGTGTTCATCAGACATTTGGGTGTGATTTGGGTAAGCTTTCCGTGAAATGTAAACACTAAAGAGGCGTACCGGGTTTCTTTTATATTACCCAATTTTATGACTTTATTAAGTTTTTTTTATTTTTTTTAAACTAATTGAATATTCGCCTAAAAAAATTACACTATTTGATCACTTACGTATTGTTACATTTCGTTTAAACCACATAATTCAAAAACCAACTTGTTTACAATACTAAACTCCATGATAGTAATTATATACTTCAAAATCTGAATTACAATTGTTCTATAAACTATTAACTTTATATTTATATCATGACTTCATATTTAAACCTAAGGTTTATATCTGTCGTAACAGTATTTTAAAAATGGGAGAATTTACTATTGTACAATTCAGTACATTGGACCATTTAAATCGACACCTTAAAGCGAATTTAAAACAGTCGTATATTCGTGGAATGGAGTATACACATGATCTTAAACATTTAAAAACGCTGTTTTTTAATTACATCAGTGCGTTTTTCAAAAAAATTTTACTTCTGCTATAAATTACACCCATAACCGTCTTCTTGAAGATAGTTCTTGTGACGTGCGATTGTTCGTAATGCAAAATTTTAAATTCTTTGGTTTAGTCATATTTCATATGCCTCATATTGGTTGCCAAAAATTAAAATCGAATTTTCATGTTATAGGTTTTGAAGACTGCTCTCCAACAATGGAAATTTCACTAAGGCCGGCCAATGAAAAAATAAATTGTATTGATCTCACGAGAATCGTAAAAAAATGACAAAAATCGCGCAAAGTTCATTTATTGAACAGCTTTATAGAAACTGACTACATTTGCGGCAAAATACAAAAATTGTTTACGAAAGCTGCGCTATTTACCTTTAAGGTCGTAGCATATTATCATTCACGTTGCGTTTTCAGCCCGTAGCGTTTAGTTACCGAAAAATATAATTTAAATGGTTTTAAATATGAACAATTCACACTGTCAGGGACGTATCGTATCAGACACCTTACGTTTCCATTCAGTATATTCGAAAATAATATTTTACGGATGCGACCGCTGCAAAACGAGTCGAAACCTGTTGATACGGATAATGTGAATTAGGAGTTCGTTGGTTTCCCCTCATTGTGTTTAGGTATTTGTTTGATTTTTATTTTTTGAGTATTTAAAAAAATAATTTTCGAGGCTATTTTGTCATTTATGCATGTGTTTTTATTGCTTTGTGGCAATTAAACACGGAAGTGATAAACAATTAGGACTTTTGCAAGTGATACCTCTTCTTTTTTTAATACTCTTTGGTTTGATAATTACAGTTTGGTAGTATAAGTTAAAATGGATTTGTTAAAATAGTTGAACTCGTGCACGGTAAAGATTTTTTTTATAAATACAATGATAAATGCTATTATTATGCAAATAAAAAAGAAAATATTTGGAAAAGCGAGAACACATATTCACCGCACTAAACTGAAACGTTCATGTATGAAAATGTGAACGCGCAGTCCGATTGTTGTATTAAACGAAATGCTTAGTTTAGAATTTGTACAGTTTGTGTAAACAGTTGTTTCAATACATTACAGATAATAACTTAAAAGAAATATACCCAAACATTTAGATCGTCATTAGAATGTTATTAACAATACCAATTAGTGCAGCCTCCTCTGAAAGGAGCTTCTCAGAATTAAAACTTGTAATGTACTAGTATCTTGTTCTTCAGAAATATGAAAAATGCTAGGGCCTTTTTTAATTTCGATAGCGTCACGAATAATTCTCGATTTTAAGGAGCAAATAGAAGCAATGGTTTTTCTTTTTTGAAATCTATTGGTCTAGAGCTGTAGTAGAATCGGAATGTTTTACATATATAGAATGTTTGTATACTACTTTAGCCCTAGCCCAACATCATATTCAGCCAAGCCATAAAATAGTTTTCTAAAACGTGAAAACTATAGCTCCTATCCGCTCTTTAAAGTCGAAAATTATTCGTTAAGCCACCGTTATTGAAAGACACCTTAATAGCTTAAACCCTCACGATAACTGTAAAAAACTGCGGGTAATATGGCGACCGCTGCATCAGCGACCTCCGCTTTAACCGAAACTGCTCAAACCGTTTCCGCGCATGCTGAATTTTGTCTAGATAGGCTGCTATACAAGTAGCATCTAAGCTAGATTACGATTACGTAATTAAACAATTCAGCAATGTAGAAAGTGGCATGTAAAATGGCATCTTAAATTGTTCCAGGTTAGTTGTAAGTTTGACTAGATTTTGCATGAATAAAAGTTTAATAATGAAAGGACACATGTTTTTTATTTAAAAAAATAGGTCTTTATGCGCGAACAGAGGGCCTCGCAAGTCGCAAAATGTATATTGCCAACATCAAATTATGATCTTGCGCCGCCACTGGCTAAAAGAAATTCATGGGAAAGAGTAATATCAAAATTTAAGAAATATTTTTCAAATTTTGATATTACCTTTTCGTTATTTGTCTCCTCATCCTGCAATTATTAACAATACATTTGTCGCTAATGTTATTTTACGGGGATTCATTTTTAAACCGATGTTGTTATAATCGATGTCAGACATCGGTGTTTCGTTTGCGCGGGTGATTAACCACCGGTGGCGGACACCGGTGTCCAATATCAGTCGCTTCGTCTGAAAGAGTACTAAAGATTAACTAAATATTACAAATTTAATTCTAGCGTCGATACTAAAGCAGGAACAATTTAATAATCATGCGCAAAAACAGTAGCTTACCTCCCTAGCGCATTTTGAACCATGTTGAAGGAAACCATGGATAGCTGTTATAAGAGCACCACCTTTCTTATCGCTGCATTGTTCTGATATGTAGGCCAACCATTCAAACTTTGTACGAGAATCATACATTACGTACATAGCTCTTTTTAGAGTCATTTCAGAGTTTTCGCAAGTTGCTTGTTTGCTTATCTGTGAAAAAATAATAAACATATTGTAAAAAATTCGTACTGTTTATTTGATTCAATAACGATATTCAAAATATTTTTTTGAGTATTCTCGATAAATAACATATTTGACAAAGTTTTGGATCTAACTTCATAGTAACTAGATAAGACATCAAAATCAGAAAGAATTTTCAGAGAATTTTTTTATCAAAAGGAAAATGATAACGGCATAAAAGTGGAATTTTTTTGGGAAAGAATAAAGCAATGAGTGAAATGGGCTGCAAGCTAAGTAAGAGGTACAGTTATTAGAGGAAAGAGATAAAACTTATATGATGAAGAAAGCACAAAAATAATCGACACAAAGAATCAAGCATGGCAGCTTTTTAGAAGAAAAATATTGAAGACATGGAAGAACTATGAGAAGGAAATCAAGTAATAGACTTCTATAATCAGATAAAGAACGAAAAGAAATGCTTACAATCAAATACAATTTTAAGCAAAGAGACAAATAAACCTCATTGGAGCTAAAACAGGTATCACTGAAGGATGGACAGAGTATTTCAGTGAGGTACTAAATGATATCGGAGACAGAGATAAGAGGTATGGGTAACAGAGACAATGTCAAGGGATTGTAGTGAAGGGATCATTGTTCCCATGCACAAAAAGGGGCATAAGCTAATGTGAACAAATTACAAGAGAATCTCACTACTGAACACATCATATAACGTTTTTACAAAAGTAAAAGGTTGATATTGGCATTACGGACAAAACTCTTTTTAAAAGTCATTTCAGAGTTTTCGAAAGTTGCTTATTTGCTTATCTGTGAAAAATAATGAACAAATTGTAAAAAATTCGTACTACTACTTATTTGATTCAATAACGATATTCAAATATATATCTGTTACAACCATAGTTAGCAGAATATTCATTATTTGGAAGCCAGAGCTTCTCTGGATCATACAGTGTCCATATTTACGTTGGACACTTATACTACACAAACACTTAGTAACACGTAGACACACACTTTGAGACACACACGTAGACTTTGAAATTTTCCGGACAAGAAAAAACTTCTCAAGACTCTCATGAGGATTATTTTCACTCCAAACACTACAATTTTGCTTATTCACAAAGCAGTTTAACCAAAAATGAGCTTCATTATTTTCGAGTTTGTCTAGAGCCCAATCAGCGAACAAACGACGCTTATGATGGTCAATTGAAGAATTGTTAAATTTTTAATGTATATCTTATGTTTTTTTAATGTAATTTTTAATGTCTATATACATCTGAATAACATATAATACTTTCTTTTGACTAGTCAGATAAATTTGTGTAAAGTATATCTCAATGTTTATCGTCTTGAATTTTACCTCATTAATGTCTTATCTCCATCTAGGTATTTTATGACAGGGCGTCAGAGGCGGACTCCAAGTAAAAATAATAATATAGCAATTTATTTTCGAGACATTTTATTGAAAGAAAATTAAAAAGAAGAAATTGAAAGAAAATTACATTTATTTACTAGTATTATAAAACTTATATTCAATACTGAGTGATAACAATAAGATATTTAAACTACACTGTAGAAGTTAAAAATTAATGATTATTAAATATCTATGTTGTTATTCTAATACTTATATTATTTATATTCGAAACATAACAATACGAGATTTAAACTTAATTAATAATGATTATTATTCTGTGTTATTATTCTAAGATTAATCTGTTTCACTGTCGGAGTCATCATTTAGATTAATCACAATGGGCTATATATTAAAAATTTGCGTAGACAAATAAGAATGTTCAACTTTTACAATATGCTGTACTGAATTTTTCCAGCTTTCAACCGATATATTATTAACCCATTAGTTCCCAACGTAGCGTAAAGGCAACATTTTTAATTGTATTTTTTTTTGTATCACTGCTTAAATATAATTTTTATTGTTACATTTTAATTAAAACAGTACATAAAATACGAATCTAATAAAATATTTAGAAATAATTGAAAAGGTATATATTTTTAATTTAGTCAAAATTGAAAAAATCGAAAAAATTTTTTTCATATTTTTGTCGATATAATTTGCGTACTAAACATAAAATTATATTTCTGAAATTATCAATTTATATTCATATATCTATCAGTAGAAAAGACAGTGTGTCGTATTTCTAAAATCTTTTTTGTTTTTTGCATGCCTAATCGATTTCAATAATGTTGCGTTTACGGGACGTTGGGATTTCCTGTAATAGGCGCCGCTAACTCGGCAGACTAACGGATTTAGATAATAAAATTTAGATTTTGCATTTTTTTTTGACAATAATTCTAATTTGATTGGATAAATGAAAAGAACATGCAGTTTAGAGTATTTTCTCATAATCTATCCATAGATGTGATGTGCAATATTTTGGAAGACATAGTTGTAAGATGTACATAAAAGGAAAACCAAATAGGTTTGGGTTCAAACTATGGTGTCTATGTAGTTCAAATGGCTATTTATTTAAAATTGTACCTTATGGTGGAAAAACAAGTGCTTATGAAAACGAGTTGGGTCTAGGAGAAAACGTTGTGCTGGATTTGTTTTCAGTGATTGAACGAAAATCTAATCATCGCATATTTTTTGATAACTTATACATATGATACAATGGAAAGTGTAAAAAATATTAAAAAACAAGATCGTGGTACTTACGATTTTTCTTACAATTATGAACAAAGTGTATTGTTAGTTAGATGGAATGACAATTATGTAGTAGCATTGAACCTCTTGCAGGTGCAAAAAGATATTGACAGGAAAGAAAACAAAATCCAACTAATTCCTTAGCCAAAATTGATAGCTGAGTAAAATCAACATATAGGTGGTGTTGATTTGCATGATAACGGCATATCAAATTACAGAATAAAGGTAAAAGGAAAGAAATAGTGGTGGCTCCTTTTTATGAATATGATTGATAGTGTTATTGTTAATGCGTAGAAAATATATAACGTGATATTTACGATTTATTAACGATATTTATTTTGAATTTAGTTACAAGAAAGAGCAACTACTGGAAGTGTTAAATACTTTTGCTATTAAAAAGCAATATGTATGTGACAACTTAGCAGAACAGATGGGACACACTGTGTTACGTCTTCCTCCATACCATTGTGCATTCAACCCCATTGAACATATGTGGCACCAAGTAAAAGCAAAGGTAAGAGCGGAAAATGTCTCTCCTACCCTGAGTGCGACTGTCATAGAGTTGATTAAAACTGTTATAAATAATATATCGGTTGAAAGCTGGAAAAATTCAGTACAGCATATTGTAAAAGTTGAACATTCTTATTTGTCTAAGCAAAGATTTAATATACAACCCATTGTGATTAATCTAAATTATGACTCCGACAGTGAAACAGAATTGATCTTAGAATAACAACAGAATAATAATCAATATTAATTTAGTTTAAATCTCGTATTGTTATGTTTCGAATATAAATAATATAAGTATTAGAATTAACAACATAGATATTTAATAATCATTAATTTTTAAATTTTACAGTGTAGTTTAAATATCTTATTGTTATAACTCAGTATTGAATATAAGTTTTAAAATATTATTAAATAAATGTAATTTTCTTTACAATAAAATAGATGCCTCGAAACGAAATTGCTATATTATTATTTTTACTTGGAGTCCGCCTCTGATGCCCTGTCATAAAATACCTAGATGAAGATAAGACAATAATCAGGTAAAATTCAAGACTATAAACATTGAGACAGACTTTAATGTTGTATACATTGTATAAATTTCTAGACGTGTAAATTATATCTATCTATGTATCTATCTACAATTTACAAGTTTACTTACACCAGCTTGTAATAAAGCAACAGTTTTATAATATTCAGATAATTCATCGCTTAGGGTTGCTATCAACGCTTGAGAAATGATTCCTCTTTGTTTTTCATTCTCTTCACAATACCTTTTTAACTGGTTATGAAGGAAGCTCGTTCCCGTTAACCGTTCGAGAATTCCTTTTTGAAATGGTGTTAGATGTTTACAGGCCTTAGGATCTATTGTGAAACCCATACCACCCGGTTCTTTTCTAAGAAACTTTCCTTCGATACCTTGGAATGAATACATAACGTCTAATAGTAAATCCTGTTCCGTTACTGCTGACAAACCTAAAATTAAATTAAATTAACCTATCAAAAAATTTAAAATATATAAAATTGGAAAAAATTGTAATGGTGATTAAAAGTATATAAACTTTGAAAATTAAGGCAAATATAGAGCACAAGTTTAATCAAATCTTGCCCAAGTACTTTCGCTTAATATAGCATCTTCAGGGGCATTTCGTCAAATATGGGCTATCCAGCAAGCGTAGAATGTGATAAACATGAATGTTAACATAAAATTGTACAAAACACTACACTAAAATAAGGACAAACAGTTAAAATTAATTAAAATAGTTCTACGCTCTACATTCTTTGTCGGTAACAGGAGAGAGAATCCATTCCATTCCATGCCCCTTTGCTCGATATTTGCCTTAATTTTCAAAGTTCATTTATTCGAGCATTCAACCTCATATTAATTAAAAGTATATAAGACTGGAAGCGTCTTTTATCAATAAAAAAAAAGAAGTAGATTAGAAAGTAAATGATAAGAACATTCATTCTATTAAACTAAAATGTATTGCAGTTTGCAGAGAATCTCATATTATACATGCTAAATTTTTCTGTTACTGACCTGTATTTTCAATACTATGTCTAGAGAGATTTTTATCGCTTCGAATACGTGTAAGTGTTTAAAAAACCCTTGTTCTTAGAGAATCTTTTCGAAAAAAATTTTTTCAGTTTATGTTGGTAGTTTGAAATGTTATCGTCAATTGATTTGATACTTTAGTGTTGGTTGGTTATGAAGTGCAACTTCTTGCTAAGGTACAGGTCCGCTAGTTTACTCGCCGGAATGATAGGTACTTAGAGGATAGCTACATTTTCGTAGTCCTCTCAAAGTACCAATCCTATTATCGTCAAAAATTTAATTTCTTTATGGTGAAACTTTTTGCGATTACTTATCAAATATTGTTCTGAAGCTATTTTCTTGTGGCATTTTAAATTAATTACTATTTAAATGGGAATAAGCCACAATTAAAGGTCAAAGTACGTTTATTGACGTTTCAATTTCCACTTCGGAAATCAGAAAGTATTTTGAGAACGATTTCCGAAGTGGAAATTGAAACGTCAATAAAAGTACTTTAACATTTAAATAGTAATTTACTTGTCAAATATACTTAGGACCCAAATCTTTACCAATTTTAACTTTATTTTGAGCTTTTGACTTTACTCGATTTTGACTTTACCGATTTTGTCCCTGTTTTTCCACGCGTATGATACACGAAGTCATTGATTATAAACCACTACCAAGATACCTCACTCTAAGGTAAAAACGAATTCAGTGTTAAACTCCGCCCACTTACAACTCTTTTCCCCTCACGCCAAAGTACTACCTGACTGTATGGTGGCGACATTCATTGAAATCTTTGCCAATATTGAAAAATAAATTTCAGTTCCCTGGTCCGGCAATTCTCTAGTGCATTAGTGCATTAGAGGACGATATAAGGATGGCATTCAGCATTTTCACAAGTAATTTCAACGTGCTTGTAATCTATATTAGGAAATTAAGATTTTACTTCAGAAAAAACGCTAAAAATTGATTAATGAAAACAGTAAAGGTTTTCTAAAAATTATTTATTTATCAACACAATACAAAAAAATAACAAAATATAAAATACATAATAAAATTAGCAGTGATAAATTACATCTCATGGAAAATACCTTTTTGTAACTTTTCAAACAAATTAATTTCCAGAATTGATGCAAACTAATATACAGAATTTTCAATATAACTCAAGCTAATATACAGAATTTATTTCCAGATTTAGTCCATTCACTCACGGTAAAATATTGCAAAACCTCATAAGTAAAGAATCGCTTGGATTGACATGAAATTTGGCTTACGCCTAGCTAAGATGTCAAAGGAAAAAAAATTATGCTTTTGCCCTAAGGATTAGTAAAGATAATTCAGAATGTCGTGGACCTGACGTCATTATTTAGTGACGTCGATCTACGGATGAAACAACGAAATCAGGCATTGCTAAAAACATTGAATTCTCTTCGGTGCGTTATCTTAGCGAGACAGAGACGAACTAGTTTTTTGCGTTAGTGAAATAGCTTTAATATTTTTGTATTTTTGTGATCAATCGTTTTTAATATTTTATAGTGAGATACTATTTATGTTCAGAGCGTTTCAAGTCGTTTTTAACATTTTACAGTGAGATCCTAAAAATGTAAGTTAAATTATGTTTATTTTAAAATAATTTATGTGTTTTGTACACTTATGACAAATTAATGGGAGGCAAATTATTTTTAACGTTTATTCATTTATGAAACGGGAAAAAGATTTGGGATATTGCACAACTCCTTTACCCCTAATAGTGCGAGTGGCTCAAGCAACTGGTACCTCAGAAAGTACGGTAAAAAGGATAATTAAGGAAGGTAAAAACAAACCAGCAACTTCACAATTTGTATCACCCAGAACAAGTATTTGCAAGCCCAGCCCCAAGTCATCAGTCAATCCATTTGAGGAACACGTCATAAGAAATACCATTTACACGTTTGCTACCATCTACAAAAGAAGACCTACCATGAAAACTGTTTACGAATCTGTTAGAAACGAAGGAATTGTAACTGGTAAACTATCTTCTTTCAGAAAAATTGTGAAAAATTAGGATTTAGGTGGAGAAAAGTGGAAGACAATAGAAAAATTTTAATTGAAAAAACTGACATAAGAGCTAAATAAACAGAATTTCTAAGAAAACTGAAAAAATACAAATCTGAAAGTAAGATATTTATTTATTTACATTATAACTAATTTTAAAGTAATTCACAATTTTTTTAGATAGAAATATTGTATATAGTGACGAAACTTATATACATAGTTCCCACACAGTTCCAAAAGGTTGGGATGATGGACGAAACAAGTACATAACATCTCCGGTATCTAAAGGGCAACGACTGATCATCTTACATTGTGGTGGTAAAAATGGATTTGTCGAAAATGCCGCTTTTATTTTCAAATCCGGACAAAAAACTGGTGATTATCATGATGAAATGAATCACCAGAATTATATGAAGTGGTTGAAAGACAAACTTCTTCCCAATTTACCTTCCAAGTCAGTTTTAGTAATAGACAACGCCTCATATCATAATGTGACTCTTGAAAAATCTTATACATCGGCTTCGAAAAAAAAAATCATAAAAAAATGGTTGACAAAAAGAAATATATTTTTCGATGAAAGCGAAACAAAACAAGCTCGACAGTAAGATACTCATTGCTAAACCTAAAAACCCAGTATATGCTGTATACCAATTATTAGCACAGCACGGCCACTCGGTTTTACGTTTACCACCATATCATCCGGAACTTAACCCAATTAAAAGATATGGGCCATTTTAAAAAATGAAGTTGCAGCAAGAAACACGACTTTTAAATTAGCAGATGTTTTAGAACTAGCAAAAATTAGGCTAAATGAAATCACGCCAGAAATATGGGCAAATACTTGCAGGCATGTTGATAAAGTAGAAGAAGAGTACTTCAGCCGAGAATACATTCTGGATGAAGCGCATGAGATCATTATAAATTTAGATGATGATAGCGAATCATCTGAAACAGAACTCTCTGATAGCGACGACGACGACGGCTACAGCAATGACCTATGAATACAAACTTATCAAGGTGGCAAGCTCGGTATTCCGTCCCTCCATGTATATTTTTTAGTTCTTTTAACATTTTATTAATTATTTCATTTCTTATTTAGTTTTAATTAACGTGTATGTGTGTGTCTTATCGTGCGTAACCTAACACTCCGTCTCTATGTAGATGCCGCATTAATATTCTTAAATACTTAGAGACTATTCCGGTTGCACAGTCAAATTGAGTATATATTATCAGTACCATCTAGAGAGTGTCATATAACCCCATAAAAGTAAATAGTTTATCACCCTTCATCCAAGTGCAAGAACGAAATTCCAGTTTTCAGTCCAGCGCGCTGAAGAAAGAAGAAGAGAGATATAGCCTTCATTATTGAAGGTAGTGTACATTTAATTTAAATACACAGACAATTTAATTACACAGATTTTGGATCATTCTCAAGAAAAAAGGTTAATTGTAATTTTTCTCTAAAGTTGATCGATTTCAACTTAAACAATTTAAAACTGAAAACAAAAACAAAAAATCATGATTTTTGAGTCTAAAATACAATTATTTTTGAATTCACCAAACCTTGTTTTATCAGTTCCTGATACTTTAGTTTGGGCTTATTTGATTTTAAAACATTGTTTTTAGTTGTTTGAGGCCCTTATCCCAATGTAAAAATGAATTTATACAAAACTATTCAATAAATTAGGATCACTTAATGGGCGACATCTTGAACATTATTCTGCAGTTTTTATGAAAGTGATTATGCAAAAAATTTCATGCGGCAAAAAATCTCATGCGAATACTTTTCCCAAGGAAATTTGTTGTTTTCGTCTCGTATATAAACATATTTTGCTGAATTTAAATCCAAAATCCTATTATTTTTCTATCATACATTTATTTGTTATTTATTTATTTGTTCTCTAGATTTTTTTTTCAATTCGTAAAAGGTTTATTTACAAGCCAAATTAGTGCAATGTAAATATTTTACATGTTTACACAGCAATTCTTATCGGCTGTGAAGATGGGAAGTCGTAAATTTTTATAGCTAAAATAAAAATGCGATGACTAACTGGAATGTTTAAGATTAGAGAAACTTAATATGTCATGTTTATTGGAAATACTCGACATTATTAGCACGTGCAAATCCTACCCTGTCGCCCAATTTCTTATGAAATTAAAATGGTGCATGTTTTTAGGATCCATTTATTTTTTCGGGCATGCGTATTTACGAGGTCCACGACATTCTGAAACATCTTTATCACTATACGTCCATGGTATCACCCCTTATCGGGAGTGAAAAAATATATGTTCAAGATAAGTTCGGAAGTGCCTAAAATCAGTAATTCTAAGCAACTTTGGTTTTATAGAGGTTTTTCACTATGTCAATACTTTTCGAGTTATTGAAAAATAGGTTCTTATTCGTCAAATTCCATGTTGAATATTTCAACGTGAAATAATAAAAAACTGAAGCACTTTACGACGAAAACTCATTACAACTTTTTTTAAAGTGTTTTAAAAAGGGTTATTTTTGTTAAGTTTCTTGCATCAAGAGTATGCAAGTTATGACCAAAATATTCAGAAAAGCAATACCTACATTTTTTTACTCTTTGTGATTTTTAGTGTCACTAATAAATTTTAAGTTATTTTGAAAAAAAAACATTTTTTTCAAAATTAAAAGAAAATTGTTAAAAATAAGTCCTTTAAACAAATGAAACTTACAGATCATTATAATAATAAAATAAAAACAATGACCAAGGTATTTATTAGAGAAATCAGGACACGCATTGAAATTGCAAGACAAGCATTTATAAAAATGAAAAAAATGTTTGTTAATCGAGATCTTATCTAGTTTTGATGGGAAATAAGCCACAATTTTACTAAAAAATGGTTTTATTAACGTTTCGACGCTCAAATCGGGTGTCGTTGTGAAAATACAAAAATTATTAATGAATTAAACAAAACTGTTGTTGCTTAGTAAAAAAAATTCTTCTAATAATTTATTTAATCTGACTCATTTATATTGGCAATTCAGACATATATTATACATTTTAAAGTAGAAGACTTTAAAATGATATTGCCAATATTTATGAGTTGCGTTCCTGGGACTATATTTATATTTTAGCGCGAGAATTTTACTGTCACCATTGCATGTGGTTGTCTATTTAAAGACATATTACATGTTATGATTTTTTTGTGACGGATATTCTTGAGTTGGGGGTAGATTTCATGTAATCGAATTAACTATCTTTCAACAAAGTCGTCCCAGGAACGCAACTTGTAAATATTAGCAATGTCATCTACTTTAAAATGTATAATATATGTCTGAATTGCCGATATAAATAAGTCAGATTAAATAAATTATTATAAGAATTTTTTTTACTAAGCAGCATCATTTTTGTTTAATTCATTAATAATTTTTGTATTTTGACAACGACACCCGATTTGGGCGTCGAAACGTTAATAAAATCATTTTTTAGTAAAATTGTGGCTTATTTTCCATCAAAACTAGTTAATTGCAATAATGCCACAAGAAAATAGCTTTAGAACAAAATCGAGATCTTCCTCTGGAGCTGAGGATAAGCGCATTAAGATGCTACGTGTTCTCGACTTTGATACATGAAATGGAAAGATATAAGCTAAAAGTAGACAATATACAGAAGTTGGAAGCATTTGAGATGTGGTGCTATAGATCTGCCTAGGAACAATAGGTAAAAGCTGATAAACGGACAGGATTAGAAAGTTTAAAACATCACTAATTAGATCATATTACAAAACAAAGTAAATAAGTATATTTTAATGTTAATTCTTTTCAAACTAAAATTGTAAAATTAAAATTTTAGGAAAAAAAAATTTATTATTTCTTGTTCTCAAGAAGTACTTTCATTATTGACAATATCGAAACATTTTATTATTAAAAGTCGAGAAGAATTTTCTGAGGAAACGTACATATTTATATAAAAGTGCTATAAAAATGTTTCACTGCAAAATGACGCTAGCAAATTCCCCTCTGTTTTAGGTCACTGATACCCATCAATATAATATCAATATTCCCGCAGTTTTTTTGCCAAATTTTTGTGCGCTCTACGTCTTTCAGGGTAAATTTAAAGAAAGATATATTATTATTTGTTCCATCGTTTCTTTCAAAACATCCCGCGTAAACACATTTATGCGTTACACAGGCCATTTTATCTAAAATGTGAGTCCTTTTTTTATAAAATTTCGCTATAACTTGTCACAACACTTCACACAGATAATACAGTTATAGGGTAAGTTGACGGTGGCGGCCCTGACACCACTCCTATCTCCTCGCATGTCAGAGAGAGAATGAGAATCTCGATACGGTTTTCGAGTAACGCCATCTAGTTTTTGATACGTCTTTCAATTACCACGAGGTGAGCTATCTAGGTCATCATCATCATTGGCTTTTACAACTCTTCGTGAGTTTTTGCCGCGTTTACTATTGCCTTCCATTGATTCCGATCCTGTGCTATTATTTCCCATGGCCTCATCTATCATCATCGGCTATCTAGGTAGTGGTTTATAATCAATGACGAAGTTATCACTTGTCCTAACGATCACGATAACGAGTTATCACTTATCCTAGATTTTGATAAATATTAAAATACTCTTTTCTGTGGTTACACAGTTCATTCTATAGACAACCATTACATTTGTTAAGAACTTATAGTATATTTTATTCATCCCTTTATCATGATACTATAACAAACAAAATAAATCAACGCGCATGTTTTTGCATCTGTCTCGCACACCTGTTACGTAAGAAAAAGACAAATTTAATGACGATAAGTTAAATGCTCTATCTGTAACAAACTGACATTTTAAATAAAATGCAGAAGACAATATTAGCTGTAAGAAAAATTGGATCTAACTCTTTACTTCCATTTCAGCGAGGTATAATTATACTAGTCTATACGATCTTTAAAACAACTTTATGTTGAATTAAAAAATGACTTTAATGTAAAATATATATTAACTTACAATCTTAACCATGACCCTCTGAAAGACCTATTTTCAATTTTACGAGCAATTGGTGGTCTACATGATCATCCAACTGCTATAGAGTTTAAGTATAGATTAAGAAACTATATAATGGGTAAAAATGAAATTATTTCAACATCTGCAAATGTAGAGTCAGAGTCTGCGAATATTACTATTAATTGTGAAATTGTCTCTAAATATTTAATTGACAGTCATCAAGATTTTATTAATTCGAATATAAAAGACCTGGAATGAGATAAATTGGAAAATTTAGTCGGTTTCATTGCATTTAAGTTACACAAAAAGAAATACTTGGATATGTTCCGGATGCTAACGATAAATCGTTTACTTGGGTAAACCACGTTTCTGGGGGTGATTTACTCAAACCAACACTGGAATTTGTAACTAAATGTAGTGAACTGGAACATATTTTTCGTAGTTATAATGGCAACACATTAAAAATATAACCCCCTCTGTGGCTCAGTGGTAAGAGCGCCTGCCTTTAAACCTAAAGGTCGTGAGTTCGAATCCCACCTGGGTAGAAATTTTCGTTTATTAAAAAAATTAATAAATGAAAATAATTTCTATCCCTGTGTGATCGGTACACACCGGAGGGACCGCAGACGTTCGGATACAATTAGCGTCTCTTAGCAAAGACAATGACGTCGACTTTGCTAAGTATCAAGACAATTACTCTACACACACGCACACACACTACACCTCAAATTGTAAGATTGGCGAATGGATTTAGTGTCCGCAGTCATTTAAACACAAACAAACAACAACAACATTAAAAATAACTACAGATTATTTGAAAAACCTGATAGAAGCTGCAAAAATATAAATGTTAGTGAAGATGTAAAATTACTTTTTTTAGATGTAAAATGTATTTTAAAATACGAATTCTAAATAAAAATAGTACAGATAATTACAATATCTGCAAGAGAAAAATCACGAAGATTATAAAATAAATGTCTATATGATATTCATAAAGTCTAAAGTATGACACGCCTTTCCTGTATGTTTCAAATTGTTTACATTTTACCGGCCTTTTATATTTAATTTAATTTATGTTATTTAGCAATATTTATTTTGTTGTTCATTACAGTAATGACACAACGTTGCCTTATGATGCATCGTTAAAATAAGATACACACAAGTTCCCGGCTTTGTCTCGCTATGACGTCATGCGCAAAGTTGACTAAAATTAGAATGGGAAGTGAGCATATCTTGTTTGTTATAGTATTTTTATTTCTTTTGTTTCCGTTGAACGGGAAAATGTTCAAGTTTACTTTTCCCTACAATAAAGGAGATGATAATTGTACTTTCGCATTTAAGATTTTACTCGTGTTTTTTTTGTTGTTCTTTTTCAATCCCGTACTGATAATTGTTGATGTACTGTTTCATCAGATCTGCACTTAGATTATTTTAATGATAACTTTTTTGTTTTGGTATTACTTAGGATTTATGTTAGAGTCTGAATATTTTAGGCAACCAGTTTATTGATAGTAAGTTCAGATTTGTTTCAACTGTGCTAGACTACTGCTTGATGGTTGGTGTTTTGGTTTTTGCGTTTTTATTTTCGTTCATGTCACCAACAGAAGGTTTGTGGAAATGTAAGTTTTTTGAGTTTTTGTTTGGTTTTTGTGCAGTCACTTAGCACATTAAGAACCTTAGCATTTTATTGTAAAGAAGATAATAGCGAGTTTTCTAATCTAGAATTAAAATAACTTTTTATTTTTTATTTATATTTCCTCTTCGTTCTTTCAGACTTTTAGCTAGTTTTTAGAAAAGCTTTTTAATATCAACTTTTGTCAACTTTTTCGCTACAATATTTCTTATTAAACGGATAGTTATTAAGGGGACAGTCTCATGCGAAACTTTCAAAAAATCAATTTTATTTTTTTTTATAAATCGCTTCCCTATACATTCAAAAACTCCCTCCTAAAATTTTAAAAAGAAATTCCCACTAGAATATAAGTTATAGTTATTTTATTAACGTCATCTACGCACGTATGAAAACCGGTTTCTCTCCGCGCGGCGAGCGCGTGGCTCCACCTGTTCTTGCTTTTGTATATATGTTGTATATACGTTGGGTATGTACCTATTAGTGATTAATTTTTATATAGTATGTATATCTGTATAACGTTTGGCGTTTGCTATACACATTTGGATTTGGAATTTTAAATCCGGAACATAGGATTTTTTTACAAATCCTAAGATTCTCTGCGTTGCAATTAACCAGTGTAAATTTATTTGTTCCACTGGATTACTTCTCCTTAGCGGTTTATAGTAGCGTATATGGCACGCCGATAGTAGCGTATATGGCACGCCGACAGTGTTGCTCCGTCTACCGATTTTTCCTGAAAGTCCGGTTTTGTGCAGATAATAAATAATGTTTTATTAACATCAATTTTGTTTGTGTTCATTAGTTATTATTTGAGTTATAAAATTTATACTTAAATACATTTATTATTCCAAATATTGTTTATAATTTCAAATTAAAAAGAGTGTAATATAATTATTTTATTTTTAAAATTACTTTTTATTTTTTATTTTAGAAATCAACTTTTTTTTCAAGCCGTTTTGGCAATAAAACATAACCATTTTTTTAGTTATAAAATATTTTCATATCTACATTTATAAATAAGTACGTTTTCGTTGAATTGACATGCGATCTAGATGTGTTCCGTTTTTACACTTACACTGGCAGCATCGCGGCGTGAATTGACTCCAGTCGAGCATGAACAAATGAATTAATTATAAAACATCGCGACGTTGTATTGAAATTTACAGCTTTACAAAGCCATTTACAACAACTGTTGGATGAAGAGGGTCCTCAATATTCACCAGGAATGGCCGATTAAACGTGAGTATAAAATTATCAGCCTTTTATTCACGAAAATTATGTAAAAAAAACTTTAAATGCTTTTTTCTCAAAAGTAACATTTTCAAACTGGTCAGACACTTTTCTCCGAACCTTCTTAACCGATTTTAAAAAACCAAAAATTTTTCGAATGTACATACAAAATACTAGATGATAAACCTTTAAAATATTTAAAAACCACCCCCCCCTTTTATTATATATGGGTAAATCCACCGAAAAATATAGCGATTTTTCGACTTTTTTGAAAAAATTCGTATAAACTCTTCAAAATAATACAATTTGCATATTTTAAAGGTTTATCATCTAGTTTTGAGTCTCACGAATACAAGCCATTTTGAATTTTTTGAATATCTGTTACAGGTGACCCACAAAGTGTCTTACCACCAAAAACGCACTTGTTACTACACGCCATCTACAGGACACCAATGAAGTTAAAATCGCTATTAAAATTTTTTTTATGTACTTCAAGACTTACTTAATCATCTCCAAAAGGAATTATGTTAATAAATATTATAGTTTTTTTTTCTGTTTTAATTTTAAAATGTGTCTTTTTTTTAATCGCATGAGACTGTCCCCTTAATCAAAATGCCCTACCTGTCCTCACATATGGTGCAGAAACCCTAACCCTGCAAAAAGAACAGTTAAAAAAATAATAACCACATATTAATCGGTGGAACGATCAATGTTGGTCCTATATCAAAGAAATCGTATTCCAAATACAAAATTCTATAATAAGAACGGAAGTAGAAGATGCTGTGCAAAGAATAACAAACCAAAAATGGAATCGTAAGAATGGACGATAATAGGTGAACTAAGAAATTTATCGAGTAGAGGCCCAGAAAAGGTGCCTTTAGAAAGCGAGAGTACCCTCCAACTACATCTATACAAGCTGGATACAAAGTGCACAAGATGAGAACTATGGAAGCATTCAAAATGAGGTTTACGTCTGGCAGCAATCTAGATGAAGTTGATGATAATATGAGATAGTTTTATATTGTGTTATAAATAATTAAATATCATCCATGAACCACATCTCAGTAACATTCGAAAATACTTAAGATTCAAGGCGTTATTCCTTTCAAGCTGGCGATTACTGTAATAAAATATAAACAATATTTTATATAATAAAATATCCATACTTACTAATAACTTTAGAAGAACTTGGAATATCATTCTTAGACCAGTGTGATGATATGGTTGTTGTTTGTGAATGAGCCCTTGTAATCGCTAAACTACTAAAATGGCCTGAGTGTGACCCATTACTATACTTTTTTCTGTCTTGGATATCTGAAAAATGTTTAGCACTTTCTTGGGAATTGGACGGTGTGAGACTAATATGCGATTTGATTCTTTCCAAGTCCTTGGAGATTGAACTCCAAGAAGGTACTTCAGATGGTCTTAATCCATCATCCGATATGTTGTATAAAAAACACAAATAGGCGTATCTATTGTTTAGTATAGTCTGAAAATTATTAAGGTATATTTATTTGAATACTTTATACATTTCATAGAAATATCAACTATTAAAATGATATTCTGACTTTAAATGAAATTATTATTACCATACGTCTTGTTGAAATGGCGCTTATGCGCCACAAAAGATTAATGAATTGTTCTTGACGCTTATGGTAGGTTTAAGCCTCGGAGGAAAATTTTTAAAAATTGAAAATTTAAATTTAATAAAACCATGCTACAAAGCTTGGTAAAACACAAATGAATGAAGAAATTCCTTCAATACTGAAAGGAAGTTAAGAATAGGATACCTAGTCGTCGAAATTTGTAAGAGTAAAAACTTTTTTAGGCAGCCATCTATTTAAAGCCGCCGAACTGCAACCATTTGGCTTATTGTACATCTTCGATTCAATCACGATATCCATTCCAGAATCCCGAAACCCTGGACCAACTTCGACAGGTCTAGTAGTCTCTAAAAAGTGTCTTTCGACTGCTATCTGGGCCTCTTAATCAAGCAAATTATAGTTGAATGTGTCAGGTAACTGCAACCATTTGGCTTATTGTACATCTTCGATTCAATCACGATATCCATTCCAGAATCCCGAAACCCTGGACCAACTTCGACAGGTCTAGTAGTCTCCAAAAAGTGTCTTTCGACTGCTATCTGGGCCTCTTAATCAAGCAAATTATAGTTGAATGTGTCAGGTATCTGCTACATACTGTTATCTGCTACACAGCATGCAGTAATTCTCCATGAAGAAGATCCATTGTACGCATGTCCAGTAAGAAATCCTGTGAACTCTATTATCCAATATACACTTTGCCATTTGCTTGACCGGGTATACTTTCCCAGTGATAGTTATGTTGTATTCGGTCCAGGCTTTTTTCTAGTTGCGGTTGATACTTTTTGGCAATCTTACGACCGGCTTCTTCTTCTTAAGGTGCCTTCTCCATTACTGAAGGTTGGCTATAACTACAGCAAATTGCTCTCTATCTTGAGCTGTTCTTAGTATCGCATGTGTGTCCATGCCTGTCCAGTCTCTTATGTTCTTCAACCAGGAGCATTTTCTTCTTCCTGGACCTCTTCTTCCTTCCACTTTCCCTTCCATTATAAGTCGTAGGAAGTTGTATTTTTCTCCTCTGTAGATATGTCCTAAATAACTCGTTTTTCGGTTTTTTACAATATTTAGGAGTTCTCTGTCAGTACCCATTCTTCTTAGCACCTCGTTGTTGGTCACGTGCTCTGTCCAAGAGATCTTCAGCATTCTTCGAAAAACCCACATCTCAAAGGCTTCTATACGCCTCATACTTGTAATTCCGAGAGTCCATGTTTCCACTCCGTATAGCAATATGGAATAAATAAACGTTTTTACAAATTGGTATCGGATGTCCAACGATAACGTAGAGTTTATTAGAAATTTTTTTTCATTCGCTGAAATGCGGACCTAGCATATTCTATACGAGCACGTATTTCGACCTCGTGGTCAAGATCGTTTGTTATCCAGCAACCAAGATACTGGAATCTTTGTACTGGTTCTATATGTTTGTTATAGATACGAATATTAATGTCGACATTTGGTGTACGTGTAACAGCCATCACTTTTGTTTTATTTGTGTTTATATTTAGTCCCAAGCTATCTCCCTCTCTGGTTATGACATTCAAAAGTCGTTGTAAACCCTCAGCACTGTCCGCAATAATGACGGTGTCGTCTGCGTATCTTAAGTTGTTTACGTATTCTCCGTTGATTTTTATTCCTTCTTCAATATTTTCGAGGGCATTTTGAAAGATCTTTTCGGAATATATATTAAATAACAGTGGAGAAAGTACACAGCCCTGACGAACTCCTCTTTTTATTGGCAATTCTGCTGTCAGACGATTGTCTATTTTGATAGATGCCATTTGATCCCAATATAGTTTTTTAATAAGTGCTACGACCGGCATCTGACCGAAATATTTTATAGCTGATTCTGTTCTGGCAAGTTCATTAGCTCCTCATTGCCATGTACTCCTCGATGACATGGAACCTATACCAATGTGATACTGTTATGCTCCACTAGTCTGTCAATATCTTCTAGACATTTCCACACTCGTCTAGAATATATCTTAAGGCTTCTAAGAGTCCCCATAGCCGCTTGACTATCTATGTATATATTGATCCGCTTTAGTAAGAAAGCCCTCATGTTAATTTATCTTGCAGTTTAAACCATTGCAAAAATCTCTGCCAGAAATACAGAAGTATATTCTCCTAGTGAAATAGAAATGTTTAAATTTTCACCACTACTGAATATTCCTGTTCCTGACTCTTCAGCAATTTTAGATCTGTCTGTGTACCAGGTCTTTGTACCCTGCAGTCTGGGTTGAGTCTTTTCTGTGGCCCAAGGTAATTCCTAACAGAATCTACTTTCAGAGAAAGGTAAAATATGCTTCTGGATATAATGTCTGAATGGATCCACTAACTATGTTACCATGTGGCAATGTAAAAATCCTTTCACAAAAAAATAAAATTTTCTTCCTGTAAAAAGAAAAGATCTTTGGTTGGTATTTTGTAATATACTGGGGCTCCCGCTGTCGCCATATGTACAACTACTGGGGCTCCGCTGTCACCACTGTACAACTCTATGGAGGTTTATACCCTATTGTAAAAATCTGGAACTAGAGGGTGAGAAAATCTTCACCACTGTACAACGCTGTTACCACTGTAATATACTGGTAATGAACCTTAAAGGATGCTTATCCATGCGAGCGGCTGCAAGGAATACTGGTCCCACTAGTTTGAAGGGCTGGCTCGCCTTCGTGGATTTACGAGAAGGTAAGGAACTTCGGAATAGGGGTTAAGGACTTCTAGGTCTCAGGTCCTGTAAAGAGTTTGAGTCTATGGGCTTACTTTAGAAGCCGGATAAATGTATAAGCCGAAATTTGGTACTCTTCTGGTCTCTGTCTGAATCGGTCGGAAGGAACATAAAAACCAATTTTAGAGTCTACAAATGTATTGAATATACTATGTGGTTTACAATTAAGTTAACAAGCTGTCAGATATAATTAATAATAACTCGTTCGGCGCGAAGGGAGACGAGAAGAGATCTTAGCAAGAAAGTAAAGGGGTGACAATCTGTAATACTATAATTTACTCGGGTTAGTATATAGAATTTTGTTACCTTTCGCGTATTTAGGCTCTAGCTAATGATACGCCCTTCAGTTCCTCTGGAAATCGGATTTCTTTCAGTACCCGACACTTATACGGAACTATACCCCGTCGAAATATAACAATCGCGCGTAATCCGCACCTGGTGCCGACTCTCGTATTAACAATCCTGCCCGAAGACACCGACTGCCTATGCGTACGGGACGCTATCGCGTCCGACCCGATGCCGGCAATACTGCCTGAGCGGCCAGTCACGGTGCCCCGCTATTACTGATCGCTTCCGCCGTACTAGTCCCTGCTTGGCCTCCTTAGTTTGGTTTTTATCAACGCGTGTCCTCATTGACCGGTTGTAGTACCAAGGTTGCGTTTTCGCTGAGTTAGTAATTCTATGCTTCATTTGGGTCACGAGCGGTGTTATTTTTACAACAACAGTTTCTGTTTGACGTGCTTTTTCTACGTTTAAACAATTATCAAACAATGCACTAACTAGGTCAATTTCTTTGTGTAATTTAAAATGTATACTTTACTGTATTAATTATCCCTTATTTGATTTGGAATATATAATAATCATTAAAATGATTATTATTCTCCCCTATGCTACTAACCTTTATTTTAATTCTTTACTTTCTTGCTATGTTTACATTACAATTTTGCAGAAGTAAAAATGTATATAAAAGAATGCCAAGAAATATTTACCAATGATGGTTACAAAACAGATAAAAAAATAGAACATGCCTAAAGATAAATCAAGCTAGATGCACAACAAGAGCAAAGGAGGAATAGCGGACCCTAAGAAGACCAGAAAAAAGATTACATAGAAGAAAAAAAAATAATTTGAAGAAAATCAGTTGGAAAACATAGAATAGTTAAGAAATCAAAACAAAACTCGAACGTTTTACAGAAATGTAAACAAAATTAGTAAAGAGTTTAAGACAAAAATAGGGAGCTGTAAGGATGAAGAAGCAAATATCTAAGTGATACGGCCTCAATCTTGAACCGATGGGTTAAATTTTTCGACGCAAAATTTAACGGTCATTATATCTAAGAAGCAGATAACATCATAGCAGATCGAATTGATTGGAATATATTCAACCCAAACGAAAGACCACCTACCACTGAAGAGGTTGCCCAAGCCATTAAAAAGCTTTAAAATAATAAAGCACCGGAACAGATCAAATTCGTAGTGAGTTCTACAAAAATGGTGGCGACGCCCTGCTACAAGCACTACATAAACTTTTACGTCTTGCCTGGCAAAATAAGACCATGCCCTGTGAATGTAAAATATTGTTCTATTTTAGTGCTTTTCAAGATCCAACTCAATTTTCCAAACCTTCGGCAGTTTGATTTTATTTGTTAACTTTTATTATCTGTCCCAGGTAGATATATTCGCTTACTGTTTCTAAATTTATATCGTTCAACGTTATTTCTCTAATGTTCGATATATTTGTAATTATTTTTGTTTTTTTTTTTTTTCAAGTTTATCTTAAGACCTACTTTTTCTGACACTTGAAATAGTTGTGTCTTCATGGTCTGTAGTTCTTCGAAACTTACATATTGGTTAGATGGCTAGTTGGTTAGATGGAGTTGAGACCGACTTAATGATACTGTAGATCAAGAGATGACAATACATAATCAGAAACTAAACAGAATAGAGACGAATCTTAGAGCAAGCCAGGATCCTCAGAGGATTGTCGTTCCAAAGATGATGATGGTTCACAAGAAATAATTAAGTCACCTTCCTGCCTTTAGACTTTCTACCATATACCATATTCAAATGGTAAGTGATTTCTTTGTCCAGATAACATTTTATGGGTCATGCCAAATGTTTTTCTTATTTTCAATCAATTGTTAATTTTATTCACATTTACAAAATTTCATTTTTCGTAATTTTAATTATTTAACCAGCGATATTAATACGTCCTATATAAACAATTCAATACATCCTACATAAACAATTAGAAATCACAAAAATTTTACAACTTATCACAAACTTTGAGCCGTTATTCTCTTATGGAAACGCCGTTTCGCCTTTACCCGTCTAATGGAAATTTTCACTTCTGAAGTGGAAATCGAAACATTAAAATAAACATATTTCAAAATTGTGGTTTATTTCCAGTAAAAATAGTAGATTGTATGAAGATGCCACAAGAAAATAGTTTCAGAACAACGTTATTCTCTACAGCGTCAACAGACGCTGACTTATCTGTTGCTCTAATATACAAACTTTAATATGGATACTGTACAAAATTATAAAAGATACCAGAAGGAATATCAGTAAAGAAAAAAATAATTGTGTGAAGAAAAAGAATCAAAATCAAAATTAGTAAGAGGGAAAAAATGCGGTAGTTTGAGGTGAGTAAAGAATCGTGGAGGCAGTGTGTGTTGCCGATGTTCATACTATAATAAAACTTCGAGTAACGTCCACTGTTTTCGATGAAAAAGTCGGGAGTTCTAGAAATCGAACTGAGCCTCTGCCAGCAAAACCTACTCTCATGTCCCTAAAGGCTTTTGGGGCGTAACTACTGACGAGAGGGGAAGAAAGGGGAGATTATAACGCCTAAAACTTGAACTATATCGGCTAGGGGAATAAACTCCGAAAGAAAATTCGGCGCTCCAAGAACATGGATTAAGTCGTAACGCCAGCGATCTTATAACATATAACACACGGATATCGAACAGAATTTACAGTATACTAAAACGGCAACTAAAGTTGACTATGAATTTCGGAGGATGGAACATACAAAAAATTGTAAATAAACGACAGGAAATCATGCAAGAACTCAGAAATCTAAATGTAGAGGCCAGTCTTCCATGGCCTCATCAGACGCTGTGACTAAATACAAAATCAAACCTGAAATACCAACAAATGTCTCCTAACTGTTTCCCACTCAAGTGATAGCTTACAAAGGTGCCATCTAGTTTGATGACCAAGAATAATGTATCAATATTGTTTGATACTGTTTGGTATTTTGTTAATTTTCATCAAGCTAAAGTTTGCTATCGCTTTGATGTATTTAAAACGATTTGTCAGCCTCTATTGGCACTACTGAGGACGATAACGATTATGAAATGAAAAGTATGAAATTACAAAAATAAAAAATGAATTCTACCATTTGAAAATGTAATACGATAATTTTTACATTTACTTAAATATTATGAAACTAAGCATTAGATACTTACAGATTCACATAGTTTTGAATACAGTACTTCAAATTTGTCGACTTTTTCTTTTGACTGAGTCGTGAGTTTTTGTTTTATTTGAGACACAATATAAGATTCATCAACCACATTACTAGCTCCTAGCGTTGTAGATTTTGATGATAAAAAGTTAAAGGCCACTCTACATAATGTTGGTGCTAAAGCTACAAAAATATTGTAAATTAATAAATGGTTAGTACCATTAGCATTCTGATGGTCAATTTCAAATGATTTGTTAATTTAATAGGAATAATTACATATTTACAATTTTTTACATATTTTTAGAAAATATAATATTTATATTTTTAGATTCAATTCCAGCTTAATATTGCTCGAGAAAATTATAGCTACTTTGTAGTATATGTTAATGATACAGAGCCCCTGTTTGTTGAAAAAAAATTAGCGAGATGAAGAACTGGGCTCGAATGACAGAAAAGCTCAATAGCTTTTTTTATGACTGCTTTTTACCGAAAACGGTTGACAAAAACAAAAAATTTCTGAATAAAAATCATTAAACTTCTGATATGCTGTTTTTTATCATTTCTAAGTATTGAAAATAGATGTGAACACTAAAAAGTGTATTTTTTTGTTACATGTGGAACGTCCCATAGTAACTTCCTGCAAAAGATTCCGGGTTTGTAATAAATTACAAATACAATAATTAAAACTAAATTTAAATTTCAAGTACAAAAAATTACCTATAATAAAAATATACACCTGTAAAACTCATAATTTATTAACCCAGCAGCAAGGGCTAATCAGTCCCTTGCTAAGGTAATTTTACATTTTTCTTGGCAACAAGGCTATTGAATTTAGATTTATTTTCAGTCAGCAAAGCAAAACCTTCCGTTGCTAAATAATTTTTTTATTCATTTTGAACTTCTCTCTGGAAAAAGCTTATTAGCCCACTCACAGTTTCTAAAGTTGTAACTTCTGTAGTTTCTCCGATATTTTCCATAGACATTGAAAATAAGGCCTTAAAAACTGTGAAGATCTATGCCATAGTCGAATCATATCTTCTGGTAAACATGTGGTACTTTCAAGTACCGCACTTTCCACTTCACAAAGCTCATTTTACTTTACTTGTAAAAGCTCTCACTGTATGTTAATTTTCTGCCAGGGTCGTGTGTCCACCGGTTCAGCTAACAAACTGTCCAAAACATTAGCAACTTTCGTAAATGGACTACTAAGTACCATTCTGCGTTTTTATCTGATTCCATTTTTCACTTAAAAAGATTAACTTTGGCACTATTGTATTAAATTGAGTGTGGCTTTAAAGTTATATTTTAATACATAGTAATATAGTTGCCTCACACCAGTACTCAGCTGGAGAGACGAGGCACTGGTTAGGGAATTTTTTAAGTAAACATAAGTAAGTAGTTACTTGACATTTATCCTACTGTACACATTTTTAATTAATTTAAAACATTTCTTCGTAAAAGGCATTTCTTACTATCAAAATGACAACTTATTACGGCAATATCAACAAAATTACTAAAACTCTTATATTAGGCCAAAGCTTAGTAGCAAATGACAAATTTTCTAAATTGAGTATGATGGAGAAAACTTCAGAAAGCCAACTTTGAAAGCTGTAGTGTCATGGTGATGATCAATAATGATTTTTGTTTTTGTTTTTTTATTTTGGTACATACTGCTCTGCTAGAAGTACTACTGGAATAGAGTATTTTAATAATAAAAAAATTCGACATCAATTAACTAACAAAAACAGTTAGTTGATAGTATACAATATTCCCATAAACAATCAACTAATAAAATAAATAAAAAATATACTAACCTTGATTATTTTTTGCCAAGTTATTACAAAGTTTTATAATTAAATCTGAAACACTACTGTTTTCAACAATATCATTACTATCCATGATGGAAGAGTTGAAACTTTTTTTAAAGTAATATCTATCTGTATGTACCAACTCCTTATAAGGGGAGCTGTTACAAACTTGATGTCTTGATCAAATTCATTTTTGCATTTCTAATTCAACTGCTTTATTATTCATTTAAGTATTTCTTAAGTTTACCATGAGTTTATCAGAACTGCAGATCATATAGCATGTAGATTTATCTGTAATGGAAAGATAAATATAATTAAATAGTGTACATTTTTAAAACAAGTAGAATATTATATTCTAAGTCAAATAGTACAGTAAAAGTTCATTCATTTATGGGAGTTCATTTAAAAAAATGTTGTAAATACAGAAATTGTCAGAAATCATATAGGATAACATTGGAAGAATATTTAACAATATTCATATTATTATAAAATTTAGGCCATGGTTTAAACAATTTAAGTAACTTTCTTGTATTGTTATTTTTAGAATGCATTTGCACTCAAATTATTTGCTGAAGATTGTTTTAAGTTTAAAATACATTCAGTGCCAGATCTTTAGAGTCGTTACATTTTACAAAAATAGATACTCTATTCTAGTTATGATCTTCAATCCATGATGCTAATGCTATTATATCCTTTTTTTAATTTCTTATTCACACATAACTTTTGCAAACAGGAGGCTGAATTGTTAGATTTCATATTTCTCGTTCTTAATCCTCTTAACCTTTTAAGATTAAGATTATTCTAAGATTGACATAATATTGTCAGTATGCTTAGGAGGTATCAGTATAAAGTATGGCTCATTTAATGCAATTTAAAAGATGCAATAATTTAATAAACAATTGATAAACTGGGCATTATTCTGTTCTAACTGGGTGTTAGGTCTAAGAATATAGTCCACTCAATATTTTTTACCAAATACCTTCGTTAAAAATGTTGTACTCCATGTATGTGGATCTACGATTGCTCAGCTATATTCATAATATATTATGAATAAGAACCACAGGAAACTATGTTATAAATAGTATATAGGTTATTAGTTATGTTGGCCAGAAATATTTTTCTTTCTAATCATGTAAACAATTCTGTATTCTTTTTACTTTAGAATTATTATATTTCCTTTGCTTGTGGTTAATTGTATAATATTATCTATGATGCAAGGCAGTGATAGTCCTTATAAATAGGTCCTATTTCATATATTCTGGAAACCCTAATATTCCCAAGCAGGATATTAACAGGAGATATGTCAAATAATTGTCCCTATATTAAGGAGGAATAAGTTATTTAAAATCAATTACTCTTTGTTCTTAGTATTGCTTTAACTTTTTTCAAAATACTCACTGGTCACACTTATGGATTTATAAAATATATTTGAATTATCTTTTGATTTAATAATTTATATTCAACACTGTTATGGTTTGGACTGTCAGTTTGAAGTTTAGTTGGTTTTTATTCATTTCAAATTTATGGAGCTAGGCTAGCCAACATAAGCTGGATTTATAGTTTGACGTACTGTAGACGTAGACGCACTGGAGACGTAAGAAACGGACTGTAAATATTTTTTCAATTTATAAATGGACGTAGTGGAATTTTTGCGCATGAGTAAAGACAAGAATTGGTGACCCACAACATTCAATATAACCTATAAATTATACAATTATAGGAATCAGAATTCATAATAAACAAAGGGTGTGTGTTTATACTATTGTTTATTATAATATTTTTTTTTATCCTTTTTGCGTGTTAGAATGGATTGTGAAATATACGAAGGTATGCTCCTTGGCGCTGTAGGATTGCTGCTGTGTGCAGTAGCATTGCAAAAAACTAGAAGGACAATAATAAGGCGACCAAGACGTTATAAAATAAGACCAATAAACCGTAATAGAAAAATAGAGAATGCTTATAATTATTTTTTAAAGATGAAGACAGAAGATCCAGATCAATTTTTGGCATATTTCAATATTGGTGCAATGAACATAACCCATTCTTTCTTTGATTGGTCAGACGTAAGAAACGCACTGTAAAAGTTGAAAGTTGACCAACTCTTCCGTTACAGTGCGTTTCGCTTACGTCCCGTCTTGCGTTTACGTTCATTTATAAATAGGAGTACACAAAAGTCTATGTTGATCTTTTTCCAGTGCGTCTGCGTCTACAGTCCGTCAAACTATAAATCCAGCTATAGTCTTGAAATGTTTGAATTTGACATATATAAGACCACTATAAGACCAAAGAATATAGACGCTAAGCGTCTATATTCTTTGATAAGACATTCGAATATAATCGAATTGCAGGTTTTTTTCAAATTTAATCGGAAAATAAAGTATTTAATTAACAGATATATTTTCAAAACATAATTTATTTGAATCTGGTATTATTCATAACTAACCTTAATCTTAAGTATCGTTTTATATTTAATTAATAAAAATATTGGTTGTGGTTAGTAAAAATTAATATCGACATTATAAAAAACTATTGAGAATTTCTTGTTGATTTCATTGCTAAGTATGAGAAAGAATCTTATCTCTGGAAAGAATGTAAGTAAAACCACAGAATAAATAACGAGTGTTATTTATTCTGTGGTAAAACAGTGAAATGACATGTGGGTGGTTGTTTTGAACAATGACGTATAATATATAGCCCCGTATTTATAGTCGGTACTCAAGATCGTGCTCGAGAACGTGCTTGGCCAAGTCGAACTTACGTCAAAGTCATGCTCAAGTATTTGTTGTGTTCTATAAACGATACTTCGGGTATTCTCGTACAAGTTTGATCTCAAGCAAGAAAAAATTAGTACGGTA